>CM068376.1:185284182-185884405 GCA_034769895.1 Magicicada septendecula | reverse complement strand
TCTAACTTAAATACAAGGGGGGGGGTCAGAAACAGTCAGTACCACTAGTGAGCAGAGTCAACATGAACCTATTTATTTCAGAATGAAAATCAGCCTCTTAATTTTATAAAATGATGAGTCAGCCAGCGAAGCAAAATCAATTACTGCATAAATCAATTACTGTATAATTAATTACTGAATAAATCAATTACTGGATAAATCTATTACTGGATAAATCAATACCAGTTTACAATATTGTTGCGCGTTGTGCACAAGCTATAATCTGTTCATAAAATTTTAACACCTTAGTATATTAAAAAGTTTTTGTAAAGATATGAGTCCGCATTACACAAAGTAAGGAATTTAGTTCATTTTCTTTTCAACTAACAATCTGGCTGACTGGAAGCTCCTGCTGCATGTTAATTAATTATTAATAGTGTTACTTGGAAATCGAAGATGTGTCCTCTCGCAGCCTGTTGTCGCCGGTCATGCCGTGCGTGAACCTGTTGGTAGGCGCGTGTTTCTCTGCTGGTCCCACGGAGTGCTGTCATGTATGTTCTCAAACATAGGCCAAAGAAATCCTGGAGCAAGTCAAAATTCTCTGGTATAGGCGGACCCGGTCGTGAAACCAAGCTTTATGCTTGATAGACACGGCTGCCAACGAAAAGTGCCCATTAAGGCGACCGCTGGTGACTCTGCTCACGGTCCGGTGAGGTGGTCGACTGAAATCAGCTCGCCGGTGTGAACGGCGAAACGAGTTCGTTAGAAGGAAGGGGGCGTGACATCAGGGAAGGACTGACCGATGCACGGGATAATTATCTGTAGCGCCACAATTAAAATTATTTTTATTTATATTACTGTTAACCGTTGGTGCATTTGGCAGGGATGCCGAATAACTGCAACAAAGTTCCAGAGGAGAGTGATGATGAAAACAATGAATTATGTGAACCTAATACAGTATAAAAAATCCTTGAGAAGTGGTAGAAAATATGAATGTCTAATAGCTGCATTTTTGAAAAATAAATGTATGTTTAACAGAGCGAAATGATCAAATTGGTGCAGAATTAACATCTGTGAGACAGAAATCACTTTATTGAAAAGACAAAATGAACAAATATTATTCTCTGTTTTCAAACTACCAACAAAAAATTATTACTAAAGGAAAATGCGCACACTGGTTGTCAGAGGTTTTTTCTAAAATGGTTACTTTAAGGTGGTATGTCCAACAAAGCATTGAACTTTGTGCATGATATTTTGAAATATCCACTCACTACCGAAATATTATAATAAAATGCCGCCTTACCCAGTTTCTAGTTCTTCCAGGATTCTTAGAGTTAAGTTTCACTACTTTGAAAGCCACGTAAATGTATTTATAGACTTTGAGTTTTGTGATTTTTATCTTGATGAAATGAAAGTCAAATCAGATCTCTGCTATGGCAGCACTGAAAATATAATTCAAGGGCCACACACAAATGTTCAAGTTCCCGTTATTTGTAGTTTAGTTAGCAAGTGGAAACAACAAATAAATATATTACAGTTTCAACAAAGCAATGGATAAGTAACTTTTTTATGTTGCTATTAAAATGGTAGATTTGATGGGATTTTGAGTGCATGGATTTGTTTGTAACATGGGACTGTAAAACTTCTGTCAAACTTGGTGTAACACAAGATAATGCAAGCGTAAAAAATCCTTCTGGAGGTGATCACCAATTTGGGCTTTTTTGTGATGTCTCTCATATGTTAAAACTTTTAAGGAACCATCTATTAGATTAGGGGTGTAGCTTTCTAATGGTCACTTTGCCAAAAGGAAGTGTTTTGAGGAATGTATCAACTCACAACAAGGGGACCTGAAATTTACTCACAAGGTTACTCCTGACCATCTCCTTGTAACCGGTACAGAAAAACAAAACGTCCATAAGGCTGCAGAATTGCTGTCAGATACTGTGGCTGCAGCTATAGGACACCTCCTCCCAGGACAGGGTCAGTAGTAGTATTATTTGTAGTAGAATTTGTACAGACTGTTAATGCTGGATTTGATGTGTTAAATTCGAGAAAGCCATATCATCCTACTAATAAGATGAAAAGTGCCTACAGAATCATTTTAGAGGAACAGGATGAAGCTTTTAATCGACTTTGTAATTTATGTTTGTCATGAGAGTGATAGGAAAGTCTCGTTTATGCCCCTTTTAATCAGCCTTGTTATATCTATCAGTAGATTTCAAGGCTTTACAAAGAATTACAGTTCGAAGGATACGGATATTTGATGTCTGTTTGATGCAACCAAGATGTTCTGGAATCTTATTTTTCTCAAATTAGAGGCCTGGGAGGATTTTATGATCATCCATGCCAACAGCAGTAAGTCAAAGAATTCAATCTCTTCTTCTGAGCACAAACACCGCTGTTATTATACCAACTGAGGACTGCTCACGTGACCGACTTCATTACACTGACTGCCAACACAATTTGCGGATATGATACCGACAAGACAGTTAATTCTGGCAAAAATTACAAGACCACCAGCATACAGCCAGAATAGGAAGAATGTGTTTCCACCACTGACACAAAGTTAATTATTGAAACCATGAGAACTGATTGTAATGGTGGAGTACAGCCATTTGTAGAGAGGAAAACCCGATTTATTGAAGATGGTAGTAGGCTATGTGACTTACAGACACAAGATAAAAAAAAATTATCACAAGTTTAGGATATGGCCATCCAATGAATAAGCATCCGCGCAAACAAGACTGGCTTTCAACTAAGTCAAGAGGACCCCTTATGAACTGTGATTAAAATGGAAGAAGATTTCATAGAATTTCATGGCACCTGTGGCTTGAACAAGGCAAGTAATGTAATGAAGAGTTTAGTGGACATTCTTATATTAAAATACGATAGTGTAGATGAGTTTGCAATTTCATGTTATGTCAGAACGTGAACATTTATCAGGATGAAATAATAAAATAAGAAGAGATCTTTAAAGATACGGTGACAAGGCAGCTGATTGTGGAAGCAAAAAGGCCAAGAAATTACAAAAACTTCAGTAAAAATTTTCAGGTACGTTAAATAATAAATAATTAATTAGATATAAGTAATAATGGATAATGATTTACATGTTATATACATTTTAAATTAGTTAAAATTTGCATTGAATGAAATGGCTGGAACAATATTAGTGCACCAATGACACATCAAGGAGCGAGAGTGGTGGGGGAACATGCATGTGATACCTACCATGTACTTCTAACTACTGTGTGTGTGTGTGTGTGTGTGTGTGTGTGTGTGTGTGTGTGTGTGTGTGTGTGTGTGTGTGTGTGTGTGTGTGTGTGTGTGTGTGTGTGTGTGTGTGTGTGTGTGTGTGTGTGTGTGTGTGTGTGTGTGTGTGTGTGTGTGTGTGTGTGTGTGTGTGTGTGTGTGTGTGTGTGTGTGTGTGTGTGTGTGTGTGTGTGTGAAAGAGAGATATGTATGCATGCAAACTCTACACATACACACAAAAATTTACTGATTTTCTATCTGTACCTACTCGGCTCCAAAAGTAGTTATCATCATCTATGGCAGCATGTAACAACACAATATTTTAATAAACATACTAATATAATAACAAAAACACTTAACTGCTCAAATGTGTCAGTGATTCATGTTTATTTAATCATGTACAACACATTAACTTAACACATGTCTTTAGAAAACACAATATATATACATATATTCTGGTCTACAAGTAAATGTGGTACCATTTCTCATTCCTATTTACCAATGAAGCACGTTTATATTTTAACAACCAATATTTTCATATACGGCTTATGACCACTCATACACACAATTCGTCATTGTTAATTAACAAATCATTCTTCTAAAAAAAAACCCCCAGTTCACCCCGTCCTGTGAGATTAATTACACAGTTATCCTCCCACTAATACGAACTCAGATGAGATGATTACTGTGCTGTTTATTGAATTGCATGTGCGCCTACACTGAAGAGCAGTCCAATCTGAGACTTAAACTGTAGATTGCTTTGATTGATTACCGAAGATTGTAGAAACAATAAAGTTCAATCAAACTAACAGGAAGAGAACAGTGGTTATACTGCAGCACAATATAAAAACAATACACTCTATACATAATTTCTTGGTTTTTGGCTATTTACTCTATTGCTGAATACTATAGATTATATAGTGCTATAAATGCTATAGCACTACTGTGGGATTTTAGAGTAACATATTGAGATTCTAAACCAACAAATCAAATCATAATGGTTAGTTTAAAAATAGTCACTACTCTAACTTATATAGTCATCACAATCTTCCAACAATTTTTCATTCCCACATTAAAAGTGACCAACGTATAGCACACATGCTTCATGCCAAACAAAAAAATTAAAATATTTTTTATAATTAACAATAATGCTTTGTAGACATCTGAAGAAATTACTAACCTCAACAACAAAATGGAAATTTACTATTTTTAACAATGCCAATTCGTAGTCTTCAATCACCCCAATTTTTCATGTGTTTTAAGTTAGTACTAATCAGACACTAAGTGATGAGCAACTTTTATAGTAATTTTTGAGTAACTTTATACTGCATACGTTATTCACAAGTTATTGATTTTTAAAAGGACTCTTAGTATTTTTGAATTAATTCAAATCCTCTTGACACCATTTTAGTCATTCCCCTTATGTAAGAACATATTATATTATACAATTCTAACAATGTCTGTTGTTAATGTAATATGTTGCTAACATAATCTAAAATCTCTGATGTAGAAATGCCGACTACTGATTTGATGTAAAAACAGCAAGTCAGAAGCATCTGTAGAATTGATATCCTATGGAAAGCTAACCAATACAACACTATATAAATATTTTAGTCCCAGTTTTTGTAAATTTTTATACATAAAATTATATTTGCACTTGTATGAAATTCATACTTACTGAGACACCAGTAATAATGAAATATTTCTGTCATAGACAATAAACATGATTTTAAAGTTTTTAATCTGTTAATATAATAACAGTTCAACATAAGCATACTGTTAACTGACAAACATGGAATGTTCAAATAAAGGACTGGGAGAGCACAACCTATATAAATGTTCCTTAAACAAACAGAATCACTGATACAATATGGGCAGAATAGAGTGTGGAATTTGCCTTACCGTTGGTGGGGAGTGGGCAATGTTGATCTGACCGCTAACTGTAGTATACTGAGCCCCACCTACATGACCCATTCCATAAGGACGAGCTCCTGTGTACAGTAAATATATTGTACATGCACTACACATTTATACAAAATAAACATAAATTACAAGAATAAATTTGAAATTAATTTAACTAACTTTCACCACTTAACAAAAATATAACTTTCACACTGTATAAAATAAAATAAAACTCAAATTTATTAATTAATTAATAAAGAAAGTCACGTGTTCATGAAGAATACAAATATCCCAACCAAAAGATTCAAACAAATAACACCCAAATATAAGCGTTGCTCAGAAAATAAATATGCCACTTTTTTTTCTCATCCAAGAATAAAGATTCTGACATGGAAATTTATACATTCGAACATTGGCGTTTCCTGCCCATGTGAGTAACTCCCAGGTCATTCAACAGACAATATTACTGCAGTAGTCAACAAAAATGGCATCTGTGAATAACGCATGTTTGAAATAAACTGTAACTCAATTCTTGGTGAAGAGAAGGGTAAGGGAACATTCACAAAACATTTGTGTGTTGTGTACGGAAGTTCTAAATTCAACAGGAATGCTGTGGATTCAGTGAGATGCATTGGAAAAACGTAGCTACATGATAGCCCTTGGTCTCACTATCGGCCATAACCAACCTGACATATTGCTGCATGCCAATGATGATATTAACTGTACAGATTAGCACACCACAAGTCAATAATGGGAGTGTAACTGCCAATTATGGAATATTCAAAGCCATGCGCAAGATAGATTCCTTAAAGTTTTAATGGCAATCACAAATTTCAATGGAAAGTCACAAATTATTAATTTCTGGTGAGTTTTTATGGTGAGAACGGCTATTTTTTCCTGGGCTTTCACAGATAACAACAGCTGATCATTTTGAAACAGAGAGAAAACAGATTTCAGTAAGTCCTAGGCAACCCCCCCCCCCCCCCAATAACGGACATGACCACCACCTTTATTGAACATAGATAAAGTGTTTTCTGTTATGGAAGATGATGCAATCCACTTGAAAGTCTACAACAAAATCCTCCAAAAACTCAGTGTTAGTAGTCTAAGGCAAGGCCACATAATGATGGAGTCTGACTGATGTAGAAAGGACAGTAAATAGTGTACTGATAAAAATGAACCAAAAATGAACTGATAAAATGAAGGGACGATTCCAGTGTTTCTTGCTGGTTTAAGCTTGTATTAATAGATTCAACAGAAAAATAACATCTGTACAGGAAACATCCTGTTACACTGTGTAGAATTTAATCATACAATGTGAGTTTTTAGGAAGCAAAATGTGGACATTACTTTCTGAATAACCCTCACATATACAGAGTCAACCTAAGATTTTACAAAGGTTGATAGGATCAAAACCCTCCACCTTGAGAAGTCAGAATATACAAGCAAACCTTCAAAAAAATTACTCTTGTTAACATCTAGTTTTCTTTGCTTATTATTGCATAATATGAAGTCCCTACTAATTCATGTGTCTTGCTTGAAAATAGTACTAACACAATGAAAAACATCCATATCTGTCAGTCCATACATTTCAAACTGTAAATTTCATCATTCCCATTCACGAACACTACAAAACAGGTAGACTTCCCAATGCTTCACGTATGCTATTCTCAAATACACACCAAAATTTTTGTTATGTAATAATGATCTTATTCATAAAATATACTGACTAGTATTCAAAAGTACCTTGAAATAGAAATTAACATGTTTATTAGCATCCATATAACTCAGTCAACATATGTGTTTGTTATCTTCAATTTGAATACTGATGACTCGTTAATTCAAAATACCATAAAATGTAGAATAAAACAGCAAATATCAAAGACAGTTTTTTACTACAGTTTCTCCTGCAGAAAAATACAATTTTCAGTTTAACATTACCTAGATCACAATGCTTCCTTCATCCAATGAAGACTCAATGTATATAGTCATGGATTCAGTCTACAAAATCTTTATTAACCATACCATACCTTAAGATTAGTATCAGAATGAAACAAGTCGTAAAGAGAGGAAAAATCTGATCTTCACATGATCTCTGGATATCTGAATACCCAAATACAAGACAGATTAGACTTATGTCCTGCCTACCTAATCAATTAACCTTAATATTCTGCCTGAACAACTGCAAAAAATGCAACATACTTCCTGTTAAGCTAAATTCATAGCAGCTTCATAGTTTTGAATTTAATCCACATTTCTATGAGTAAATTAGAATGGTTTCTAGTTATACGATTGGTTCACATCACATTATCTTTACCACTCTTTGAACCCTGTCCTTTGCCAACGATTTATATTTCACACGTAAGTAGATATATCCTGCCATCCTCTTTCAAATTGCCACAAATTACATCCTATACCTTAGTTTATCTGGATAAAATGTTACTGCTTTTACTTTATTGGAAATCAACGTTACTTTCTCAAAACACCCAAAAACAAACAAAAACTAATCATGGAATTATTATGTATAAAAAGAAAATATTTCACACACCCCAAAGCTTCAGTCATATTCACAATGTGCTATAGAAAAATTCAAGGAATTTGGTTTATTCGATAGCACAAATAAACCAGCTGTACGAGGTTTCATCAATAAATATACGCGGAATTTTCGTTTTTCTCAAAAAATCTTTATTTATTAATCAATATTAATTTTGTCCCCTTCAAAGTAGTCCCCATCAGATATAATACACTTATGAGAGGGCTTTTTCCAATCTTCGATGCACTTCTGGAACACAATTTTTGGCATAGCGTTTAGCTCCTTCAGCGATTCCATCTTTATCTCCTAAATGTTAGCAAACGTTGTTCTTTCATGGTTTTTTCATCTTTGGGAATAGGAAGAGGTCGCAGGGGGCCATGTCCAGCAAGTACAGAGGCTGAGGCATCATAACGGTGTTCTTTTTTGCCAAAAATTCATGAACAAACAGTGAACTGTGAGCAGGTGCATTATCGTGGCGCAATTACCATGAGTTGTTGTACCACAAATCCAAGTGTTTTCTTTGGATTGCTTAACGCAAATGGCATAGAACTTCCAGGTAGTACTCTTTAATGACCGTACGACCTGATGGCAGAACTCATGGTACACTATGCCATTGAAATAAAAGAAAATGGTGAGCAGAACCTTCACATTTGATCGAATTTGACGAGTTTTTTTTCGGTCTTGGCTCATCCGGAAGCATCCACTGGGATGATTGGATCTTAGTTTCAACATCATATCCATATACCCATGTTTCGTCACCAATTATGACCTGTTTGAGCAGTTCTGGATTGTCATTAACTTCACTCAGCAACTCCTCAGCAACGTCCATTCGGCACGCTTTTGGTCGAAATTCAACAATTCCAGGACAAATTTTGCTGCCACACATCTCATGCCCAAAACATCCGAAAAAATTGCTTGGCATGAGCCAAATGATATGCCAACATCATCAGTAACCTCTCTGATGGTGATTCGGTGATTGTCCATAATCATTTTCTTCACTTTTTCGACTTTCTCATCGCTTGTTGATGTGCTGGGGCATCCAGGACGCTCATCTTCAGTGTCTTCACAGCCCTCTTGGAAACATTTGTACCACTTGTAAACACTAGCATACCCCACAGCTTGTTGAACAATCTGAACACAAGATTCATCTCTGCAAAATCAGTATCAAGACTCCTGAGCAACAAACCAGAAAGACCATTATGTTTCTACCAAAGAACACACAACAAGCTAGAGATGGCCCCAACTTATCTGCAATATTGAAACCAGTAATGAAAAATGGTTTTATGGTTATGATTCTGGTGCTACACAATAGTTGCTGCAGTGAAGTCACCAAATTTACTGGAACCAAAAAAGTCATATTAACTTCAAAATCATGTTCAGTAGATTTTTTGTTGTTGTTATGATATCCTAGGCTTTGTCAATGGAAAGGTTTACTGTGAGATTTTAAAGCAACTGGGTGATAGCATTCAGTACAAATTTCCCAATAAGCTGAAGAACTCATACTGGTTTTCCCACAATGGCAATCTTCCTGCTCATACAGCACTTGTTTTTCACAATTCCTGACATGACAATAATTATCTAATTCCTGTTTGCCTGACCTTACCCTCTTTAACATTTTAATGACATGACTGAGACATCCAAGCAGAATCGCATTAGGTTCTCAATGCACTCACACCTAATGATTAAGGAATGCATTTAATCATAAAAATATGCTCGATACATGTACATGCCCAAGGGGACTACAAAGAAGGAGACTTTGGTAACAAACTTTTTTATGGCCACATTCCTTGAATTTTCAGTAAGCGGCTCACATAATTTGCAAACAAATCTACAATATGTTAACATGCATATTTAAAAGAGAAGCATTCACTTTTCTACTAGATACAGATACATTAATGCATGCTGCTGTCTAGACCTTGTTTATTATCTCTGATACCAATTAAAAATGAATGCTTTTTAACAGAATAAATGATCAACATTTTTACAAACCTTAAGTTACACATCTTTACAA
Source organism: Magicicada septendecula (assembly GCA_034769895.1). Taxonomy (NCBI): domain Eukaryota; kingdom Metazoa; phylum Arthropoda; class Insecta; order Hemiptera; family Cicadidae; genus Magicicada; species Magicicada septendecula. The sequence goes on along the minus strand of CM068376.1, from coordinate 185,874,731 downwards.
CATACAAGCATGACAAAACTTACATTTGTGAACACATTATTTATTTATAACACTTTTATATGGGAATTACTATGACTGCCCATACTATACACTCTTACATGTACTATGACCAGTGTTTTAGTAACTGTACAACATACAGTTCTCTCCAATGACACCACACTTCACAAGTTCAAAAAGTAATTACAATTGTCAACCACCAAGTGTAGCGAACATCATATAACAGTGGTCATTTTTTGTATAATGTTTCTGTTTATTACAAATAATAAATATGTCATATGAACATATTGTATTCCTCATAAGGGGACCTGTGGTACAATTTTGAGACATAACTGAACAGTCTCAAAATGCCTTCTCAGTACAAAAGAAAGTATAACTACTAACAGCACTATGATAAGACTTTTATATTACGCTGCAGTACAGATACATGTAAAAAACTATAAATGAACTTGAACTAACCATCAGCTCCTGCCCGCATAATGGCAGGTTTTGCAACTGATTCCGTATTCACTTTGCTAATTCGACTGCTTTCGTGCTGGAGAATAGTCGCTCTGAAACACAATGTAAAGATCTGTCAATATTAGTACACAAATTATTCACTATTATGTCACTACAAACATCTTGCTAGTTATATTAAACACGTTACTTACATACTATCCATCACAAAAGTAATTATATACACTTACTTCAAAGGAGATACACTGTCCTCCACCATTGTTGATCCTTCATCTCCTTCAATACCAAAGTGGTCTTTCGATTTTTTCTACAAAACAAAAATAATTCAGTTACATCTGTCTACTATACTCTTAACAAAAGAAAAAGGTGCACTTTTATATTGCATGATACATACTTTTTTAAGTATAATATCAATGTAGCCTGCAATTAGCTGAAGGATTTGTTCTGCTTCAGTTGTCTGTACCGAGTAGTACTGATCTGAATAGTCCCCAAAGTCTAATGTGAATGTGTTTGGAGATGCTCCCCAACGACGTACAGTTGTTAGCGGCCAAGTCTTCAGTATCTCCTTTGTTCTTTCATCCAAACGTAAAACAGAATCTTTGGTAACACCTAAAAGCCTGGGGACTAGTTTGTTCTTTCCTTTCATTTTCTCCTGTATAAAAAAATGATCAAATTACTAATACCATAAAATTATCAGAGGTGTTTTTTAATATTAAACATTTTTAGTAAACCGATAGTACACATCAAATCAAACAAACGTTCTAAAAATAGCATAATAAAATGTTCTGCCAGGTGATAACAGAAGAACATAATTACCTTCACTAAGAAAAATGTTACACCATATGTTTTTAGAGAACGTGCTGTTTTTGTGTACAATACTTTAGCATCCAATTCAGAAAGGCCTACATGTTTGCTGTGCTCTGCAAATACTTTCTTCTCAATTCCCTTAACCTTCACATATGACTGAGGAAGAAACTCTTTCAAACTGTGAACACAAATAAAAAAGATAATAACATACACGATCAATTTCCAAATTAATTGTTATTATAATCATACAGAGCACAGAACATGGTTGTACAATACTCATTTGGACACATTTTGAGAACATATATATATATATATATATATATATTTTTTTTTTTCATATATTCAAAAATACTTCAACAGTAATTTGAAAGCTCTTTACAATATTCAGAAGAATTTCTTAAGTTTACAATAAAAGCTATTAAACATGTTGCTAGAATGTTTTTCGAACACACACATTTCATGTAATTTACAATACATCAGTAACTAATATTTCAACACTTATCAGAATTAAAAACAGTTATTTAATACTCTGCAGTATGCATACTCACTATCCCCTAACTTGACGCCTTCAAACTTTTCTCATTTCCAGTGATGAAATGTGGGCATTATTTTGACATTGTTTTTACACACATATTTCATGTAATATCAGTAACTAATAGTTGAATATTCTATTTATTTTTAATTAATAAAGAAATAACAATACTTCAAATAATATAATGTTCATACTTTCATGGAAAAAGATGTGACTTGATTACAGATTTGGTTTTCAAACGTTTATTAATAATCTGTAAGTTAAATCTTTAAGTTAGTTAAATAAAATTAACAGTGTAGCAAATACAACAAAATGCAAATTCAATATTGAAATAGATGCTACTATGCCCACAAAAACATCATGGCCGTTAAGTCAAAGTATTAAAATATGTAAGCCCCTAACTCAGTCTGAGGTAACATGATTGTCTTGACTTTGACAAATGCTGATGAATGACTGTTAATGATATACAAAAAAGAAAATCTATGGAAAATAGTGAGGCAGTTGGAATGGTACATGGCCCTTGGAGAATGAAGATGAACCATAAGTTGAACCGACTCACAAGGAATTAAGACATCAGAAAAAGGTCAGACTTGCATAGTTGGGTTACATGAAAAGAATGTATGCATCATGCAAATATCTTAAATTGGAACCTATTTGAAAAGAGAAGGTGAGGAAGATCAAGGACTATAACGTCTTACCTACGTTATAACCTCGGGAACCAGTGCATAATTGCTTCAGATCAATTGCATGGGTTGCCATAGTCTTAATCAACTTCTTAACAAGCAGTAGTAGTTAGAATGAAAGGAAAGTTTGTTGGGGTGTTTGATGATTTATTCACTCAGTATTTTGTGTTAAGTAATGACATCTCTTTATTAGCTGCAATCCTTTATAGTTCTACATGGATTTTTTTCCATAAGGTTTTCTAAATAAAAGTTTACCAAAATATTTTCTGAAAAGGTGGCCACAACAAAAGTATTGTTATGTGCTAGATTTTTCCACGGATCCGGGATATTAAACTGGTTTGTAAGTTAAGTTATTATACTATTTTAAAAGGGGGCCATTCGAAGAATGGACTTAATTTAACCTCTAGTATCTGAAAAGCATTATACTACAAGCTCTAATTACTATTACAAATAATTTTAGTCGTATGACATAATACAATTTACAAAGTGACAATAATTAAAGTCTTTTATATAGTTTATTAAACTGTCTTTTGTAAACATTTTGTTTTAATGACATTTAACCACGGAAGACAAGTCTCCGTGTCACCTGTGATATTGTGAAGTTTACTGCGTGTCCTGGTCCTTGGTCCTTGGGGTGTCCACAAATGGTTGAAGGTTATGGTAGTTTACTTTCCGGGTGAAGCGGCTGAAGAGATCCTGGAATTATAAAGCGGTTATGCTGTTCACTGAAGTCTGGTAGCTAAGCATCTTAGTAGTACAACTCGAGTGAAAGTTCTTGTTTCCCACAGAAGTACACGTCACATGGTTATTTATGAAATGTTCTCACTTTTGGTACATTGTACCCTTTTTAATTTAAACAAACATCGGAGATCTTATACGTAGTCAATAGAGATGTCATCCCTTTCACTTATTTATTCCCTTTTAATTTAACAGATTACATTTTTCTTTATAAAACGCTACTTTACTGATACTTTCCTCTACACTTAGTTATATCTGCACTTTTAAATTAAAATATCTTAGTACTTCGGGGCATGGTTCAAGGGTGTAGTGTTTACTACAAGAGCGCTCCATCGCGACTGCATTATTATGTCAGGACAGGCAAGTTAACTGCGCAGAGTTTACGCATCACAACAAAATAGTTCCACCTTTATTCGCTATTTACGGTATTTAAAGTTTGACCTTTTTTATTATCCAAAGCTATGCTTCACTTCAGAATTAAATAGTATACTACTGTATCATTGTTTATTTATTTGAATAATTTCAAGTTTTACCAGTATTATTTGTTTAGTAAAAGAATCTGTATGCAGGTTAATTCCAGTTAATGCATGTCAGTGCATGGTAAATTATTAACTAGTTTCCCTATCTTTACACTCGCGTTCCTTTTGTCATTAAAAATAAATATTATTTTGAGTTAAACAAGGGAGGTAATATTAACTTTAATGTGCGATTTAAAAATAAATTTTACTCCATATTACGTTCCCTATTTTAAAATCATCACATACTCCGCCGCTTAAAGATGACACCGGGTGGGTATTCTATGGGTTATTAGGTCAGCAAGGTACTGGGAGTATGCTTGGGATTACTGTGTGAAATTTCTCTCGTTTTTTTTTTTTTTTTTTTTTAAGTGCATGAGTCACTCTCGACTTACCTCTTCCTATTATCAACATATATAACGCCTTACAAACTAATTCTTAGACTACATAAAATTCACACTTTATAAATTATATATTGAAAACATACTAAATTCTTCTTATACTACTTACGACTACTACCGGTTTTTTCTTTAGTTGTGAGTTACTCTTGTTATATAATTACTCTGTAAGTAATTTATTACTTACTTACTATTTATATTCGATGTCAGCTGACTTCTCACTTTTCTCTACTTTCGCTGAATAGGATCCAAGGTTGATCAGGCCTCATCCCTATCTATACGATTAGGTAAGCAAGTGGTTACTCAAGTACGCTTTAGCAGTTGACTACAAAAAAAAATATACCTTTTTTTCTACATTTAGTTTGCTTGCACTCTACCATTTCCTTTTTCGTGACAATGTTTTATCTGCGAAATATGTGTTCTTCTTACATATTTTTGAGTAGAGGGTTCGTACAGGGCTACAGTTACTGGAGTTAAGTATTTGTGAATTTGGTAAGGACTACACCATCGGTATGATAGCTTGGAGGTGGTCTTATCGATTGCACTACTCGTCGGGTGTGTTCTATACATTACTAAGTCACCGATTTGGTACTTTACTACATTGTTATTATTAATTCTCTCATGACATTTTCGCGATTTCTTTAAGTTTGCTCTTAAATTAGCGCGAGCTTCATTCCAGATTTTCTTTATATTTTTATCCCTAATTTCATGGGGTAGTAACTCATGTATTTTCCACTTTGTGGATAATGGGTGGTTAGGTTTGTATTTAAACAATAATTCAAATGGTGTATACTTATGTCCTTCATGATAGGCTGAATTGAAGGCGAATTGTATCCAGGATAGGTTCTGGTCCCAAGACGTATGGTCGTTTGCATGGTAGGCTATTAAAGCAGATTTTAGGTTTGGCAAATACCTTTCAGCTATATTACCTTGCGGACGATACTCTGTAGTGGTAATGTGGTCTATCCCTAGTTTGAAACACATATTCTTGAATTCCTTTTACTTAAACTGGGGTCCGTTATCTGACACTAGATGTACGGGTGTACCAAAATCTTTAAATAATCTACCATATCCTGCAATATACTTACGGTGGTCGAAGCTAATGCTCGCCGCATGGGATACATCCAGACAAATTTGGTGAATGAATCTACGCAAATGAGTAGCATGGTATTTCCTGATTTAGAACAGGGGTAGGGTCCTGAAAAGTCTAAAAAAATTTTGGAGAACGGGGTAGCAGGAATTTCTGAGATTAATTGACTAATTTGGCTGTTTCTCGCTGGCTTGCTGAGTGCACATAACTTACACCTTTTCACGAAATTAGCTATCTCACTGTTCATATTTTCCCAGTGATATTCTTTACGAATTCGATGTACTGTTTTATTTATTCCCATATGTGCTCCAATGGTGGAAGAATGGTAGTATTCCATCAGCATAGGTTTAATAATATCAGGGGCGATTATTCGTAAATATTTTCCGTTTGCTATTCTATAACATAATACTCTCTTACTCAATATGTATTTTTCTGACTTATTTCCTTTATTGAGTTGTTCTATAATCAGTCTTAAAAGGGGGTCTTGTTGTTGGTACTGAGCTATGTCCGTAAATGCAAGAGGAAACTTGGTAATTAAAGTATTGATAATCGGCGTTTCCCTACTCTCCGTGTTTTCAGATGTTTTACTAGTCGGCTGGAACATACATGACAGTGTATCAGCAACTACATTTTGAGTACCTCTAATATGTTGTACTTTAAATTTGTAACAATTTAACCTTAATACCCATCTTCCAATACGACCTAACTGTTTTGGGTGATTTAGTAACCAAGATAATGCTTGATTATCCGTTTCTAACAGGAACTCTTTATGTTCTAAAAAGGGTTTAAACTTCTCAAATGCGAAAACGATAGCTAAACATTCTAATTCGTATGCAGAGTATTTCTTTTCTTGGTCGGTCAGGGTACGTGAAGCGTAACTAATAAGTAGTCTAGAGTTGTCTACTTCCTGATATACAGTAGAGTCTCGGTAATTCGAGCCCCGGTATTTCGAGGTTCCGTGTAATTCGAGCTGGAAAAAAATAATAAATACAGTCAGTAAATGTAAACAACATTCCCGCCATATCGTGACTCATGCCAGACCAAGTGTCTACAGCATGAAACGCTAAAAATAAATACGTAAATAAATCAGTAGCGGACTGACCGCCTCAGCTGATACAAGTGTTGTACCTGTGCATTACTACTAAGCTTCATTACTAGTGTTTGCTTGTTGTTTTAGTTATTTTACTGTACAGTATACTCAACGTTTAGTTTTTCACTACAGTAAATTGTTATTTATACTGTATATAATGAGTTACAAGAGTAGGCCTAAGAAGAAGTTTGTGCCGCTAAGTGTTAAATTGGAATCAATAGTGATGAACAGTTTGAAGTGACCGATGATTCAATCGTTGAAATGCTGAATGAAGCGGCAGAAGAAAATAGTGATGAAGACATGACTGCAGAGACTGTACCCCTGATGACTCACGCCGAGGGGTTGGCAGCGCTAGACACTACATTGCATTATGTCGAACAGCAAGCAGAAGCTACACCGACCGACACGATGCTGCTTAGAAGATGGCGTGACATTGCTGCTAAAAAACGAGGCTCTATTTTAAAACAAAAGACTCTGGACAATTTCTTTAAAAAATAAATTTGTGTGCCTTTTATCTTTTGAGTTTAAACTAGTTCAGGTATGTACTACATTGTTTGTGTTTTCTTATCCGTAAGCAATAAACGTTTGTTTATTTAATTGCCTGTAGTCCACAACTAGTCTATGTTTGTCGTGACCTTTTGGTACTAAAAACGTGGGTGATGAGTAAGGTGAAGTAGAGGGTTCGATGACTCCTTGTTCTAATAATTTGTTGATTTGATTCCTCATTACTTCCATTTTTGGCGGTGATAATTTGTATGGGGGTAGGCGTATTACTTTATCGTCGCTCAAATTGATTTTGTACTCTATCAGGTTCGTTAGTCCTAACTTTGGAGTGAGGACGTTGGAAAACTGTTCTATTAGTGTCTGGATTTTCCGTCTATCTCTACTTTCCAGATGAGCTAATTCAGACTCGTGGTGTTCTAGATGTGTAGAAGATGTTCCAGTACTTTCTCTGTTATTTGTATTATCATCAAAGTTATATTTTTGTGAACGATCGAATCCAAAATAATACTTCTTATCGTGAATGTCAAGAATTATTCCTGTTTTACTGATAAAATCAGCTCCCAATATTAAGTCGGGTCCTAACTCGTCACATACCAACATTGGAAAATACCACGTTAGACTTTTAATTTTTACTTTAAACGTGATGATAAGTTTTATCATTAAATTTTGTTTATTAGCAGTAGCACATCTAATATTCACCGATTGACTGCGTTTAACTAAGTTGTGTTCAAATAATTTATCGGCTAGCTGTTGACTAATTAAACTTCGTGTTGATCCGGAATCAATTAATCCGAGGGTGGAAGTAACACCGAGGTCTACTTGTATATATGGTAATCGACACTTACTGAAATTACATTTATTAATAACATTACATTTATCAATGAACTTCTTAACATAGGGGTCTAATTTTCTTGGGTTATTTTTTTTGAAATTGTTGACTTTTAGGGGTTTACCTGTTTTCACAATGCTGCGGAAGACACAGGATTTCGGATCTCCCTGCCTTACATGTTTTTTGGATAAGGGGTTTTCTGATAGTACTGTCTCCGTTTACAGTTTCTACTGATGTGTCCAAGTTTCCCGCAGTTATAACATATTTTCTTTACGAGGGGTATCACTGGTTTCCTGTCGAGGTTGAGGCTCTTTAGATTTACTATGGTCGTGAAAATTGGTACGTCTACGAAATGGACGTCTTTCACGCTGTTTTCTTCCATCTGTTACCAGGGCTTGCGATTCATATCTATGTGGTGCAGTGGATAGCAATGCATGTCTGTTCTGGTCAGCATACCATACGTTTGACGAGTGAATACTGCATTGTTCTAGATCTGCGAAAGTATGGGGCCTATTTATTAATGCTAATCGAGATCTTTCTTCCGGAGATAATCCTACTAGAATGGTATCGACCAATTGTTTCTCACTCCAGTTGACTTGCAGTAGTCGGGAAGACTCTCTGATGTCTGCAATATAGTGGCCCAGTCTCTCATGGGCTCCTTGTACTCGAAGTACAGTGTTTCTTTTGATCTCCTCATAAATTCCTGTGGGAATAAAATGTTTTACAATGGTAGTATGAAGTTCTTCTACTGGAAGAGTCGAGCTTAATGATTCCAGTACACGAATAATGTATTATTCGTACATTGTATACCACCTTAATGGTGGTTTACATTTGGGTAGGAGGACTTGCAAGATTTGCCAATCATTCAGTTGCTGTAAATCTTTTATTTGTAGGAGGTATCTGATGAAATTTAACAGTTTCGTAATACTTAAGCCATCAGTGTATGGAATTTCGGTAATGATTTTTTCTACTGGGTGCGTGATCTTTCCATAGAGGTCTACATTAAAATTTACATGTGGTATACTTCTAGATGGACCTGTTGCTGCGTTAGGCGTCATAATCGCATACTTACTGGGGCGATTATGGTGACCACTAGGCTGTGGGGGTTCCGATATCATTAGGGTATTTAACTCTCTATCTGGTAGCTGTTCATGAGTCGGTTGTATCTTCGATACGGTGGGTGATTCTTAATTCGCGGTGGAGGGAGGGTGTTCTAAAGTAGGAGAATGAACTGGGGAAATATATAATTTTTGTAAGGCTACCTCAATTTCCTCCATCCTAGTTGAGTCGGACATTCTTCGCAATTGTCGTACTATCGTGGGTAATTGCTGTAATGCCTCATCCGCAAATTTTTGCACATCGGGAGGGATTACGGTGACGTCGGGCCAGTTCAATAAATTCTTCAACCGGCGGGTTAAATGTTCTATTCTCTGCGTGATCTGCAATATTACTGCAGGTGATTTTTCGTCGTGAAGGGTTTGAGATAACGTCAGTTCCCTATATTTCGCATAACACGTTTCTCTTTCGCTGTCATTATCGAGTTCACATAATCTACCTAACTGCGAGGGTGTACTGATCTACTTTCGCGTAACGATTTGCGCAATTCAGAGTCTGTTACGTTCGCGTGAGGTAAACCGCGTAAAATAGCTTCATAGCACAATTCATCTTTTAATAATAGATCGGGGTTAAATAAAGCCATTTTTTTTTAATATCATTCACTATAAATACTTATTCTATTATTAATACTAAATCCTATACTACTCTTTCTTGTTTACTCAACTACACGATTTTAGTTCGCATTAAAATTTACATTGGTTGTGTGAGAATTAAATCTCAGAGAAAGAGAAATCTCACACAGGCGTCAATTTACTTTCAACTAAGGAGGAAATACCTGGTTACTAGGCACAAGATAATGCACGCTTGTTATAACAATAGAACAATAGAGGAGGTGGGGTATTGTCTATCTCGACTTTGCAGAGGGTGGCAAATACAATTCCGTACAGGTGAGAACAGGATATTTACAGGTCTGAGTTTGCTGACAAATGTTGATGAATGAAATTTTTGAACAAGTACGTACATGATTTTGTATACGTATGTCAATATGTTAATATGAGTTTATACATATTAAATACACAATTAAAGTTACCTATATACTATTCTATTCTAATAATAATTCTTATTTTTTTTTTTTAAATTACTGAAATATTTTAAAGTAACTGAGTGAATAGATCAACTGAGTGGCACATGGTATATGTGTCACTATCTTGCACAATTATTAATTTTGGTTATTTTATGTGTACCACGATGCACACAACTATTTTAACTAAAAGCAGAGTGGCACATTTTATGCATTTTAAGCAGGTTAATTCCAGTTAATGCATGTCAGTGCATGGTAAATTATTAACTAATTACCCTATCTTTACACTCGCGTTCCTTTTGTCATTAAACTTTTTATTAAATATTATTTTGAGTTAAACAAGGGAGGTAATATTAACTTTAATGTGCGATTTAAAAATAAATTTTACTCCATATTACGTTTCCTATTTTAAAATCGTCACATGACAACATGGATCAATAATGCAGAGGGTAACCTGAGAGTGATGAACTACGTGAATATGGCAAGGAAGAGAGCACAATGGAAGAACATTTGTAATGGAAGCCAAATCCTATTTGAACAGAATGTAATGAAACTTCAGTTTAAATGTAAAAAAAAACTACAGAAACATTCTTTTTGAGAAAGCACACAAACAAAGAAAACACTATCTCAGTAGGTGCTGACGTGACTCATAGCTTTGTTGTTCATGCACTCACAGTCCACATTCCAAATGAAAAAGTTGACAATTTCATTTCTATTACAAAAAAACTACTATTCGTGTATTTGGGAAATATTGGGAAATCCTGTAAAAGATGCAGACAACTGACTGGGATTACTTTATGCGTTTTATTGGTTCATTTATGAACCCGTTGGAGTAATATCACCTTAATATTAGCAATGGTGAGTCTGTCCATGTTTAGTTGTATAGTTGTATAGTGGTGGATATTTCTTTTAGTTGAGATGAATTACTTATGATATCAGCTGTTGAATTTGTTTTGTGTTTAACCAGAAATTAAAAAGCCAGGTTATGCTGCACAGAAAGTTGTCCAACATTCCCCTAGGCTTCTTCATTAAAAGGAACACTTCAAATTTTTTCTTAACATTCATATATTACACCAACATACATATTATAAAGGTGTGTGAAGTTTCAAGACTTACATGTGTCGTAATGTACCTACACGAATCTGATAATCTTCACAAGTTACTGAACCAGTGAGTACAGCAGATCTCTTCCAAATCTCTAGTGGGAAACTCCGTAAGTTTTGTTTTATTGCACTCTTTCTTATATATGAATGTACACACAAGTATGCAAATATAATAACAATACTGTACACTTCACTAAAAATTAAGAACACTTTCCTTTACAACTGAATATTACATTTACTTAATGCATACGCATCCAGACACCCCCAAAACGAATTACCCAAAAATTAAATATATTTAAAGACATGAAGACAGAACATACTGGACCAACAACACAGTAAAGACCCTCTCATGATGTCTAAAACCAGTACCTAATCTGGACAAAGAAATGGCTTGTTTCCTATTAAGTCAATGACTACAATATACCAGAAAGCCACAATGCAAATACTATTGTAAAGTCTTGGAATTAGAGAATAGTACCTAAGAATAAATGCAATAACTTCAAGTTTATACTATTATAAAAAAAAGACTTCCCTGCCTGTATGTCTTGTATTGTCAACAAGTTTATTTTCCTGGGACCACTGAAATATTTTATAAAAGAGACATTATGAATAATGTATACACATATACACATTGCAAGAAATATACTGAACACACACACACACACACACACACACACACTTTATTTTTAAAGTTAATATGGGCCACAGCTATCTCGGATAAGTAGGAAAATTAAACATACGAAAATTTTTTGCCTAGCTTACTATGTTTACTAGTCGACAGAATGCTATACAATTGAAATTTTGTTAACTTGGAAGCCCACAGTTTAAATTAAATGCAGCAGAACAAAAAGGACACTAAGAAAAATAATTTAATCATGTACTCTATATGAAGTCAGTATCAAATTGACTAAAAAACTTGAGGCTTTTTTTTTAAAAGGTTGTGACAGTTGTCTGCTTCTGAATAGTATTCGCTCCTTTTTTTTTCTGCAATGTCTCCCCCATCTCTTTAACAAAATTAAGTCAGATGCTTGCGCTTCGGGTTGTTGTTCTACATATTGTAACGCCAGTTCCAAGGCAGCCAATCAGTCTGCATGTGAAATGCGGGGAGTTGATCTTTCTTCATCACATGAATCTTCTGTTTTAGCGTCTAAACGTTTCCCATGAATTACACTAACAACTTCTCTGACAATAAATTTGTTCCTTCCCCCAGTTTTCAATATCTCTTTTTGTGACTTCTTCATACCCAGGAATCCTGTGGAACGTGGTGCACAGTTTCAATGGTACAATCTTCCTCATCACTGTCACCTTGCGCTGGATTTAATTGTTCATTTTTTCAAGAAGTTTATTCCACAAATGTTGCAGTATTTTGGAAGAAACATTATTCTACGCGTCAGGCAACCAGTATATCATGTTAACACAGCTCATTCTTGGAATTTTTGTGTAATGTATAAACGTTTTCCCCTGTTGCCCACTGCTTTAACATAGCCGAATCTTATACGGGCACAGTTTGATGCTGGAATTTATGTACAATGTGTAGTATCCAACGCACAATGCAAATTTGGATGTTCATTCAAAAAAACAACAAAAGGTAATGTACTAATCAAGTGTGTTAGGAATGTATGTGTATTAACAAAATTGAGATAAAGAAAAAAGTATCTCAGAAAATCTGGAACTCGAAAATAGGGACTCTAATGTAGTTAAATATACATTATACATATCAAATGGAATAAATGTATATTACGAAATGTTAACATATATTAGGCATATGTAAATATACATATACTAAATACAGTGAAAACTGTGTAAGCCGGAATCTTATAGGTCCGTAGATTTCTTCCGGTTTGTAAAGGGTTCCATGTTGGACAGGTTCAAATAAAGACAATCACAAATTCAACTGCAGTACTACGCAATTTTTTTATGTACTGTGTACATAGGTTATCTTACATAAACCAGGTAAATAAAGGATATTACTGTATTGCACAGCTATATGGCACTCTTAGATTATTCTACTTTTACTTTTTCCACAAATCTAAAAGAGTTTTTTGCTTTAATTTTATAACTGACTTGTTTTAATTTTACTCAATCAAAGTTCGTAGTTCGAGGATGGGTTTCATCATTTCTTAACAGTTTTACTTTTCCGCGAAATCTTGAAACGCCATCAGTTTCTGTAACGCATCTCTGCAATCTTGAATTGTTAAGTGAGGTTTGAAGCTATGCTACCTATGCAATAATAGAAAAATAAAATTTTAGCATGCTGATTATACTGTACTGTATTAACAATTACTGTATAACTACAACTGTTTAAAACTTACCAATTCCTGCACTTTTGTCTTCTTCTTCTTCATCACCACAGCTTCCTTTGGTCGCATTCATTCTCGCTTCAACAATTTCGTCCATGGTTGAAATCTGGCTTCAGTTGGTACATTCTCGTCGATATTGACATAATCCTGTAGTTCGGTTCCATCGGTAATTAATGCGTGTAAGCTAGAGATGGGGTTTCCTTCTTCCGGTCCACAATTTTATTTTTCTGTGTTGCTTTTAATGCCACTTTTTCATAATCATTTCTTTACATATGTCCGGCTAATGTCATTAAAGGCACTGTAAGTCCATCTTAAGGCATCGAGAATGGATATTTTCTTCGCTAATTCATCCACAGACTGACATTGCAACATGTTCACGACAACCCACTGCAGAACATAATTTCAGTAGTGCACTTCAAAATTTTTAATCACACCTTGATCCATTGGTTGAGAAACGCTAGTTGTATTCGCTGGTAGGAAACAAGAGTTTTATGTTTGACAACTTTAAATCGGGATGACACGTTGCATTGTCTGAAAACAACAAGATGTGCCGATTTTGCATCTTCATCTTCTGATTCAGTGTCTTCAACCATTCCTCCATTATTTCTGAATCTATCCATGCGCTTCTGTTAGAACGCCACAAAACCGGTAGGTTGGACATCTGAACATTTTTGAAGCATCTTGGCTTACAAGCTTTTCCAATCACTAATGGTTTTTCAAGTTTTCCGTCTGCAAATCTGCACATCAAAATGGTCAATCTCTCCTTCGACTGTTTTCTGCCGATGCATCTTTTGCCCTTCAGTTTTAGCGTCTTATTTGGGAAAGTGCGAAAAAAACAAACCTCTTTCATCACAGTTTGCAATGTTTTCCGGCTGTTAGTCCACAATTAAACTTTCGATTTTAACTTTCCAGTCATTCACAACATCCATATAAAGATAATTTGCTTCTCCACTGATTTGTCCAAATGTTACTTCATGTCTCGCACGAAAACTCCAACCATACATTCGACGCTTTAAAATCTTCTCTGTTTAGTCTCTCCACCATCAGTTTAGCTTGATCTTGTAGAATAGGTCCTGATATGGGCAAATTTCGAGATCTTGCATCCAAAAACCAGTCATACATTGTCGCATTTATGTCCTCGTTTCCGGTTTTTCTTAGCGTCTTCTTCAAATCACCGCTTCGTTCGTTATTCAGCCACTCACTTTTTATTTTGTCCTTGTTTTTCAGAATTTCATACACTTGAGTTTTTCCACATTTAAACTTTTGCACTAATTGTTTAGCACTCACTTTATTTTCTTCATCACACTTAATAAGGTCTATTTTCAAGTTCAAAGACGTGTTGTTTTTCAATTTATTCATTTTGCTGACGGCGGTTATCTGTACCCTTCAAAATACCGTACGGTAATGAATGTTTACCCAAGACCTCTGATTCGGTGTTGTAAATTTAGAATCAGTGGAAAACTTAGGTACAGTATTGTGTCAGTGGGGAAAACCCATGAACTAACTGTACACTCTACAATTTTACCTGTAGTTGCCCCATCGGTGTCTTATCTTACTTATAATCCGCTTACAGCATGACGCATGTACATAACTGTAGGTATACAGGTAAAAAGAATTAATGAATTTGAAACTAATTGTGCATTTCTCAACAGAAATTTCCCATTTATACAGGCAACTAGGATCGTTGGAACGGAAAAATACTTTCCGTTTCCGCGTTAGTTTCTGTTTTATATGAGTTGTTTTTAACGTACATATTAACTATTAGAAATCGAAGGGACCACTGAAATTTTCCAGCTTAAAAAGGTTTCCGTCTTTTACAAGTTCTGGCTCAAGCAGTTTTCACTGTATATTTCATAACATAGCATTACCTTATAAAGTGTGAGGTAAATTAAAATTATTTAATAATTGATGAAGTTGTCTATATTTGAGCAATGACACTGTAGAAACTCCTTTGATGAAACTTGTCACCACTGATGAAAATAAACAATTGTTGTATCCCCTTTAGCAAGAGATATAATAAGCTTTACTGCACTTTTAAGTTTATTTGAATTTTTAATAAAACACACACACTCATGTGTATAAATATATGTCACTTACTCTAAAAATGGTGGTTTGTGTTTGGCTTCATTATAATCTCCAAATTGAATGTGACACTGAATTCCAGCTAACTGACATGCCATTTCTTGAGTGATAGGATGAGTACCATCTAATATTGCGTCTCTTGCTTGAACATATAGGAGATTTAACTGTACTGGATCTCTTGAATCGATATTCTGATCTGAGAAGAAGAATTTTCTTCTAAGTAAAACAGGTTCGCCTTCATCAATACCCTGTTCTCTTAATGTTTTTGATGGGTCAATCCAGTTAACTGCACAGAGGAAGCAAACAATGCAAATATTAAAAAATTCATTTTAAAACCCTACACCTGGAAAAGCTAATAAGAGAACGGTGGCTACAAAATTTTTAATGTATTTCAATGCTGAGCATCAAAAGGCAATTAGAGATTCTTTAATAGATATGCAAACCACTAACTTATGAGTAACATTACAGTTATTCAAATATTTAACAAAGTTAACAAAAAGAAAAGGAAAAGAAACAAGGGACTTCTAGTTTAAGTGGCAGTATGAAGTGTAATTCATCCAATGTTAATTGATTCTGTTTGTACATACATCAACAAGTAACATTACTCGCCCTGCTACAGTATACTATACACTTCACTTAAAACAGAGAAGATTGATATAAAATGGAAAATCTCTCTTTTTTTTTAATGGGACCTTACGTTATCATTATGAGTCAGAATTCAAAACAGCCAAATGAATGGAATCAACTCAGTACTCCAGTCACAAAAATAATTCAGACAAAAATAAGCCAGTACAGTAATGCTAAATGCTTTTTGAGATGCCAAGGATATCAACCTTAAAGGTAAAGATAAAGTGAAGGTCACTCTGCTTTAAAAGTCACTAAGGTACTATATGTCTGATGGCAAGTACCATACAGATATCGATAAAGTGAAATCTATGCTGCTAGGAACAAAGACATAGGTTTACAGTGAAAAAGCACTTACGGCATTAGTTATATGGGCTGTGTAATGCTTGTCTGCATGCTACACAATCAACACTTGAAAACACAAAAAGTTATACTGGAAAGTTCTTCAATCTCCACCTTATAGTCCAGATATCACCCCGTAAGGTTTCATATTGTTTAGGCACTTAGGCATCTGAAGGAATTATTACCTGATGCTGAGTTTCACAATAACAAAGAAGTGAAAAGAAATGTACAAAAAATAGCTCACCTTTCATAACAAGAATTCTTTACTGCTGCCAAAAATATAAACTTGCTGCCATTAGGGCAAAGGGAGAAGAATACAACTGTATTTGTGTAGATGAGTATTATGTTAAAAAATATGTAACACTGATTAAATCACATTATTGATAATCAATGTCTCCTAGCTTATTGAACGACTCTTGTGTATTGTAAACTCAATAATAAGATGACTGAAGCTTTTAGAAAAAAAAAATGGTAGTGCGTACAAATGATGTCTTTTATTTCAACGATATGATCACAGTAACTATATAACGCAGTAGGTGGCAGCCATTGGATGCAGTGTCATTACTGCCTGAGTGACGTCATGCATACCACTACTATGTTAAAGCACTTTGCTTTGTTATTAGTAAATGCAGGTGTTTAGTAAAGTGTTTTTAAGGTAATTGGAGTTTTTTGTGTGTTACAAGTGCTTAAATATTTTACTATGTGTTTCATGAAACAGTGGGTTCTATTTGTGCTGCCGCAAGAAAACATTTGAGTGAGAGGTATTATCTTCACAGATTTCCAAAAGAATACAACATGCAACATACCTGGGCACATTTGTGTATATGAAAAAAGACAATTTAACTTGTGCTCTTCTGATCATTATGACTTGAGCAATTATGAACAGGATTTACAAGCTGAACTGTTAAATATATCCTCTAAATAAAGGTTCAAGAAAACAGCAATTCCTCACTAAAATATTCTGCTTTCTTCAGAAAAGGGTGCTAAATCCTTTTAAGGGAAAGTGATAGTAAAAACAGATTTTACTGAAGATACAGCCAATGAACACAATGGGTTCAGAACACAAATGAACAGATGGGTAATGCATCTGAACACAATGTGACCATACTAACTGAAGAAAATAAAAATTTAAAGATTTTAGAATTAGAGGCAAAGCTTATGATACTCAAAGACATAATTATTTTGTTAAAACAAAAAAAAGCAGCTTCAAGACAAACTTCACTTTAAAGTGTATGCAAATATTTTCACACATGGGCTAATAACATATTTAACTTCGGGAACGTGTTTAAATTGGAATTATGAAGACACTGCTAAAGTAGTTTCTCTTGGATCACTTTTGACAAGAATTTAATTATATTACTTGTGTTCTAAATTACCATCTTTCAAGATAACGTACTATTGCTGCTTGCTGCGCATCATCGACTTCTTGCTGCTGTTAAATGTCAACCAGGTATTACTGACTTAAGTTAGTGGATTATACAAGACCAGACTACCTTCTCTAGTGATGGAGAAAAAGACATAATTTTGTCATTTTATGAAATAAAGATCCCAAATGTTATTTGTTACGACAGTGTAGACAGCCTATGTTTCATCGGACCTCACACAAATGTACACAGATGATACTGGCAAGAAGTCATAAGGTAAAATGGAACCAACCTTTCTTTTATGACTCTGATGTGCCTGTAATTAAAGAATTATTAAAAAGTATTATTATTTCTATTGATTCAATTGGTTTTAAAGTGGGTGGTTTTGTTTGTAACAAGAGTCCTTGTAATCGCCAACTGTTTCTGAACTGTTTATTATACCAGTGAAAACCTATTCACCAAAGCAAGTTGTGATAAAAGAAAAGTAGTCATTTTGGTAAATGAGTTTTTCCTCATTTACTAAAACTGTTATGGAATCACCTTGTAGATCACAGTTTTTGCTTCCAAATAGAAAATTAGTAACAACATTGGTGTTTGAAATGTTAACTGAAATCAATTATAATACACCAGACCTTCAGTACTTTAATAAATTAAGTAGTTCGCATATGATACTTTCCAGAAGTAAATGGCAGAATGGTACAAAGGCTGCAGAATTGCTCTCAGAAACTTGTTTGAAAGCAATTTTACATCATTTTCCTGAACAGTCTGATAATAGGGGAATTTCTGCGAATAATAAATGATAGTTTAAATGTATTATATCCTACGTGCTGTTTAAATGACAAAACGTGGATACAGAATTTATCTACAAATACAGGATGAAGCTCTAGATAAATTAACGAACTTGTGTTCACAGATAAGGGTTGTAGGAAAAACTGGGCTACTTCCGTTTCAAAAAGGCGTTGTTATGTCAATAGAAAGTTTAAGAGGCTCATTTAAAGACCTAAGAAAAGATGGATAAATGATGTCAAGATTAAATGAAAAAGTTCTTAAAAGTCATTTTTCTGAAATTCAAGGTTTAGGGTTTATTTTATGATAACCTAAGTCCGGTGGCAGTTATCCAAAGGATAAAGTCTTCAGTATTAGGTAAACGTTTCTCAACCATACTCAGCAACTGCAACACTCACACTTTAAACGATGAAATCAAGTGAAGATATACCACTACCAGCACATACATATAATAAACACAGCTTTTTCTACACCTTGTAATGATAATTTACTATTGAGTGACAATACCTCCCCTGAGACAGATATAAGACTTTTTCAGTTCACTGAACCCTTCAAATTTTGAACAAGAAAAGACCAATTCTCACATTGAGGTAGAGTTTTTGTCAAATCAGTGTAGAGTTTCTTGTGACACAGAACTCAATGGAAATGATGAACTTGTAGAAATCTTGCTGGGCACATATGAATTACGGTAATTGGGCAGACGATGTACAGAAACTGGACTGGTTATCAGTTCTTTCAAGATGAAAACTTATAAGACTCAATGAAGAAAGGCATGAAAAAATTAAAAAGTTAGAAACAGATGTTCAGTTAATTCATGGTACAACTCTAAATCGTTCCACAAACGTCATAGAAAATTTCTGCAATATCATAATAAGAAAATACCCTGATTGTGATGCATTTGCTTTAATTGTTATGCAAGAACAAGAGTGTTCATTAGTTTGAACGCGATAAATAAAAAAGTCCAAAATAAAAAATATAACTACAAAACTTCGTTGAGAAAAGAAACAAAAAGATTTTAAAAAGTAGTTACATAAATATCCAGGATTTCTACATACAGTGCGTTACTCAATTGTATATAAAAAATGTGTATTACAGAATGTGTGCAGTGATATTACAGAAACAACAAAAGTGAGGTTATACAATAAAGACTCTGTTAAATAAATTCCAGCATTATAACTGAAGACATGTCAACAGCTATATTTGTTGACATTACATTTAAACCAAGTTTGATGATTTTGATTTTAGCACGCATTATGATTACTCATACACATTCACTTCACTGCTGTATTGCACTGAGCAAGTCGTACGTATGACTTCAGCAACTAACAGCAGGCTGCACCTATCGTGTTCTATATTTACCATGGATACGATGTTTACTTCACAGGAACTGTCTGTTATGAAGCAAAACGAAAAACTGGTAAACAAAAATATGTTTAATGATAATATTATAGTCATCGTAATATCATTTTTATATGTACTGTGATGATAACAAATTATAATTATCTACTTATGATTTCACAGGACACATTGGTTCACCTATAGTACATCAGATTCTTTATAGAACTAAGTTTTCTTCTCTAGTTTAATACAGACAAATACATGTTAGGAGATGCTTGTTGTGTATGGTATGGGTATGGTGTTAGGAGATGTTAGGTGTGGTATGGTTGTTTGGTTGAAGTGCCATGGCTTCCTTTGCAAAGTCAAGCAACACCATACACAGGCTCAGGGGCTGGAAACGTCTATGGTTCTTAAGAGCAGACAGAGGGTTAGTGTTAGGTGAAAATTAACATTAACTTGTAACATTGTTATTCTTCACTATATGTAAAATGCATAACCACCCACTGTACATAATGGCTATGTATCACAAATGAATAGAACTAACTTTATTTACCGAGGCAATTAAATTGTGAACTACAGTGAACTATGGACCAGATAAACTACACATTAAATGAATACTATGAACTATTTCCCTGTTTAAGAGAGAGTGTCTGATCGGTCTTAATTGTGAGTGGAATTTCAACATGACCCACATACAAAGTCATGTTTATACAAATCAACACAAAAATTACTTTTGTAGCTATCATACACGTGCACTTAAAACAACAGTCACATGGTTGTGTGTGTGTCCATAAGTTTGCATCTTGTATTATACTGAAAGCCAGTAATACTAAATAATCTCACCTTCATCATCTGTCTTCAGCTTCTTGCGCAGTTGGTCCATTTTAGAGTCTCTTTCTTTCTCTTCTTTTCTGCGTTTTAAAGTAAGAGTACCAAAATTTGGTTTATTCTCTACATCCTCCTCTGGGCTCTCCCTAACCAGGCTGTACTCATCATGATTTGTGATTCCTTCAAAAGTACAATATCATTTGTGGTGGTAACAATCAAGCTTTTGAAGGTATAAATGGGTACACTTAATGTTAACGCAAAGTAAAATTCTATATTAGTATGAGTGTACAAAGACAATTTTAAACATAGTCAAAACCTAACTTGTAATAGGAAAGTAAACTTTAAAATCCATGAATGAGTACAGATAAAGAACATGCACAAAATCTAATTCTGTTATTTATTTGTACTCTGCAATCATTGTGTTTTTTTTATTTGTAAATACATGTTTTTGCCAAATTAAAATGTGAATAATTTGAGGTACTACTTTCACTTTCAATCACATAAATTTTGGATTTAGAATCAAATTTTAATTGGAAACCAACACTAATCTCCAGAAAACATAATCTATGGAACGTGTAAGGCCAAGTTGAGGAAGAAGCTTTACCTCTCTATCTAACCTTTACACAACTCTAATATTATAAAAGTTCCTAAAATCACAAAACAAAATGACCTGTTATCACTATCAAAAGTATATCTATAGCTCCAACTTTTGTCTGGGCATGTCACAAAAACATGTGCATATCAGCTGGCAATGCTGTAATACATAAACAAACATCTACTACCCTGAATATTTGGTTTATTCTATTTTATAGTGAAAAAACATAACCTGTATTTCTAGAGAATGTAGACAGTCCATCTTTAAGTTAAAGGCTTAAGAGGGAAAAGATCATAATTGATGCAATGTGATTGTTTTGTAAAAATCATTAATCCATTTAATTAAATTGATTGCGTGAAACTTCAAGCAGTGGTACACAAAAAATAAAAGCATTTATAACCTACAAACTGAACACATTTCTTTTTCATCATTTCTAAAAACATTTTTAATTATACCTAAAAGTTTAACAAACAACATGTAATATATTCTAAAAACTGGAAACAAGGAAAATGTACGTTCATTAATAAATATGTGAATGCTACAGAAAGAGAACACAAAGTACCACACAATTTTATTAATAATATACAAAATGGCTTATTTTCCCCCATAAATTCTTTTTATTTACTGGCTAGATTACAGATAGTAGATACTTTACCTAGAAAACTACTATTAAATAATACATACCAATTTTTGTACAAATGACTACCATGAGATTTGCTACGGGCTGACTATCATCCACAAGTAGTGTTTTCAGTGTTCCATCCAGCATACGAACTCGTAATGTTCGCAGTTTTTTCTTGTATTCCAACAAATCCTTGAAAATTAAATACCAAATAACTAATGATAAAATTGAATGAAACAAGATATTTTAGTTTACAAATTGCATACATCTGTTTCAAGAAGTGATTCTCAAAGTCTGCTAAATGGTGTAAACTAATAATAAAACAGCAACATACACACATACATACAATTTTAAGCTAATAACCTTTGCCATTTTTGTTAACTACTTTATTTACTTCTTTACTGAAGGCACCACAAACATGTGCCTAAACATCTATCATGCATGCAGAATATATATATGCTATGTCAATTACCCCATTCCTCAGGATGTAGTAATCAAGATTTCGTCCCGGTTCTAACCACACACCTTTCTTCACATCTTCGTCAGCTAGGAAAAGACCATAGTCTTTGGCTGAGGAAAAAACATTTTATTAATCACTTAATAAATAAGTTGGCAGTAAATCACTATTACAAATGTGATTTTAGACCTTGTGTGTGTGTGTGTATGTGTGTGTGTAGGGGGGGTCATCAATATTTCTCAAGTTTTATTAGGTTTCAACATTTCCTTTATTGTTCATCTTGTTATTTGAATTAAAAGTCTCTGTAATTCCAACTCTGTCATGTTTACTTGGTGAACTGCTACCTGTCATTTCCAGATGAGCCTTTCAGTGTTTCCACCATTTTCAAATCCTAAACTACCATGAGGTCATGGTTTAGGACTTGAAAATGGTGGAAACACTGAAATGCCTTGTCCGGAACGTGACAAGTAGCAGTTCAGCAAATAAACACAACAAAGTTTGAATTTCCTTTATTTCTCAACAAAAATATTGTTACGACACCACAGAACAATCTACGTGCTTATCGAATGTTCCAGTTGAATCCAGCGGAATATGTGTGGTGTACGTGATTCTCGACGCATTCGCGAGACTTTTCTGGAAGGTGCCAGCCACGCGGACTGTGTCAAGGCCACAATTAATTATGCCATACACACTGGCGCTAATACGCAGTTTACAATCTTCTGGTCTGTGAGCATTGTATAAATACTATGTGGCAGCGGCCTTAGTTTTCAGTTATAGTCACGATAAATTACAGTGCGGTTCAAGAGTTTATTGTCAAGTGATTATCGGGCGATATTATTGTGTGCGTTCAAGTGGTTATTAGTGAAGTGTTTAATAATCGGGCGGTATAATTGTAACACAATTGTGTTTAATATTAGTTGAAATTTTATTGCGTGAGAACAATTTTTTATTTGATTTGTTGTAGAGACTGTGTTGTTAATTACGAACTGTTTAACTGTGAAAATTAAAGCTGGTAATTAGTGACTTAATTGGTGTCTTGTAATTTGTTTTCTACTGTGCCTACAATGATCAAGTAGACCGTCGTAACAGTGGTGTCAGAACTAGGATAGAAAGGTTAACAGTGGAAACTTTGTACAAGACGAGTCTAATTCGTAATTAATCGGAAAACAATGGATGCCAGTCAGATGACGGAACATTTCCAGGCGCTGTTGTTGCAGACAGAGGAACAAGGCAGACGAGGGGTGGAAGAAGCAGAAAAACGACTGGATGAAAAACGCAGACGGGAGATGGAAGAAGCGGAAAATTGACAGGATGAAAAACGTAAGCAGGACGCAGATGACATCAAAGCCTTAATTCAAGACCAAAAGCAGATGCAAGAACATACTACAGCAGAATTGGGTCCCCTACGTGGTGACGTATATGAATTACGACGTGAGCTTAATGATCAGATTACCAGAATATCTGACGTAGAAGAATCCATGTCAAATAAAATAGCTGAAGTAGAAAAATCTGTCTTGAGTGTGGAAGAAGCTATGTCAACAAAAATATCTGCAGTAGAAAACTCAATGGCGAATATAAAAGAGCAAATTAAAAATGAAGTTGAACAGTTCATGAAAATACAACCAAAACAAATTTCTGAACAGACTGTACCAATGATAAAGACAGAAAATAAGTCAGTAGAGAAAGTCACTATGCCTGCAGTAGGGACAGATCATGTCAAAGCTCCCACCTTTGACAGAAGCAGTCACTGGGCAACGTACCTCCGCCAATTTGAAGCTGCTGCATGCGCAAATAATTGGGCAGAGAAAGACAAGGCAGTCTCACTCGTTCTCGCATTAAAAGGACCAGAGGCAGAACTACTACAGAAAGTGCCACCTGACAGCCAAAACACCTATGCCGAATTGATAAAAGCTCTGGAATTACGGTATGGTGATAAACATTTGTGAGATGTGTACTACGCTCAGTTGAGAACAAGACGACAATGTTCCGGGGAGAGTCTTCAAGAGTTTGAAGCAAGTATTGACAGATTGACTAGATTGGTCTATCCTGAAGCACCAGAAGATTTTCAAGTAAGGTTTGCGATGTATAGACATTTATTGATGGCATCGGAGATTGTGAACTTCAGCAAGTGTTACGAATGGCAAGACACCGAAATAGCTCAGAAGCTCTTGTTCACGCCCTAGAGTTTGAAGCTGCCAAGTCAGCATCCCGCTACATTACTGGGGTTGTGCCATCACATTGCAGTCAGAAGGTCCCTGTATCACACTGCCATTACGATGGGTGCAGAAAAACAATGTTGTCGGACAACAATTCAGAAGTTCAAGAGAGTCGCAACAATTTGAACGATGGGAAAAGGACAGAAGACCGAAGTGTTACAACTGTGGAAAACGTGGTCATCTACAGGTAGACTGTTGGGAGAAAAAGATACCGAGAGAAGAGAGTGATCTCATCAATTGGAGAAGTAAAGCCCCAGAACAGCACACAGTTTCCACGCTACATAAGACCAGTGGAAACTTGATTGTTAATGGATTTTTGGAAGGTAAACCAACATCATTTACAGCTGACATGGGCGCAACAGTGTCCATTGTGCACCCTGACTTAGTCAGCAATCGCCAGCCTCTAATTAGCTCTTGTACAATACAAACTGTGACTGGAAGCCCCGTCAAGGTGCTAGGAAAGGTAGACGTACGTGTACGCCTGGGTCTTCTCAAGTTTAACCACCAAATGCTTGTTGCAGACATTGTCGATGAAGTGATTCTTGGCACGGACATTATGAATGCCTACGGATTCGTTGTGGACATAAAAGAGAATGTCCTGAGGTTCGGCCAAGAGAAGATAAAGCCTTGCATGGCTAAAATGACAGGGTCTACCAATCATTCGATTAAGCAAGTGGCATTGGGCAAAGAAAAAGTCAACAGGTCTGGTCAAGAGGAACCCTCCCTATTGCAAGCAGAAATGGAGGAAGAACTAGCAGACGAAGTACAAATAAGTGTAACGACAAAAGAAGTGATTGGAAAGCCAACTATAGGTGTCGAGACAAGACTCTTGCTTGTTCCTGAGCTGTTAGAAGCGCCCGGGGGAAAAGTTGCTGAAGATAAAGTTACACAAGAGGTTTTTGACGAGAACCAAACAAACCTGGATCAGCCAGTGGTGTTTAGGTCATCAGTGCATGCCGCAACGGGAGTGATTCCAACAAAACTAGTGGTTGAGCAGAAGACTCGCATTCCTGGGAACTTGATGTTCGGAGCACACAAGACTGAATTCGAAGAACCGGAGAATTATTTTTTGCCAGGACGTCCACCTAGATCACCTGGTCGAGTATTACTTCAGAGACGGTTTGCCAGTTCGGGACGAACAGGCTTAAGGAGGGGGAAGTGTTACGACATCACAGAACAATGTTTATCGAATGTTCCAGTCGAATCCAGCGGAATCTGTGTGTTGTACGTGATTCTCGATGCATTCGCGAGACTTTTCTGGAAGGCGCCAGCCACGTGGACTGTGTCAAGGCCGCAATTAATTACGGTCGTACACACTGGCGCTAATACGCAGTTTAGAATCTTTTCTGGTCTGTGAACATTGTATAAATACTAGGCGGCAGCGGCCTTAGTTTTCAGTTATAGTCGCGATAAATTACAGTGCGGTTCGAGAGTTTATTGTCGGCGATTACAAGTGATTATCGGGCGATATTACTGTGTGCGTTCAAGTGGTTATTAGTGAAGTGTTTAATAATCGGGCGGGATAATTGTAATACAACTGTGTTTAATATTAGTTGAAATTTTATTGCGTGTGAACAATTTTTTATTTGATTTGTTGTAGAGACTGTGCTGTTAATTACGAACTGTTTAACTGTGAAAATTAAAGCTGGCAATTAGTGACTTAATTGGTGTCTTGTAATTTGTTTTCCACTGTACCTACGACGATCACGTAGACCGTCGTAACAATATACACAATATGTGGTTAGTAAAAGCACACAAAAATAACTCATATATTAACACTCAAAAGAAACAAGTTACAGTTGAATGAATCCAAAACAAGCTTGTTTAATTTTTACCTGAAATATTTTTGAAAACATAAAACAGAGAACAAAAAAATGTAACTAACATAGGTATATGAATATTTTAAATAATTGCAAGTGAAACATGAGATATGAAAACTGAATACAGAATGTAATGAGCTAGTTAATTCCAGTATACAGGTTTTGGAAGACGCAGTGTTGGCCATCCTAGGAATAGGTGTGGGTGTGGAGCCAGAACATATTATAAGACCTAATCCTTGTTAAAGATGATGACGAGCTATTTAATTAAAGTATCATACATTGATAGAACTTAATAAAAGTCTCCGCTTTAAAACTTCACACTGATGTACAATACACAATATATAACAAAAGACTTTATATAACAAATTTATACAAAACATAGTACTATAACTGTCATCTGAACATCTTCAACTATCTTCTTGAAAATTAATTTAATCCCTCAATCTGACTAACTGTCAAACACTACCACTTCAAAGTAAAAATGTGATAGATTAATTACTGGATTCATGAACGTACCAACTTTGATTACGTACCAATGTATAATTTTGATCACAATATTATATTTACCATGACTTTCAAATGGGTGCTGCAAAATCTTTGGTTTAAATTACTCTAATGGATCTATTTTATTTACAAATATTTGCAGGAAGGTAGAATTTTTGCAGACTGTAAAGTGCAAATGGAACATAATTCCCACACACAATTGTATATTACAATTTTCTTTTATAGATATCTCAAATTAAATGCAAAGTAAAAAAAAAAGTAATACTTAAAGGAATTAGCTAGTAGAATTCTGCTACCATGGAATGCAGAGTATTTCAGACAACTCTGGAAGGGTGCTGGGAACTCAAAATACTTGGGTATCACTGGCCTAGACTGTAATTCAGTTCTACCACCAGATAAGAATAAGACCTCAAAGAATCAGGCCTTTCAGACATTATTCAATTACCTCTTATCTTGCAAGTAGAGAATGATGGTTGAAGGGGACTTAAAATGCTACCTTTCTGTTGCAAAGGAATTCCGTAGTATATTACTTATGGTGAACATTATAAACAATAAAGTTGGTGTTCTGTTCTTTTTCAAGGCAATATGTAGTTACTAACCTAGTAAATCTATATGTTTAGTAAATAAAAACCACAAAATCTTGTGTGACATGCTACAAAAGAAATCCTGCTCATTAAAAGAACAAAATATTTATGCTTCATATTATTTGAATTAGCAGCCATCCTTACTATTTCTTTTATGACTTTTATGAAACTGCTAAACTGCTACAATTTTTTTTTTCAGACAAAGCTTTTCGTCATCTCTGACATCATCAGGTCTTGAACAACGAGACCTGATAAAAAAAAAAGTAGCAGTTTAGCAATTTCATAAAAGAAAAAATATTTATGACTTATACTATTACCAGTACTTCAACGAGAATCAACTGAATGAATTAACATTTAGCACAGTTTATACAGCACATTATAATTCATTTGGTTCAACTGAGTTGGCTCCTTTGGCCACAAGGGGCCCATACTCACACGTTCTTTCCCTTGGAAAATTGTGGCATCATTTACAATCATGTGAAAGATTATGCATGTTAGTGGGCATAGCCTACGCCACAGTAGAACGGGGACGGATTCACCCCACTCTTTATCTGGAACAGCGTAGGGTAGTGTTTTGTAATCGTTAAAGTCACACACACCACTCCACAGCCCTTGTCATCAGTTGTTTTGTGTTGTGGAAGATGTAAAGATACACATTAGACAAGTGAGCAAAGAGTTCCTTACAGAATTCATCAAAATTTACTGTGCTTACCCAGCTTTGTGGAAAGTGAAATCAAAAGAATGTCATTAGGAATTTTAAAAAATAAGATACAATGCACTTGTCCAGTTTTACTGAGGCACAGAGCCTAATGCAGACTGGGATTTTGTGACAAAAAATGACAGGTTTATTTAGTTGAAGAAATATTTACAATAAAAAAAAAGGTGGATCTTTGCATGACCTCTGGTACTTTGATTTGTTGATGTTTCCACAAGATCAGGAAAAAAACTGACAATTTGGACAGTATGGTGACAAGACCTTCATCTCAATCTGGAGACAACGGTATTGATGATGCTGAGCTGACCCCAGAGATCCAACCTCCATTAGTATATAAATGAATAACAGCATCAAGGAAATTCTTCCTGATAAGTCGTCCTTCTGTAAAACATCAGAGCTTTGCAAGTTTCCAGTATTATGCGTCCCAAGCCTCGGACATTCCTGTCATGAACTTGATATCTTCATAACTACATCCTGTAGCAAGGAAACAGTGTTGCAATAAGCCTCTCTTCAGCACTTATATTTTGTCTCAGCTGTGTGTCTTGTTTCTGGAGAACAGGTGTGAATAATTGTCACAACTCACCAAAAACTTCACGTTCAATCTTAAATAATTTTTGAAATCTTCTGGATTGTTATACCTTATCTGCTTATTGAAAAACCCCGAGATCTAGGTCTAAAATATACCTAAAACTCGAGTTTTTTTTGAAGTCTTAATTTTCAAATTTTCCCCTTTTACTGGGGGGTATTCTATACTCCCCAGACCCCCCCCCCGGAATGGCTTGCACCTCCTGGGTCATTATTTGTGGGGAGACTTTTCAATTGGGGGGAGTGCTGAGACTTTTGGGGGGGATTTGCACATTGGGCCTTGGGGGGATGGGCACCCCTGTATCCATGGATATATGTTCTTTCTCCTCCTCCCATGGTGCTACAAATTAAAGCTCAACCTTAGCTTCCTCTACCTTGAATCTCCACCTCATTCTATTGATAGCAAAAGATTTCCATTCTCACACTTCTAGCATCTCTCTGATATCCACATCAACATCTTCCTATATTTTCTTTGAAATGATTTTTTGCCCTTGCAACTTCCATAAGTTCTCTATTCTCTTGGTTATTTCTGTAAGCACCCTCTTTGGTATTCTTCTGTTCTTCACTTTTACAAATGGCCAGCCTATTGTAATGAACCCAGTTTGTGTACATTCTTTTGTTAGTTTTGTTGACAGGACAGAATATATCATGGTCATTTCATATCCTTCACTATGCATGTGACCTTGATCAGCCTCAAGAAATTCCTCTCAAATATATTCAAGTGATTCAGTGCTCTCTGCATCAATATAAAGATTTTACTATCATAGCATAGGATGGGTCGTATGACATTTTTGTATATGTGCCTTTTTTCCTGGCTTATATCCTTTTACTTAAAGGTGTAAATATGCTTTGTTGGCTTGAATTATCCTTCTCCTTATCTTTGTCTCACTATTTCCATCTTCAGATATTCTCATTGTCAGGTACATGATTGCTTCTTTACAGCCTTCATACCCATGTTTCATTCAGTAGGTAACAAATGGGAAAATAATTTTTGTGTAGTTTCTCATTTTGTTACCACACTGATCACATTATATCTACAGTATTTTCACCATAAAATATTTTTTGTAGAAACAGACAACCCCTTAAAAAAATGTGTTGTTACATTCATATTTAAATGTTTATAATGAAATGTATTAATGACTATGAAGTTAGTGAATCTGAATGTCAGTTTGAGTTCGAACATCAGACATTTATAATGTTAATTTAGCAGTTTCAAAGACATGTCAAGTATAAAATTTTTATACATTAGGGAAACCTGGTTTAAAAAAATAAATATACAGTTTGGTATAATTTCTAATATACACTCAAACTATACAAATAGTTCTGATTCATGGCTACCATACATTTACTGACTTATGTTAGTTAACGTGATATTTGTAACACGAGTACACCTTAGAGTTAATTTTTTTTTCTTTGTTAATTAATATTGTTTTGTATCTGGATTGTACTGGTGTGGAATACTTATATGCACAAGCTGCTTGCAATGTCATCAACTGATATCTGTACTATAGAAGTAGTAAACAGTAAATAAACATGATTAAGTCTACTCATGAATAATGAGGACAGTATTAACTGACAACTAAATAAACAGTTTTTTTTCTCAATTCACTGCTTACGTTGACCAAGATTGGCTTCAGTGATTTTCTCCCGTATGAGTCTGCATGCATCGTACACAGACGTATTTGGATCAAACTGCATTGTTTTTGTAACATTCTTCTCCACAATACTGATACGCAATGATAAAGTCGCCATTCTGTCTTGATGATTCTCTCTCTGAAACAACACAATACAAATGAAAAACTTTATACATACACACATATGATAGAAAACACTAATCACAAGTAAGTATTCTGATAAAATGTGTCTACATTGGCACATTAATTCTCATAAAAATTTATTCTTATGCAAAAACTTAAGAGCTTCTAATACACTTTAGTTGGTAAGGTGGTAATGTCAATCTGGTAGTTTTTTTATATGGCTAGATAATAAACAACTAGATCTGCTGTTAATCAAAGTAGCCTGTTTATCCATAACACAATATTACCATAAATTATAACATGACACTTAATGGCACTAATTATTTGTAAGACAACTGAGTTGTTTTACTCAAGCATTCACTGCTACTATAATGATTTACCTTCTGGTTTCTGCTACATGAGGTCCTGCAATCAAAAATGCAGTAGCCAACACAAATTTCCAAGTTTTCTTTTATGGCTATTATTGTAGTTCACATCTGCTCTTTTTTCTGTATGCCTTTATATCATAGTGAATGATGGAAAAAGTGTCTTCACAATCTACTGAAGGTTGGCAAAATGTTGAATTCATACAAAAGCCATGGCCACCATATAAATAAAAACTTCCATGTATAAGTTCTGATGTACTGGCTCTCACACTGACTTTGCAGCTGTCTGACTTCATAAGGTTTTGTTATTTAATCTGAACTGGGAAACCAATGTACATCCCTGAATACTAAATGTTGTCCCCCTCTACACTACTGACCTTGACAATGGACAACGCTATGGGCTGCAGACAAATCTATTAAACTGTTTTTGAAACCAATGTAGATGTGTATTATTATATTCACTTTAATTTTTAAAATAGGGCTTCATGAATGCATACACACATATACGTACTCGGTATTTGATGTGACCATATTCATCCATTACAAATGGATGAAATTAACTAAATCGAATAGGAAGACAGAAAATATTGCAGTCTTCAGGGAATGTACGCGTATAACCATGGGAACAGTGACACAAAATCCTCTACAATAATTGTAATTTAAAATAAAATGCGCTTAATGAGCACAGTAAGTTATTAAATCTCCACAGTCATCCATCGTGTACCCCATTCACACTTTCACCACTTTAACTTTATTCTACCATTAAATTTCTATATCAATAAAAAAATGTTGTTTTCCTTAGTAAAAAAGTTGATCACTGGCACACAAGTGAATATTAAATAGCCCAACAGTTAGCACACATGATGATTTTCATACAAAAACATCATTGACAAATTATATGTACAATCAATTATCAATCCACACTTCCATTAGATACACATTAATGGCTAACTATGGAATCGAATATTTGCAAAACACAGGCATGCACCAACGATCTAAATGATATGGGCTAAGGACAGGCATTGTAGATGGTTCTTCGAAAAGTACAACAGTTTATCATTATATTGGCTACTTGGTAGAAAATCTAAACTCTTGTTAAAAAACAAACTCTTATGAAAAGCCATAATTATGTCTATCTGGACATATGGTAAAGAATTATGGAGTTGTGAATCTAGTACTGCCATAATTTAATGGGCAAAATCGAATATCCTTCTTGCAATAAAGGATGTGCCATGGTATGTCACAAACCAGATACTATACATCTAGATGTCCAAATATCAACTCCCCAAGAGGTTATCCACAAATGAAACAGGAAACATCTTGCAATTTTGGAAACACATGCCAATACACTCATCCACCTACTAGCACTAGAGCACCCCACCAGAAGATTGAAATGAAATTGGCTATTGACCTGAATAGGGTACAGGAGGTCTTCTTACTTGGGAAGTCCCATCACACCAGAAGAGAAGCTTACAACTAGTTCCTAGGCCAGAAAAATAGCTTACAGAAATTACTGTAATTTCTAATTGCTTTTTTACATAAAATAAATTTAAAACAAAAATACTATTACATCTGACATCACTATACCAGTTCACGCTTCTATGTGTTGTGCTTCTGCATGAGAATGATGAAATATCTGTTCATTTCCTGCATAGCTGGTTACAACAAATAATTAAATGGTCATAAAACATACACACTGTGTGTACAATTTATGAACATTCCCAATATGTTGTAACTTTCTAAACCTATTTTAGACTGCATCTAGTGTTACAAGAATTGGTTGTATATATTTCGAATTCTTAATTTACTCATACCTGCAACAACTGAAAAAGATTACTTTAACAATGACTTAATGGTTGTTACCAATTCATGTGCCACAACTTATACTTATGTGTGAAAACATCAAGATTTTCCTTTACCGGCAAATCGCACTTAAAATCTAGTGAAACATCATTGTTTGTAAAACACTATCAAAACATCATTGTTTGTAAAACACTATCAAAACTGTTCTGTGCCACATGAGCTTCCCCCTTGACTTTCTACATTTAGTCATCTCTTTTTTTACTTGCTTTTAAGAGTTTTCTTACTGTTTATACATTGCTGATACAATTTCCTTTTCGAATGAAGCTGTTTTGGTATCTTTTTTCTTAGCATTCTGGGCAGTCTCTCTTACTGGAGAAATTCCAGCTAATGTTCTTGTTGTAAAACTGCGTTCTTGTTGTAAAATATCCAGAATTGTATTCACAGATGTGGCTTCTCCTACTGCAGACTCAACACTTGATTTTGAAGTGACTATTGTTTGTAGGGTACTTACGCGAGATGAATCAATGTAAGTTTTGAAATCAAATACTCAGTTTTATTGTAAACGTCCTGAAATAATTTAATACGAATAAGTTATGCTGTTCATAACGAGACCCCACACTGCGACGTCGGCGCACCATCACCTCATTGTTCCAGATTTGATGAGAAGTTTCATGAAACGGGTCATTCAGAAATTCTACAGTATTAACCGTTTCCGAATGAAAACAAATTATGATAATATGGAATGCCTGCAGGAATTTGCTAGGTGTATCTGTAAAATGTGCATCAGGACGAAGATCCTTCAAGGGGCAGAAAATGGTTGAGAAGATGGTCGGCGCACCATCACCTCATTGTTCCAGATTTGATGAGAAGTTTCATGAAACGGGTCATTCAGAAATTCTACAGTATTAACCGTTTCCGAATGAAAACAAATTATGATAATATGGAATGCCTGCAGGAATTTGCTAGGTGTATCTGTAAAATGTGCATCAGGACGAAGATCCTTCAAGGGGCAGAAAATTGGCTAAGAACTATATTTAAGTTCGTCAGGAAATTGGGACTTTATTTTTACAGTCATCTGAACACGTAAATAGGATCGTTATATTCAGAAAACATTACTGACGACTTTCTCTCTTTATAAAGATCGTTACATTAAAATAGTTGCATATTTGGACTTTCAAATAAACTGCCAGTTCTTTCTCCCTTGCCTTATGTTCAAAGTCTAATCAGTGTTACCAAAAACTTTTATTTTCAACTTTCTGTTAGTACTGTTTGATTTCATTAATATTCTACATTTAGTTATATTTCACTTTATACTACATTAAACTAATTTTTTTCCTGGAGCGCTCCCAATAATACAATCGATAGAACTTTTAAAATTTATTTATACAAAAACACAGTATTTCAAATTTTCAAAAAATACGCCAAATTCAGACTTTTTCCAGGACGCAAAACTTTTCGCACTGCATTAACAGTCAAACCACGAATTAAACAAGTGAGACGTCAAAGCAGACTGAGGGTGGAACAAACGAAAAAATCTAGCCCAGTTAATCTTGATTCGAACCTCCCCCCCCCCACTTTTTTTACATTACTATATCACCACATTTAAAAAAGTAATCATAATGCACGCTGTTAATAAGGTGCGGCGCAATGGCATGTAACTCCGTTACTGTCATACATGTACTATCTGCTACTGAGATCTTGACATTCCACGGTCAAAATTAATATTGTCCTTTCATCATACGTTCCACAGCGCAGAGTGCTCGAATCACTTCCCTATCGCCTGTAACCTATTCCTGCAGATAATGCTACAGTTATACATACCAAAAGATAACGCTGCAACCGACTTAGTGTTACTGAAAATCACCATCACTTTTACCGAGAGTTCAGGTCACATTATTGCATACATAACTGACTGTAATGTTAAAATAGAAAGTCACCCCACTGCTACCAGCAACGAGGCTAATACCTTGGAAACGAATCTTGATAAATTCCTCAAAGGTATAGTCAAATAAAACCTCGGTAGCGAACTCTAAGACACGTACTGACTTCTCGAATCTCAATTCAAACGTACACTCAACGAAGACCTTCTAAGCAGAAACCTGTTTTGATATAATGGATAAACCATCCTTCAAGGAGCGCCAAGAAACACAATCCCGGACGCTTAAAGTTCCGGTACGTCAGCGACAAAACTATACATGACAACCCCAACGTCAACATCTGTTGCGAGGGTGACACAAACAATTGGCGCAAACTATAATGTTTGGATCTCCGGCATGATGTGACCCACATAATTAGAACGGTCTCGGTCAGTTGCGACGAAACGACGTTTTTACCTGTACATGGTCAATCGCATCCCGCGCTTTCACTTGGTCGCAAATGACCGAATCTGTGACAACTAGTAGAAACCATCCTATTCCACAACTACGTTGGGGGTTTCAATTCTGTAACTTTTTCATTTGTGCGCGTAATCTTTTTCCAATATTTTTGTTATGTTAGGCTGGTTTCTCCTAGTTTAGGAGTCCTTTTAGTTTGGTACCTCCGTCTACAAGTAAGAAGCTAGTGTACTACTTATAAAGATAGTGTACATGGGAATACACATGTTACAATGGTAGAAATGTTGGTAGCAGAGATGTTATGAATGACATGTCCTAGCAAATACTGAGTTATGTAGCTAGTAATGGTGACGAAATGTGACGATGTTGTTATAGAAAGTTACACGTTTTGTTACGCGGTGGTCCCACATGTTATAATCTCTTAGCTGAGAGCGGAGGGAGCAGAAACGGCTCGTTAAAGGTCAGAGCTTGGTTTTAGTAATCCCCAAATCGATCTGTTTCGATGTCTATGTAAGGCGAGCGAAACGAGCGAAGAGGACTGTCACATACGGATTCAGTATTGTAGAATGTAAATGTGCAAAAATATGCACACACAAAGAAAATTGATTGGTCACAACACTGTATGAACACTGAAACGCATTGTAAACGCGTACGCATTAACATTTCAGGCGTTAGCCTTCATCTCTTCACACGCCTTTGATAACCGCAGTCTGCGTCTGTAGCTGGTAGGATGATGTTTTCGATCGCAACTGACCGCAACACTAATAGAAAGTCCCCTCGTATAATGAGACCGATGCGTTTCATCTTCGGACGAGTCTTTCTTTTGTCAAATTTACGAACGTCAAATAATACAGTATTGCCAGTTGAAGTTTTAAAAAATAAAAATTAGATCACTTAAGTATTATATTCCATAGACTCTGATTTCCAATACAAATATGCTTTGAAGCGCGGAACATTGTCTTAATAAAATATGATTTGTTATTGCATGATTTAACATGCTCTGTATTTTAAAAGAATTCTGCAATGTCAAATATAACGATAAAAAGCATACAGTCCTTGGTTCTACACACCTATCGGGACCATGACTTACTTCAGCTTCTGCTCACACTCAGGCTATCACTTACCATTTTGTCACGTTCGTTAATTCTTGACAGTTCTCTGACAATGCTATCGCACCGGTGAGTTCTACCAGCTATCAGTTTTGGAACTCTATGATCGTCCATTTTCCCACCTACTTAGATATGGCCTTAAATAACTGATGAACGAGCAAAGCGGGCAGTTGAAACTTGACCCTTTGGTATTTGTCTGTCTGTACGGGGTTATACCACGATAACTTTCGAACGCATTAGCGAAAATTGGCTCCAAGAGCTCTACTGCTTTTGAGAGTGAACCACTCAATTTTTATAGGGCGACAGCAAGCTAAAATATGAGATTTGAACATTTCGAAAAAATGCAGAAATCCACGTAGAGTACCAAATTAAAGAGAATTTTAACCACAATTTGAATACTGTTCAGGTTTGGAAATTTCAAATTTTGGGGAATAAGAGCACACAAAGTGTACAAAATGTTTAAAAAATAGTTAAAATCCATGACTGGTGTCAAATTAAACAGAATTTTAACGAAATTTTGAACGTAGTATCAATGTTGGATATTTCAAAATTCTAGATCATCAGAGCCAAAAAATGGCATAAAATTTTCATAAAATAAAGAACTGTAAAAATGCAATTCCTACACGGTAAGCTCATCTCCTCGCGGCGTTTATCGGCTAAAGCTAAGAATCATAATATAAGAAGAATTTTACTCGCACCTTTAAAATCTAAAATTTATTAATTCGATTTTATATAATAATAAATGTATTTCGTTCAAAATAGTGAAAGAGTTCTGAAGCTCCGGTAGCTTACTAGTTTTGATGCGCCATTTATTATCAATTTCATTGCAGTTTACGATCATTCATTCTCTCGGGTGATCGTAAACCTTCCTTAATAATTATCTTCAAAAATTTGCCAGCATCCTCCAGTCTACTTTGTTACTGCTCACGCACATTTCGCAGCCATACGGGAAGACGGCCTTATCAGTGCCTCGCATATCTTATTGAACGAGCGAAGCGGTTTATCAGGTTTATTCTCGACTATTTGGCATTACTATTTGGCAATATTTGGTCTGTACGTCTATCTGTTTGGGGAATGTCTCAAGATAACTTTTTATCGCCATAAACCGATTTTCATCAACCGGCTGAAACATCCATGTCCATGCATTTATCCCCCCCCCCCCGACTCCTACTGCTGGTTTGAATAGTTTCTCAAAAATAAGGGATGGGGGGGGAAATGTGGGAGATCACAATTTTCAAAAATAAACAGAAAAATAGGCTACATGTATCAAACTGAAGAGAATTTTAACCAAAATCTGAGTATAGTGTTCGATTTTGGAAATTTTAACATTTTGGGACACCAAGGCTCTAAAAGTGGATTCATACGCCTGTAAAACTTGAACAAATCAGTGCCTGGTATTACCACTACACAATGTTAATACTACATAGTATAATACATTACTTGTGTAGGCTATATCATAGTATTCTATAGCATGCTGACATAGATTAGACATAATTAGGCCTACACTTCACATTGTCGTACTTCTTGTTGAAAATCATCAGGCCATTGAAACTGTATCGGTACGCTAAGCCGACAATCTCAATTGTGCTAGTAACGGGATCCACCCGTTTTCCGTATTCCTGGCCATCAAACGATCCGTAACCGTAACGATTCCTGACGTATACCGAATCCACCAACAAACGATGTTACACAAGATTCGCGTAAATTCCAAAACAAGGGCGAGATTTCATGTATTAAATAGTTTTGTTTCGTGTTCGAAGAGCTAGTTTTATTTATTTAATTAATTTATTCTGTGACTGTTTGTATTAAATATGCAGCGGGGTAGCGGCAAATGTTTCTAATTAATTGATGAACAGAATAAAAAGAGATCTGCAAAGTGCGGTAATTAACTCACGCTACAATGGATGTAATTTGTATAAAATTTACGATTACTCTACTTTTAAAATTAAGCATTTCTCTGTGACACAGTTTTGTATAGACAAAATTCTTGTATTCTCTGAGACTCTTTGAAGTTCCAAGTCAACATGCAAGAGTACGCGAGGGCATCCAAAAAGGAATTGAACAATTCATAAGGACGACTTTTCTCACTAGTATGAAATAAACGGGGGCATTTAGACAGAAGTAACCAAGAGAAATAACAAGGTTCAATACGCGTTGAATAAAAATTCAGATTAACCAAGACAGAAATCACAATAATATATGTACGAGAAACGTGGTGACTAAGGGAACAACTAGAAAATTTTAAACATGAAAAAAGTACTTACGGAGGCAGTGACGTCATTAGGAGCTCC
Organism: Magicicada septendecula; assembly: GCA_034769895.1. Lineage (NCBI taxonomy): Eukaryota > Metazoa > Arthropoda > Insecta > Hemiptera > Cicadidae > Magicicada > Magicicada septendecula. The sequence continues at coordinate 185,836,432 of CM068376.1, read as the reverse complement.
CCCTGGTGGGTGGGGTGACAGAGTAGCTTCTGGGAGGGGGGAAGACTATATATATTTCCTCAGGACAAATGAGAAATTTAGGATTTCCCATATAATTTTATAAATACGTTTTATATATTCTTTGCGTCTCACAGATACTGAGTAAACCAATATGAGGTGAAAAAATATGGAAAAGTGCTGACTTCAAAATATTCTACGTTGATTAATTGTTCCTTACATATTAAAACATAAAAATAATAAATCTCATGTCATTAGGAATCACTTTAGTTATTTTTTATTCTCAATGAATCTTGTTAGGGTGTTTTATTACTCTCTTGCACTTTAATATAAGGATGTTGGCCCAAGAATGTTTTAAGCAACTTATTGTTTATGTTTACACACGCAACTGGCTTAAAATTAGGCTTAAGTTAAGTGACTATGGAATTTTGTTGAAATTTTTAATATCTCTGGAGGGGTTTGAGCCCTCTAACACCCACCCGGAGTTACGCTACTGTACGGAGGGCTATGAAGACGTATTGCTCGAATCGTATAACAAACAAGAAACATTGGAGAAAGGCCCAGAAAAACGGATAATAATAAGAAAAAAGGAGCTTCACTTATCATACTCCAAGGAAGAATGAACGCGATATAACAAACAACCGAACAACAAGTAAAAGCAAACCCGGCAGACCTGCAGAGAGAAGCAAACTTTGCGCCCGGGACAAGAGAGGAATTTCGCTCCTCTTTTGTAAAACTGAAAATGCATGATAATTTTTGTAGACACTATTATAAATTTTCAATGAAAATAAAATATATTAAAATACCCACAATAAAAATGTTATTTAAAAACGCATATAATAAAATATAACTCAACAGTGAGTACTGAACAACGCACACAATTAACAGATCAGATTAAAAGAAAATTTTTAGTTTCAATGTTTGAACTTGAACGTATAAAAACTATACATGATTAGTAGTTTATATCAGAGTGGAAATGTGCAACTATTTTAACATCCTACACCGTCACGCAGATGACAACACTGGCTGCTTGTTGGGTGACTGCATGCAGAAGTATGAATACAGAACTGGAGGTAGCCCGGAGTAAAACTACAGCGCTGACATAAAAACAGCAAAGAGTGGAGAACTATATATTGCAGCTGTATGCCCCGCACGAGGACAAGAACATTAAATTCGAGAAAGTAAGGAATATGAAAGGTTAGCTTGAGTGACTACGTTTCGGTTTCATATAGATACTTATTACGAACAATTAACGCGTACGAGTTTAATGTTTGTGTTGAACGTCGTGGATGTTGCGCACGACGACCCAACTCGCAGCACAAGACACTTCAGTAAACTTAAATTGGTTTAAAATATTATTCAAGTACGTCAGTACGTCACCAAAGTCTTGGCAACTTGTGTTTATTTTCAGTTACACGATGTATTTGGGATCACCTGATTTAGAAAAGCCTGTCGTCGACACTGCCTCTCAAAAAGGAAGGAAAGTTAAGTCAAAACACTCAATGTTCGCGCACACTTGCACTTCGATATAAACTCCTACACACGTTTTTCTTGTATTCAATACAACCACTCTAACCAAAAATGTAGTCTAACGCGTTCTGTTAATACTGTTTGTGTTTGTTTATCTTCTTTTACCCTACTTTAAGTATAATTTCGTACGTATTTTTTTTCATACTCATGCTTTTCAATAAAAATGCATTATAGTCTCTACCAAAATTAACATACGTACAAAAAACCACTTTCCAATTTTTCGGGAAAAAAGCCCCAATCTCAAGCTTCCCAAGGGCCTAACACCACAGAACTTATCGGCTCAACTTCAAATAACAGAAGATCGAGCGACTGACGATTACAGATAAAAAACGTCGTTCTGCATGTAACGGCTCATTGGTATCACTGAACTGGAGGAATTTTTATTCCGTTTAAATGGACGCGATGGACGTAATGTGTGGAACGCCCTGTTATTAAACTGTTACAGATGTCCAAGCTGCAGTACTCGTAATTAAATAGCGTCACGCAGATTACAACACTAGTTGCTTGTATACGAGTCCGTCTTATCTCGCAGCCTTCTTCTATACACACAACTTCCATTGCGGCTGTTTAAGTAACATTCACACGAACCCATAATTTTGTAGTTATTTAGTTACTCTCGTCATACCACTTTACAGACTGCCACTTGTTCATTTGTTCTGCCGTGAAAATTAGGTAATTCATTGCTGATTTAGAGCCAACTATCAGAAATTCCCAATATGCCTTCTAATACTCAGGAACTTTTTGAAAGAACATACTATCTAATGTTCTCTTTGAAAATGCTGTCTTTAAGAAATTGTTCTTTTCGTTTTTAAAATCTTCAGGCGTTACTGAGTGGGTTAGAACAGTAATATTATCACCCCGGATATACGTATAATAGGAATTTATCGAATTTCCTTGAGTGGTTAAAATGTTTTAATTATAACCATTTGAATTTGTTAAAACAAGAAAGTCGGATCGATTATTCGTTAAATCATTTGCACCCCTGAAGGCACTTCAGTGTTGTATGTTGTTGAGCTTCCCTAATGGTTTCTATCCTGAGTAATTCATGTCGGATGCGTTGTATCAGATCATCTCTCTGTATTACACAACTCCGTGGATTGGGGAAGCAGTTTACCTAACTGTTGGTGACCGCCTGAACACTTCGTACACCACTGTTCATTGAAGGGGAATACTGTCCTGCGTAAACAGTTGCCAACAAACATTTTAGTTGAATTATGAAAAATATCCGGGCTGTTTGGCCGTGGTCCATGGTTAAAAACAAAACCAAACGTTTCGGCAGCACCACTGGCTGCCATCATCAGTGGAATAAGATTTCTGCACTCGGGGTGTTTACGTGCAGGCCCACAGTACAGGCCTGCACGTAAACACCCCGAGTGCAGAAATCTTATTCCACTGATGATGGCAGCCAGTGGTGCTGCCGAAACGTTTGGTTTTGTTTTTAACCATGGACCACGGCCAAACAGCCCGGATATTTTTCATAATTCAAGTGACACCGGCCGTGAAAGCCTAAGGAATAATTTAAAACATTTTAGTGTTTATATCAGCTGAAATATTTTATTTAAACATTTAAATGCACTGTATGTCAGTCGTTACCATGCACTCACTACGCCTCACGTATTCCGGCGTGCTTAAGTTGTCCAAACTAACTTAACGATAACATGATCACTCATACGTAGTTTGTAATTTATGAAATATACGTCGAATGGATCAAAAAGAGGAATTTTGATGGGGGAGAAATACTGGCGAAATCAGTACAAATTATCAAAGTGCGTCACATTTGTTAACTGAAACGTCTACTCATAATCTTGTTCGTTGTTTATTTTTTCGGAAGACAAAAAAACCTTTTTCTAATTTCTTCTTTCACAAATTGAAAGTTTTTCACTATTCTTTAACTTCTTATTATTTTCAAATCAAACTAACCTTACTAGCAAAATTAAATATTTTCTGTCGGAAGGGTTGTGGAAAATATCTTTTCAAGATTTCTGAAATGAGGAAAAACTCATTTTTTTCTGTGAATACGACACTGTCCCTATGAGTGTACGCGTGCGCGTATATGTGACCCATATAGACAGCACAATAAATATTCCATTCCCAACTTCACAATCCACGGAGTTGTGTAATACAGAGAGATATCTGTACAACGAATCAGACAAGAATTACTCAGGATAGAAACCATTAGGGAAGCTCAACAGCATACGATACTGAAGTGCCTTCAGTAGTGCAAATGATTTAACGAATAATCGATCCGACTTTCTGTTTTAGCAAATTCAAATGGTTATAATTAAAACATTTCAACCACTGAAAAAGAAAGCAAATATATGTTTATATCGCGCGCGCGCGCGCGCGCGCGCGCGTGTGTGAAACCTTGACACGCCGAACAGTAGTAATCGGTCGGAAATATAGCGATAATGCGAATGAAGAACCCTGCGTAAATTGTACTAAATTTATTGACAGAGACAGATAAAATTGAAACACAAACGAGTAAAAAATCTGTAAGGAATGCTTAATGTAATATGAGTTAGTGAATGAAAAAAGTGCAACTTGAAAGAACAAAATTAATTATAACTTAGAAACTAATCAAAAAGTAACCGAGAGTAAATAAACTGTATGGAGACTAAAATAAAGTGTAAAACCGAAGGTACTGAATTTGCTGTTTATATTTCAAAATATAACTGTAATCTAACTCACAAAATGCTTGTTCATGTAGATTAGTTCAATTATATTGTTTACCAAAATAAACACTTTCGTGGCTATTGTAGTTTTGACTTTCATTCTTTTAACCTTACTATATTACATGACAGTACTTGAATATTTACTTTCCACTATTCAGGTGTAGAAATCCCATACGTTTTTCGTAATTCGAACATTTCGATAATCCTAACAACACGCTCCCAATTACCTCGGATATAAAGGCTCTACTCCGTGGGCGTGTGCGCGTATGTGTGTTTAAATATGATAACTGATTATTACAAAATTTTATTTTACACATTTACGATTAATTTGTACCACGAAATTTATGATTTGAAAATTGTTCTACCCGTCAAAAACATTTCCGTGCATTTAATATCCTCTTGCCCTGGCGTTATATATTTTTCACCTAACATCTTACCTCTTTCAAACGAAAAGAATGAATAATCCTTCAAAGTCAACATTTTTTGATCGATTAGTTTACCGTTGCCAACTTAATATTTCGTGTACTCTCGTAAATGTCCTCCTACAGAACCCATACTATATCCATATCAGTTTTAAGGATCATACGTATTAGGCCTACACCATTTCAAACCATACACTCCGCAAAATACGCATAACAGCGGTTCTACCATTCGAAATAACTCGGCGATTTGCTCAGTGGGATGTACGAACCGCATTTGGAAGGACAGCTAAGAAGGACATACAAAACACATGAGTTAAAAATAACCACAAGCTACGTAAACGCTGAAAAATAGCACTGCTGGTACTTGCTGTTAGATAGTAAACACAGTCTCAATCCCTCGCCTGGATCCTTATCGTTCAAGTGATGAGGAAGGAGGCGTAACCTGGGTTCAGTTGGTTCTGCCTGTTTAGGGTCCACTGTTGACCACAACGGTTGTGCGAGACATTTGGAAACGACGCCCTCGTTACCATGCTAGTAGGGTACGTGGAAAAGCTTTTTTTTTTTTTGACTGACAAAGAGTCCCACAGGTTACATGGTTAAAACTCCCAACAATCCTCAATGATTGATAAATTCTGCCAACAAATCCTACTGCTACGATGCATGTGGCCATTACGTGTACGGGCTTCCAGGGTTTAGAACTGGTACAAATCGTTAAGGTATGGTACCCTCCTGCTTGAAAATTTATTTATTAATCTAAAGCTTCAAAGTAAATCGCCTCACACTGTTCTGCCGTTTGAAAAACGAACAATTGTACACCTTTCAGAAATCTGTGCAAGAATTAAAAACTCTCCATTGCCAAAACGGATGAATTTCAAGAGACAGTTGAGGCAATGTTAATTGTAATCTTGAAATGAAAATTACCGTTAATGTAAATCTTGTACACCCGTAACCTTATCCCACTTTTCGTTGTCGCCTCAGGCGGATTATTTTCGCCAATATTCCATCTAGTGTGAATCGGTTTCGAAACGATTGAGCATATCGAATCGAAATTATTTCTCTGCATTTATCTGCGAGTTAATGTCACTGCAGTTTAAGAGTTGATTAAAATTCTTGACACTGTAACAACTGCCCGGACTACTAAGCCTGTGGTCCGTCTTTGAAGATGTCACACGTTCGACATCATCCGCAGAAGGCATCTTCGGTAGCGTGGACTAGTCGATTCTTCCAAGCATCGAAGGAAGTTCTTCTTCTTCTTCTACACTTCATGGTATAGGCAGAAATGCCTGTTCCGTCTCCACAATGTCATAGTTGGTCCCATCTTGAAAAAGGTCTTCCAACGTTACGCTTGCCCGTTGGTTTACAAGATCTTATTTGTTGTGGTAGTCTTACATTTGTCCATGCGGTCGATGTGTTCCCGCCATTTCCGTTTGTAATCATCTATTCGATGATTCAAATTGTAGATGTTTAGCGCATTCCGGACGTCGTCATTATGTATTCTATCTAATCGTGTACAACCCTTGACTCTTCTCAGAAATCGCATTTCAGCTGCCTGAATCTTTGATCTATCTAGCTTTGAAGGAACCCAGGTCTCACTGCCGTACTTCAGAATTGGGACAACCATGGTTTTATATAACTTTAATCTTGTCTCCTTACGCGTTTTATTTCCCAACGTTCTATTTATCGTGCCCCCTATGTATTCAAATCTCTGAAGTTTTCTTTCTATATCATGTCCTTTTAGATAGTTGACATCCGATCCTAAATAGCAAAAATGTGATACTTGTTCTACAGGATGTCCATAGACCATTATTTCTTAGCGTACTGGATTCTTCCCTTTAAATGCCATAATTTTAGTTTCCTGTGCCGATATTTCTAAGGAATATTCGTTAGCTATGGTTTCTAATGTGTACACCGATCTTTGCAGGCCATCTTCAGTCGTTTGAATTATTGCTAAATCATCTGCAAAAAGTAACGAATTTAAAGTGGTGTTGCTGTTTATTTTAATACCTCCACGGACTTCTTCCTTCCATATCCTGATTATGTGATCTATATATATATTAAACAAAGTTGGAGATATGCTACAACCCTGTCGCACACCCTGTGTTGTTACTAGCTCTGTGCTTACACTTCGTCCCGTATTTATCACTATTTCTGCCGTTTATATAGTCCTTTCTATGCCTGGATCAAGTGTCGAGGGTACCCTCTTATATTCATAATTTCCCACAACTTTTGTCTATTTACTTTGTCAAACGCCTTCTTAAAATCTATAAATGCTACGTCCGTTTCAAGATTGAACTCTCTTCTTTTTGTATCAATCAGTTGTTGTATTATAAAAACATTGTCAATGCAAGAGCGTCCCTTTCTAAAACCTGACTGTTCTTCACATAGCAATGCGTCAGTAATTATTTTCAATCTATTGTTGATTATCCGTGAATACACCTTATAAGCTGAGTTAAGTAGACTGATTCCCCTATAGTTATCACACCTATGTCTGTCACCCTTCTTAAAAAGGGATATTACCTCCGCTATGTTCCATGCTGATGGCACATCATTTGCTCTCCAACATTCATTAATCAAATGAAGAAATCGCAGTTCAAAAAGAGGCCCTCCGTGTTTTAGCAATTCCATGTTTATCTTATCCAGTCCACTTGCTTTCCTATTTTTAGATACTCTTAGTGCCTGTTGCAGCTCATCTAAAGTAATCATATCCACGCAAGCACTTATGTCGCTTCCTTCGTCCCTGTTTGCTTCTGCTTGACACCATAGTTCTTGGTAGTGCCTTTTCCATTCTTCATCTTCGATCACGTGCTGTGTCTCTTTCCTGAGAGTTTAGATGTTTAATGATTTTATAGGCTATATAGGCTACTTCCTGCCGTCCATGCAAGTCATGTTCTATGTTGCTTACAAATATATCTCAGTATTGTTGATGGGCTCTCCTGGCTATAGCTTTTGCGGTATTTCTTTTTGACTTATAAGTTTCCTCATTTTGCACACTTGGCGTTTGTAAGTATTTATGATACGCTATCTTTTTATCTTTTATAGCCTGTTCAAGTTCTTCCGTCCAAATTTTCAATCCTTTTCTTTTCCTAAATTTCTTCCTCCGACCTATTACCTCATGTGCACTCTTCTCTATACACGCTCGTATATTTTCCCATTACCTATTAATATCATTTTCTGTATTGATGTTTGCTAAATATGCTCCCAATCTTTGTTGGTACAGATATTTTATACCGTCGTCTTGGAGCAGATAAACCTTATATACTTCCTCTGAGTTGATAGTCTTTGTTCTAAATTTTTTCCACCTTCGTAGAAGTTTTATTTCTGATATAACTAGGTAATGATCTGAGCCTATTTCTGGTCCCCTGTAAACCCTTGTGTCCTGTATTAAGTTCTTCATCTTTTCATTGACTATAACGTAATCAATTAGTGAGCGATAGCCTCTAGCCATCCATGTATATTTATAGATGTCCTTTTTCCTGAAAAAGGTGTTCGTTATTTTAAGTTTATTAAAAGATGCGAACTGCCTTAGTTCTTGCCCATTTCTATTTATCACATCTTCTCCAAAACAGCCTACAACTCCTGGTATTGGAGTTGAACCAACCCTAGCGTTCAAGTCTCCTGCCACAATCACATAATCAGTTCTTATATGTGTATTCAATACCTTCTGAAGTGACTCATAAAATAAGAGAGTTTCATCGTACTTCCCTTCTTCGGGTGCATAGACCCCGACTACTGTTAAGTGACCTCTCTCTGTTTTCATCCTCAATGTAACCATTCGCTCCGATATGTAACTGTAGCTTATTATTTTTGATTTCCATTGGTTATGCAGGAGGATTGCAACCCCACAAGCCGCCCTTTTATACTGGGGAACACCACTATAAACCATGACATAATTTTCCAATTCTTTCGTACCACTTAATTTCTTCTTCGTCTCTGTGACTACAGCTACATCAACTTTTTTATTAGCTAGCTCATTATTAAGTTCAGTCTCTTTAGTACCGAGCCCTCTTACATTCCAGGTTCCTACTTGTAATATTCTCGATATACCATGAATCTTGTCCTTTCCGCGCCTGGTCATTAACCCATTACATCCGTCATGCTTTCCTTTTCCCTTGTGAAGATTGCGAGTATAATAATCGAAGGAAGTTAAAGTAGCAAAAGTAGACACATCTCGCCGACGGACGACGGCTCGATAATTTTACATTAAACTACTACGGCCTTGAAATTTCACAAATTTGAAACTGTTCCCGAGCACAAACACGAGACAATGACGAACGTATGTGGTCACTATTATAATCCTGATCAAGCTCACTGTAAGACGACTGAAACGTCGACATGTTCTTTTCAACACTCTTCCCGCGGCTTCCTCAAATTAAAGTAATCGTTGGCTTACCCAGTATCTACAATCTGGCTCTCGCGTCTCACGCCCACAGACGCTGCGTGCGGTTAACGGCTCTGTCGCTCGAGCGAAAGCTATAAAGCCTATATTATATAGGGTGACAACAGGAACTACCGCAGCGGTGTCTGTATGGAAAGACAACATCGGAATGGAAGTTTAAAGCTGGCAAAGATACGAAAAACTGTGTTTGTTGGACTACAGACACTAAAATTAGGTGTTAAAGATTCAGTCGTCTGCTTCAACGAAGGCACAATCACCAAAGCAAAGATTGATAATAAACTAGGTAATAAAAATGTGGACTCGACAGGGTCCTTAAAGTTGAAAAAGATGCACAAGAACAAAATAAAAGCATAGTCAGAACGAAGTTACGTAAGAGAAAATACGTCGTAGGTGAAGACTATTACTCCGGAGGACCTTAGTGCAGAAAAAGTAAGTTATCCTTCCAATTAGATTTCCGAAAATGTGATTTTCTTTTTGTCTTGTGATTTAGGAACATTCTTCTCAAGAAAGAGTGGGCATATTGACTTGAAACTTTTTAGGGATATGTGGTAGCATTATGTTTATAAAGTCTATTAGAATGATCAATATATATCCGAAACTGCCTATTAAAATATAATGTAAAATTTGTATGGGGAAAACTATATATTAAAAAACCTCTTTTTAGAAATTTTTGTTTTACCACGATAATTCTAGTACACCTTATACGCGACATTTTGGTATTATTGTGTAAAAATTTCTATATACTAGCCCTAATAGTTGTCAAAAAAAAGGTACCTTAGTGTAGCTAAAACTGCCATCTAAATTACATGGGAATGGAAAAGTAACACTTTCCCCCTTAAACCTAACTTTCGATGGTATGTAAACATTATCAGAAGTATTTGATCGGACTACTATAATCGTTCAAATTTACTTACATAACGTCCCAACCACTTCTTTTCACAGCGTTAAAGCAGAGATGACTAACATCTCTAAACTGGCCGAACGCGTACGGGATGAACAATATAAAAACCTGTGGGATCAAGTAGACAATAGTAGTCAACGTAAAATCACAAACTTTGTCTAAAGATGAACCTGTGATTTGGAGGATTATGTATGTCGTGGTGGACCCCGGATGCTGAGTTGGGTTCTTTATCTACGACGTTGTTCATTGTGTGAATTTTACCAGCGTTGTGTTTGCCCTGTTCTGGCCAGCGGACTTTCTACAGGCGGTCGTTTCTCGGTACGTAGCGTTACTTTCTATAGGCCTATATTGTTTCTATAGTTGTCTTGTACTTTTGTAGTGCTTTTCCATGGCATTTATTATTTTAACGGTTTACACTAATTAATTAATTAATATCGGGTAGGCCTAAGTTAGTTTTTAATATGTTAGTTTAATTTACAGGCACAGATTTTCTGAAGATAACCACAGGTTTTTTTAGCAGTTAAAACGTTGTGTAAGTTAATTTGAACCACGGTAATAGTTCAATCAAAGTCTTCTTCTAACACTACACTACGTATGATACATACTTACTCTGGTAAGAAAACGACGCCTGTGCGAACACCACTGGGACAGAACGACGCGGCAACAATATGAAGACGGACACAACGTAAGGTTATTCCACATGTTTCTGCACTTCCTCAGTCTACTCACTTCTACGCACACACAAAAAGCAATGTACACAAGGCCCCCAACACGATGGACCCATCGACAATGGGAATCACAGAACCAACCCCACACGTGGGAATCTCCGTGTTACATTCTCAAAGTCGCTGTTATTTGTTTACCCATGTCTATTGCTGTTCTGTAATTCGATTTGCTCTCCTGTCGACTCGCTTGCTATCGATTACGCGCCAAGAACCATCAGGTATAATGGTATAATCACATGGATCATCTGCGTGACAGCATACGCTACCTTGTCGCGACGTACGAATTACACCTGCATTGCAGCAATTTTATTTTTGATGTTCCGACAGCAAAGATCTGTGGTCGCTCTAAGAAACAGGACTATATTTTTAAGATCCTCTGAGGCCTCCGGGAATTCCGGTAATGGAGAAACGCTCCATTCAGAATTTGCAGCGTTGCAATATTACTAATTCTGTTTAAAAATTATAATTTTTTATTTTATACTTTCTTACATTTTTATATGGTAGGCAATATTTTAACCTGTAATTTATACCCCCCCCCCCACACACACACACACACACACACACACACACGATGACACTATTCAAAGCATTTTAGATACAGTTAGTGCATTTGCATTAAGGTTCAATGAATTGAAAGCATCAATATTTAAAAAATATTTAACATCCAGTTAGTAGAGTAGGTATCTACATAGTAACATTTAAATACAATACGGTACCTTAGAAAATACATTGAAATTAACCTTCTTCTACATCTTTTTGGTTAATGAAAAGTCACCAGTTACATCACTGAAGTCTTCTGATTCTATTAATAAGTCGTTCAGAAAAAATGTTAACTGTTCAAGACCGACTTGTTTCGTAACGACTCTCAAAATATAATTTTTATAACTTTCAGTTTTGAAAAAACTCTTCCGCAGATCCATTTGATAACATTACTTATAAAAACAGTATCGGAAAACAGCCTTTATGTTTCGGGAAATCTTAGAGTAACAGGCAGTTTGCCCTTATAGTGAAACGGGCACACGCTGATAACTGTTGATGTTCCTAAGAATTGTTTTTCTATAAATTTTTAACGACACGTGTATGTGCGTCAAAAAATAATTTAAAAGCGGAATGTGAGGCCTCCGTGTCCGCTTATCGCTTATAGGTAAATAGAGGCACACAGCAGCGGGCGAAGTACTTTGTGGTAGTGCTTCCAACACCATCACACCTCCGCCACTTTGAATTTATGCAGACGAACGCTGACTTTGCGGTCGAAACGTCAAAACTAATGTGACTAACACAGTGACGGTCTGGTGGCAGGCGTGTTTTGGAACAACCATTTACTTTATGGTAACAGAAAATTTTGTTTTTTAGTTGTTAAAACTAATTAACGAGCTGATTAATTAACTAACTAATTAAGTATCTGCTTATTAAGTATCGTCAGGAAATACCTAACAAGCTAACGATCTCTACAATTACTCGAAACACGATGATAAATTCACGAGCCAAGTGTACGGATTTATGTCGTTGTAATGTGAAAGGAATACGGCTTACAGCTCTGAATCCCTTATAGTGTGCTATTTAATTTAACGTTAACTACCGGCTTTCACAGCCCGTTACACAATACGTTCAGTTTTCATTCGTATAACATACGCGCAAACTTTACTTAATCGAATTATCTTCTACGTAAACAATTTTAATTGGCCGTAAAGACGGTCTGCAGCAAGGCGATAACGTAAAACTGCATACGACAACATAAAAACCACCGACGATATGAATGAAAAGTTTTTTTAACAGTGGTTTCATCTGGGACGTGCCCAGCTGTACTACTCAAACAGCTTTGTTTATTAAATGTTTTGTTCCAATTACCAAATGTAAACATGATTTCACGTTCTGGCATTACGTCACCTATAATACATCCGACTTCTTTCGTTAAACACAGGATCCATGAAAACGGATCGGATGGTCTACGTCACGGCTCGACTACACAATTATCTATAAAATCACTAATCAACTCTACACACAGCTTCAGCTTCCTGAATTATTTACAGTGCGTACGGCAAGCATTGCGATTGAAAGCGTTTAATTCATATTTAACCAGAGGAGCACACAGCAAAACCGTCGTTTTGTTTACGGTAGTAACAATGTAACAGCAAGTATAAACGAAATTAGAAAGAGAGCGGGGGCAACGGCCTTTGAGGCAGCGAGGAGGGTGTCGCAACGCGCGCATCCTCCCACCCCATCGACACCGAAACCCTCAATGGTCACAAACAGATAATACCCTCCCTAACAGCTGTCGAATTTAACTGTGTACAACAAGGTGTATAACGTAAATCCTAAACTAATTGTGAACTTTCGTTATAAAAACTATTATTATTTTATTGCACGGAAATCCTACTAAGTTGGTAATAAACGACTTTCTAGTACAAATAGTTAAAAAAAGTTATGAAAATTTTTATTAACAATATTGCGCTAACGATAGTTATTTTGCAAAAAAATACAAGCTCTGCCAAATGTTGCAACGCACATAAGCGACAAGCGAGAAAGCGGGTTTACCTACATGCCTGCGTCCGTCACGGTACACAGCTCACTAAAACAGTGCCACCTACTGTTCAATAACAGAAATAGAAAACTACAGTAACAGCAGAAATAAAAACTTAAAGCACCAATAAGTACAACGAATAATAAGCCACCCACAAGAATCGTCAATACTAAACCTAATAAACATACAATGAGAAAAAAGTAAAAACCTTAAGCTTAAAAAACTCATAACAAAGAAAAGTACACCGCAACATTCACCCTCTTAAACATAAAATGAGAATCAAAACTTAAAACTAAGCTTCACGGTAGTTTACGCTTCACCCGGCATTGTCATTACGGGAACAATCAGCACCAAATGTCTTCACACACACACACACACACACACACACACACACACACACACACACACACACACACACACACACACACACACACACACACACACACACACACACACACACACACACACACACACACACACACACACACACACACACACACACACACACACACACACACACACACACACACACACACACACACACACACACACACACACACACACACACACACACACACACACACACACACACACACACACACACACACACAGAGTTACCGTCTACACCTAATCTGCAACATGACAGATTCATGACTGCAACATGATGCAAATGGAATTCATTTAACGCCTTTCCTAGGTAACAAAAAGAAATGCACAATTCACGAGCACATTCATTTTTACCACTGCAAGGTAATGACGAATCTACGGTGGCGGGGGAAGAAAACTGTGCCACTGAAGCAAATTCTGTTTACAAAACTGAACTTATGTTAAAATTAATAAAAAACGTGAACGCTGAAAGAATATTAAATATCTGAAAGGCTGGTGAGAAAGTGTGATGCAAACTGGCACCGTACGCCACATTAAACGCAACCCACCCCCTTACATTAAATCACCTCCACTGAAGTGTTCTGGATTCGTCACTGATTTCTGCAGTCACGTGAATTTGATTTCCTTCCATTCATCCTTTGGGACGCTGGTTGCTCGACGAGATCACACCACAGTCTCATTCATACCGAAACGAAACACTCGATACCGATACAAGCTTTCTTGTCTTAAATTTTCCTTCCTTTAACGTTTCCCTCTCGGAATCGATGACATTTTTGTTTTTTATCTTTTATAGACTTAAGTAGCTTTTGAGATTGTTCATAATTTCCTTTAACGACTTGTTCAATTTGCAATTATATTGTACTCGTATGCCTGTTTTCTTTAGCCATACATTTTGTTGAGCATTTTTACGTTTTAAAAACGTCTGAGCCTACGTTGTACAACAAATGTTTGATGCTCGATTTCTGGAAAAAACGGCCTCCGGTACCGCGCTTACATGGTCACAAAATTCAAAAAACTTATTCTTCTCACTAAACTATACACATCGAGCCTGACAGCCAAACACTATTTAAACTGTGTCGTCACAGAAACGTCGTCTCTCAAACAGCAGAAGGTAATACATCACTCTTTCCGCGCGCGCACACACAAACTAAATTTCACAGTTATTCAATAATCTACGTACGTGGACAATCTGCTCGTACTCCGTACTCTATGTACAAACTAACACTGACGCAACAAAGCCCGGGTATTTATCAACAATAACTGTATAACCTGCATTACGCGTTATCTATCTGTACTTATCTTGTTGTTACTTGTGAGTGTGGCTTCCATCTATAATCTCCTTCGCAGCAAACATAACGACACTGACACAATTTACAGTATCCCACGTGCAACGAATCTTCCGCGAGTTTCGCCACATTCTCGAGCAACAACAAACAGGCTTCGTTACTTTGAAACGACTAACGCAGCTGATCAAGTATTGTTCAAACGTTTTTACGAATTCCTTTTTGTGAGTTGTAATTCCACCTCTCCTACTGCCATAAATTTCCCGAATCTCTCTCTGTCTTCTTCAGACGTATTAGTTCCAAACTCGCTGAATGACTTAAGAAAAAAGATCCTGTGAGGCCTCAGGACCACGCTAATGCTGTCGACAATATGTGTAACTTCCTGTCGTGTTATTATTACAATTATTTCTATAAGAATGAAAAGTGCAATCATCTGTTCACGAATCCATCTCACTCCTAAAAAATTTGAGATTTACTTCTCTCAGTAGGCTATATAGTCTTTGTGCTTTATTATACCTGCAATGTCTTTACGATGTCTCTGTTATTTATTTTTTCTTCGATCTCCTCGTGATTTGGGACACTTCTTACATTCCTTCCTCTACCTTCACCAGCGCGCGCCACACACACACATCGTTTACGGATGAGTGGATATGGGACGGCTCCCCGTTGCCACTCGCAAATCTCGCAACAAACCAACAGAAATACTAATCATATAAATCGCTTACACGTGTTTAGAAACAAAATCCATAGTATTCAATACTTACTTCTACCATACGGCCGCTTACAATTCCCGGTTACGACTTGACCTGGAGACCAGACAGGCACCCATACTTAAGCCGCTGTTTCATTTCCTTTTCAACCCCCTATCCGGTCAAATCCAGCGTGCTGATAATAAACGAATTGAACCGAATATATTATGATGTAAAAGTTAAACATCATAATTCTATTTTTGCATCTATTTTAAGACTATCTGTTCTTATACCATTATTCTAGCAAGTGCCGTATTTTTATACGGTGCTCCCCAAAGGTAGTGTCAAACTTCGGAAAATGATTCTACTCATTAAACTGAAGGGAAAATGTCCAATAAACATATGTCGAAAAATGCTTCAATTACTGTCTGTATGTGTTTTTGTTAAAAATACTAATTACTGCTGAGCGGAATGAATAAATTATGGAGTTGAAATTTGGTATACATGGTAAGTGTATTATTTCTTATAATATAAACAAACCAAAATATCATCTTGAAACTTTCCAAAATCGCGGCTGATTGAAATATTAATTCTATATTTTAAAAAATCATTACTTATGACAAAAAATGTCTTATTGCATTAAAAATTAGCCTTTTTATTCTCAACCCAGTGATATCTTGTTTATGAAATTTGGACAAAATATAACGGAGTTATTACATTTCTTTCATCACAAAACACACAGTCTATTTGACTTGTTCTGCGTTGTTAGAAATTTAAAGAAACGGGGTTAATTTTTCCGATTCCCAAATGCTAAATATAATATATTTAAATAAATATTTAATTATTTATTTACTTCTCTTTTCTAAAATATTGACCATGATATGCATACTCTGTGCTCTACTAATAAATAAATATGAATGATCATCCGTTTGAAACATGAGTTGCCATATCGGCTAAATAGGCCTACACTATTATTCAGTACAACTAAAAACTGTTAAATCATGGTAAATAAACTAAAGTAACTTTAAAAACAACTACTCGTGTAATTACTCTTGGTAAAATAGTGTAAATGCAAATACGCGGTTCTAATGAGGAAAATAGACCAAATGTTTTGAAAGAAATTATTTGTTGTTTATCTGTTATTTTTTTTAATCTGATTTACATAAACAAGGTACCATTGGATTAAGACTAAATGGCTAATTGTTTACGTAATCAGACAGTTTTTCTTGTTAAGTATTAATTTTTGTGAAATTTAGAATAAACAAAAGTTCAATCAACCGCTATTTTGAAAAATTTTAAGATAATATTTTAATTTGTTTAGTTCTTATAAGAAATGATGCTCCATGCCTCATATCGTTCACTAGTAGTTAATTTTAAAAAACACGCAACAGCAACCAGACGAAAAACAAAGCCTTTTTCGACAAAAGTTTATTGGACATTTTTCCTTCAGTTTAATGAGTAGAATCATTTCCTGAAGTTTAGGATGTACACGACAATGGTATCCACGTTTTCCTAGCAATGGCACCAATTTCCTTTTGTTTCAAAATTAAGATCTATATCTTTCTTTTGCACTGCTTTCCGTCTGTTTACAATGTAGATCGTACTATTTGTTTGAAAGCAATGCAACCCTTGTACACATGGCGAAAGTTTACTTGCGCCAACCTTCTTCACACGTATAAAGACAACGGTCTCCAGATTTCCACACGTCAGTTTTCCTTTTCTAATCCTCTGCAAACGGTCGCAAAAGAATTATTATTATTCATTTAATTCTAAACCATAAGTAACCATCATAAGGAGTTGTTATAACTTAGTCAGTAACCGCTACGCCGCGTTAATTCTATTCCGTGTAGGCCTACGTATTTCGAGCGACCATTGAAACGATTACCAGAAACGAGAGCTGTTGTATATGGTCAAATGTCAAATAGGACACAATTGGGAAGACGAAACAGAAGACAACAAGAAGTGGGTGATCTGAGTGATATGGGATGACAGGGCGCAATGCAGGAAACCACGTTGGGTGTAGAGCTAATAGAAGAGGAAGAAGATATGTAGAAATCAAATTCCATTTATATATTATTTCAACTGATTTTTCTATCGCTTTCTAACCAATATTACAACAATCAGTAGGCTTACTATGCTAACATCTGAATATACGTAATCCGTGTTGACTACAGCCAATTCCAAAGATTTACTGCTAGATATGACATAAAATACTTAGTGGACGTCTTCATTTGAGTTGTTGCGAGCATTTTCTGACTTCGACACCAGCTGGGTCCATATGTTGATTTATCCCTACATTGGCCAATCACATTGCTCAGTAACAAAGTGCCTACTGTTAGGAGAGGAAGATGACATTTATGTAAGATGCGAGAATTGTGAGTACTCGGAAGTGTTTATCACAGATGATTACAAAATGCTTCGCGAAATCCATGCTCGAATATCAGCTGGCAACAGATGTTTTTATGGTTTGGACAGTGTCTATAGGTCAAGAAATCTAATAAGTTAAAAATTAAGCTCTATAACCTTACCTTACGACCCATTGTAATATATACGGAAGTGAGGAATGGACGCTGACAGTTCGGCACGAGTGTCAGCTTAAGCGATGGGAAAGAAAGATATTGCGGAAGATTTATTGTGCCAGTGGGGGGGGGGCTGAAAACAAATGGGGAAAACGCACAAACGAAGAGCTGGAGAGAATTTTCTTGGAGCTAGATGTGGCTACTAAGATTGAAAGAAATAGAATTAGATAGGCAGGTCATGTACAGCGACTGATGGACAATAGAGCTGTGAAGAAAGTATTCAACGGGAATCTACTAGTCAGGAGAAGAAGGAGAAGAAGAAAAGGGAGACCCTGGAAAAGAGGGTCGATGTTGAAGAAGGCCTGCACCGCCTGAGAATGAAGCAGTGGCACAGAGCAGAGACTAGTGGTGTTGGGAGACCCGGGCTCTGCGCCAAGGATTATCATCACTTTGCTCAGTACAGTAGCCACGATTTTTCCGCGAGGGCAATATGTGTTTATTGATGACGATGGGAGTTACTGATGACGTTACGGGGAGGGGTGATTGGTGTTTAAAATGACAACGCTCTATATCGCGTTCCTGCAGATATATACATCTTCAGTCCACAGATCCAGATGGCGGCATCTGTGGAAAAGACGTCCCGTAAAAGTTTTACAAGATTTTATGTACAAAACCTCACCGAGACCTACCAAATACACGGATTATCCCATATACCTCGCCACTGTATCGATAAGCCTACACATGTGTGCGTTCTGTCACATAACAGTCTGACTGCTTCCTCATGCACGTCTACATATAACATTAACATACTTGGCTAGTTGTATTGGTGGAATGCACTTGCCTCTATGTTTTATTCAAGGGCTATTATCTCGATGAGGAAATTCTTGTACATAACGCCAGACAAAACATATGTATAACCGTTTTGATGCCTGTGCCATGTTGATAAACGCTCGCAATTCGTGCTAACATGATACGCTGCCAACTTTAGGAGAAAATATATATTTACGGTTACTGTGATAACGGCAATATAATACTTTAATTTAAACAGTTTAAAGTAAATAATACACCACAATCTCAGTAGTCCGCCAAGGTACCCTCGGATTACCGAAAACGCCGTATTACTGTAAAAAGGCGGAATGAGTTTTTTAAGTATACTGGACTATTTAATGCCATTCAGGACTGATTGTCACTAAACACAATTTATTACCATTTAATTACTGTAAGAATGTATTATTATTTTTAGTAACTACTCTATTGTGCATAGACTTATATAAATGTGTACAGTACGCCTAAATGTTGTCCATTAAGAAAATGTTTAGGGGATCAGTAATATAAGAGCCAATTTGTCCAACCCTTTACTTCTAAATGCGTCTTGTGTTCATTGTGCAGCTAGTACGTTGCTTTCTCCAACAACGTGTGTTGAGCGTACTCGTTGTCGTTCTCTTCATATTGCTTATTACCTTATCTGTTATTATTTGAAGCTTTTCCTCTCCACCTCCAGCAAGCCCGATTATTTATTTCGTACATTCTTGGACAGGACGAGTCTTCCCCTTATAGTCCGACTACTACCTCTTGAAAATGAGAAGTTAGAATTGGTGACCCCGCATTAGTTCGACGTATCGGACTAGCGAACGGTTGGATCCAAATTAAGGTGGCTACATAGGAAGCTGGGCGTTCCAAATTGGTGTTTGCACGGAACCGCGACCAATCGCAAAGTGCCCGAAGAAGCATATGTATAAACCATAGAAGTTCAGTTTTCCGTCACTCTATCATCCGAAACTAACCAACACATTTCGGTATCCACTTTCGGAAACACCACGTCTTTATTTTACCGATTTCCTCTTTTTGTTTCTTTGGTATCTGTTGAAGAAAATACAGTCGCCTGCACTTTTATTTCGTTGCACATACTACATTCAACCTACCTTCACCAGCGATGTCACTTAATAACATGGGTGACAGTCAGCATCAAAGCAACTATTATCAGTAGTATTTAATTTTTTATCTCGCATCAGTATGGTTGTCTTGAGGAAATGTTTCTGCACTCATGACAGCAGAATGACGACCCCACTGAAGGTGATAAGCTGCGGTTGATGAATACTGTACTAATTATATCAATGCAGCAACAACGTGGACTCAAAACGGTGATGTCATCTTACTAACGGCGCAATCTGATTGGTGCACAGAAACGGTGTCAGGAAGTGCCGCGCGACCGAAGCAGTATGAGACAACCGACATCCACAAATTCTTTAAAAATAATTCAAACATACACGTAAACATCCTTGTACTGTACTTTACTGTACTTCTTATTTGACAAAACATTGATTGCATACGTATTAAAAAAATAGCTAAAAGCATGGCTTTGTGGTGACTCGCGAAGCTTAAATACAAAACATATTACGTACAAATAAATAATCACAATATTTATATTTGAGCTTCAGGAATCACAATCAAACCATGCTTTTAGCTAGTTAAAAAAAAAGTAATTTTTGGTTTTTCGAAATAATTTTATGGCTAAAAAACAATATTTTAATTTTTTATATTTATTTTTTTTTAATAAGTTATAAAAAATACAATAGAAAATTATGTTTTAAAAATTAATAATTAAATAATTAGAAAAAAAGATTAACATAATTAATTAATAATTAAATCAGTAATTAGATACATTTTTAATCAGATACAAAATTTCGAGTTTCTTCTTGTTTTCTACACTTTAACATATGTGAATTTTTAATATTACAAAATCTATCGTAAGAAAATGTTCTGTTTAATGCTAAACCTTCTAAAGTTTTTACTCTCGACAACGCAACATATGTTAAACGAATAGAAGTTTCCTTTTCTCCAATATCTACAACAGCTCTATCTAAGGTTAAACCTTGAGACTTATGAATTGTAATTGCAAAGGCTAATTGTAACGGAAATTGTTTCCTTGAACTATTAATATTTCCACTTTTCCAAAATTTAGTTATAGGTGGAATTGGAACACAACCACTATTTTCATAAGTTGAATGAAAATAATTTTCAAAACGAACCATTATCACTCGTGTCATTTGATCAGGTGAACCATGATTTTCTTCATAGGTAATATCTTCAACGTAACCTAAAGCTCCGTTCACTAATCCTTTTTCAACCCACAAATTAGAAAGTAACATAACTTTAGATCCAATTGATAAAATTATAAATGGTTCAAGTCCACCTGATAATTCTGCACTTGCTGATTTTGCTTTAGAGCAATTATGAATAGCTAGAATATAAGCAACTGTTTGACGAAATCCTTTTAACTTTTGATGATTACATTCTTTTACATTTTTATTTGTTGCAAATAGCCTAATTGCATCGTTGAAAAAATGACGTTCATTTTGTGAAAAAGTTTGTATACTACGTGTCATTAATATTTCATAGTCTTGAACTGTACATTCACCATTACTAACACGATCAAGTATATCTCGAAATATTTGTTGAGATTCATTTTGTCGAAATGATGACGATAAAAAAAAATAGTTTTAAATACTTGATGTAAATAATAATTTTCCTTCTAAAAGGAATTCACTTCCTTAAATTTTATCATGTAAAGTGGTCTGTTATTAACATGAGGTAACTGATTAATATCCCCCAAAAAATATACAAATAATCCGCCAAACGGTTCATCTTGTCTTGATGGAATAGCTATGCGCACTCTTAAATCAATTTTCCTCAAAAGACTACATCCAATCATACTCATTTCATCTATAAACAGAAATTTACAACCACGAATTTCCTGTTGAAACTGAGCAAGTGAGTGTGAACTGAGTTCTCTAAATACTTTATGTACTCCTAATAAAAGTTTGGAGTGTATTGTTGATCCATTAATATTAACAGCAGCAGCACCAGTTGGTGCAAGCAATTGATAAGAAGATGATCCCAACGTTTGATTCAATCGACAAGTGAAATAATTAATTAAAGTTCTCTTTCCAGAACCGGCTTTTCCTTGAATAACAATTCTTTTAATCGGAAGTTCTTCTTCGTTACCTTGTAGACAACTAAGTTGTTTTTCAAATATATTTGTCAGTTCTTGTTGTTCATCAGAGAAAACAATATTTGGCAGATTATACTGAACATTAACAATGTAATTTCTTTGAATGTCTATTACTTTTTCTTTTTCAATTAAATTTTCTAATGTATTCAACACTTGATTCAAAATAGAATGCCAATTATATCTGATATCAATTTCTCTTCTACCTATATCTACTTCTTCCTGAATAGTATTTGGTCCAGCAGCTACGTCCATCCAATCATATGGTTGATCTACTTCTAATTGGTCTGTTTCTTCAAAATCTTCGTCTTCCAAATTTTGTACCATATATTCCAAATCATAATTCAGAATATCGTCATTCCCAAAATGCTGCTCATATATAATCTTCCAAGTACTATTATGTGGATTTAGATCATTCAGTTGTCGCCAGGGAATATGTAATAAAACTTGTTGCTTGTAAACATTTTCATTGTTTTCAATACCAGGATCATATTTAATTTTTGGCATGACTCTAAGAATAAAAGGTACTTTTTTAGTACTATAATTTGCACCTCTTTTATAAATTTTTGTAAAAAAATCTGTTAAAGACATATTTTCAAATTCCGGTGATCGCTGTTGACATATCTCCAAAGAATTTGAAATAGAAATGCTTCCATCCTCTCTATTCATATCAAGTTGTTCCCATACATTATGTGATAAATTAATTAAAACAAATTGACGAGATGATCGAAACAAAGGCCAACTCATTAAAATCCAAAAAATTTCTTGAGCAGAATAATCACGTTCAGCACACATTTTTATCAAAATCTTTTGAACTATTTGTTGAACATTAACACTACTATGTGACGCTTGCACTGTTTGTCTAATGAAATGTTTCATACCTTCCGATCTTGGTTCAGCTTTGCTAGCATACTTAGCAATATACTTAAGAACAGCATGAATAGAAACGATGGCTTGTGAATCAATATTTGCTTGCCAAATTTTCAAAATCTGTGGACTATTGCTATTTAAATATGAATTATTTCTTTTTGAAATATATTCTAATTCACCATGAATAAACTGAATCTTACTTTCGGTGACACATTCTTTTGGAAACTTAACACGACAAGTAGTTTCAGAAAAATTTTTTTCTTTCTTTGACAATAAGCTTTAGAACATTTATGCATTTGTACTGCACGTATTTAATGATTGTAATCAACATCTTGATCAGGTACGTCAGTAAAATGCAATTTTGATGGCTGTATATCATAAGTTTGAGAAGGATCTGGATGCCAAGTAGATATAAATTCATCGAAATACTTACTAATTTCTTGTATTCTTACAATATAATCTGGATTAAGATTATTGAGATCAGGAGCATTTTCAAGCCAGAAAATACCATGCGTATGAGGACTACCTCTATGTTGAAATTCAATACGAAACCAGATATCTTTGACTTTGAAATATTTGTTTAAAAAATGTTCCATAAAAAAATTCTAACCGTTTATGAAAAAAATTGGCAAGAATTAAAAGATTAGAATTCAATAATTTTGATATACGAATGAATTCAGTATTTTGATTGAGATTGGCATAATCATAATCAGGATCAAGAATACGATAAATCTCTGGCCAATATAAATCAGCTGCACTTAATGTACGCGTAATAAAAACAGTAGGAGTTCCTAATTCTTCAACCATATCCAATAATTCTTGAGACTTCACGTACCAATAAGAGCTTGATGACCTTAGATTAGCATTGTAAGATAAAATTGATTTATACAATATTGGTTCGCTTTGTAATATTTCTTGAAGTTGTTCGATTGTTTCAATACCATGTAAACGTGATTTTTTTTAACACAAATATTCCCATTCTACAAAGCTCTTCAACGCATCAGGCTGTTAAAAGCAAAAAATTGAAATCTTGGATGTTGAGCAAATCTGCCATCTTCATACATCATGAGAAATTTAAAATACTCACTATTGGAAATTTTACGAAACCTCGCATCTTTAAAATCACCTTTTCCAGTAGGAAATAAAGTTAGAAAAGCTCTACAAATATATCCGTCGCACGTAAATTAATTAATAGGTACAGAATTTATTCTAGGCCAAGGTAAAACACGAGATCCATCATTATCTTCCTGAATTCCCAATACATTATTTACTGCCTGTCGATTACATTTAAAAGTGACCGTTGGAGCTCCAGATTCATAAATATTATTTAACAATGGATTTTGGTCATCATCTTCACTATCCAAATTAACATTATCCAAATTAAATGAAATATTTTGTTGTTCTTGACTACATATTATTTGTCGGAAAACACTTTCATTATCAGGTAATCTTTCTAAATTATTTTCGTCAATTATAATATCACGATACCAAGGATTATTATTTTTAAGATATGCCAAAGCAGCCTTGACATTATTGCGATTTACTATAACATCTTTATACCCTTCACCCTCTAGTCTTCTAACAAAAATATATTGTGAAATAGTATCGATAGAATGAGGTAAATAAGTAGTAAAATTTGTAATGTCTTGATGAAAATTAATTACTTGTCCACTATATCCAAATTGACCACCTTTAAGTCGATAGACTGTGATTACTGGATGAACTTGAGCAATTAATTGTTCTTCAACAAACGTTAATTTCTTCAATACATCAGGTTGTGGACCAGGATCCATATTATTGTCAACGGAAAAAATATTTACTTCATTTTTGACATTAAATTTATGACGAAGAGTACAAGATCCATCCTCTTCAATATGTAGATCAAACCAACGACGATGACATACATTACACAATTTGAAATCCAAATTTTTCTGAGCAGTTTCAAAATTCACTGCATACTCGTAAAAACGGGCATCATCACGATTGGGACATTGTTCATTGTATCGATTTTCTCGTTGTCGCTCTCTTGCATCACGCATTAATGAACGATTACGTGCACGTTCTTTACGGCCAGTCAGCGTACGATTTCGTGTCATTTTACTCTAATAATACAAATTATTTATTTAATTAATTAATAATAATAATTAATTTAATTTTTTAATAATTTAACAACTAATAAATCTATAATATATTATAATAGTAAGTAAAGTTATAACATTAATAATGAAAAAAATACTACACTAATATAAATTAATATAGAGAATTAAATTATTTTTTTTAATTATTATTTAATTAACATCACGCATTAATGAATTAAAATCTAAAACACTGAAAGTAATAGTAAGAAAAATTTAGTGTTTCTTTTTCAAATTATGTATGCTCATAGTCATAGTGTGGGGGAGCCAAAAAAAATGTGGGGTGGAGGCAAAAAAAATGTGTACACTAATTTCAGTGACAGATAAACGTTGAGTGAAATATAAGATGTTTATGCGCGCGTGCACACACACATGTATTAAGTAACTTGATTAATTAAAAAACATGACTTGATTAAGTAAAAAAGTATATTTGAAAATGTAAATGTTTTTGGTTTGATATAACAAACAGTATTGCATAAAAAATTATTTACTATAATTCGTTAATGACATTTTATTTAGGGCGTTAATTAAATTCTACATTTTTAAAAATATTATGATGAAGTTGTAGAAAACAGGAACTTACAGAAATGAAATAAATGTGTTTCGAGCTTTGTTAATTTCACGAAAATCTGTAATATCATTGTGTGTAATGTAGTTTAAGTGCTCTTATTTCATTACATGGAAACCAAGCCTGTGGACATATAGGAGCCGTATAATTTAAATAATTACATATATATTTTTTTGATTGAAAAAGTAAAAAAACTTACCTTTCACACAAAAAATCTCTTTTAACAATGTAACTTAACCTCAAACGCAAATTTAAAAATACAAAAAATTGTTTCACTTGCCGATATTTATAAAAAAAAAATATACATGAAAAATAAATCCCAAGATTTAAGATTTATGAAATATATTTTATAAACAACATAGCGCACCAGTATCTTTCAATCAAGAAAAACGGTAGAATACTCGGTATATACACTCTTTGTCTAAAACCACTGAACGCATTAGTAACAGAACATATAGTAATATTAAAGAAATCCTACAGATGGCGACATTTTACATACATACCACGGAACGCAATAGTAATATTAAAAAAATCCCACAGATGGCGACACTTTACATACATACCACGGAACGCAATAGTAATATTAAAGAAATCCCGCAGATGGCGACACTTTACATACATATGTATAGCTTTAAACAAAAAAAATTATTACAATTATTTCTTGTAAAAATTAATTTTTTATAAAAATAATGATTGATGACACATCTAGACATGAATATGAATAATTATGTTTAATTTCAAGTCTAGAGGTTCAGTAGTTTTTCCGTAAAGTGTACCATAAAAATGTACCAATTGTTGCCTAGTAGTAGGACTCGCTTCGCTCGTCCTAATAATAAGTATATTTTAAGTTGAGCGTTTTCTTGTTTTAAGAATGAAATGTGAGTTTTTTTTTATAATTCCGTTTTCCGTCTATAATTGAGATTATTAAGAAATATTTTGGACTACAAGTTACAGTAAGCAGAACGGAAGATTAACGGTATTTACGTTTATGCATTTATTACTGTGCTCTAATATTACCTACTATTATTAGCTCAAATAATGAGTACCGTACATACATTACGGATATTATCGAGAAATTTCCGATATCTGGAGACTGTAGTTGTAAAAATATTTCGCGTTACACAAGTGTTGTGCCGACATCTACAACCTACAAGTAACACTACTAACATGAAGATTATCGTTAAACGTCACAAATACATTTTCACTAACCTATTTTTTTACTTCCTGGCATTATTTCTAGATTATTCCACCGTCTTCCCTTCATCCTGATGACGGTGAAGATAAAGGCGTAACGGAGGAATAAAAAAAAATCATAAACATGTCCGTACGGGTACGAAAAATGAATCTTCGGTGACACGCTGAAGCCAATCACGGAGATCATTACAATGATGGGTCTACGAGAGGCGTAGTCCCATATTGCGGAGAAACCAAATGTATTTACATGCCACAACTTGCATACGCCATGGATCAAGGTAGCGTCCACTTTACGATTATGAAATCTTTAATATGAATCAGCAGAAATGAAACAGAAAGTTTAATATGAAATCTTTAATATGAATCAGCAGAAATGAAACAGAAAGTTCCCAGTGCGATTAAAAAAAAAAAAAACTTCAGCACAAGACGGTCAATTCGTAAGGAGTTACGTAGCATGCTCACAAATCATTCCATGATTTAAATATCTAAATACGCTGAAACAAATGCGTCTAAATGGCAAAACAAAACTTTCATTTCTACGAGCACGATGTTATCAATTAAACAATTTATTCCTTGTTGATGTGCAAAATTTGTTTGTAAATATAGGACAGAAACTGACGGTACTGTAAATTAATAGTAAAAAAAAGGAACCCGTATCCGTACTTATACTGAGAAGCAAGATCTGGGGTTATCGTCTACTGAATGAACGCCTCCTATAATCAAAGGTAATAAAATGTACGAGACAAATGGGAAGGCTTTGAGATACGATGAAACAGCATAAAACACGCTAACACATCCTCGTTCTACCGTACTGAAATCCAATTGCTACATTTGTCTGAAGTTATCTTTATTGATTCTCGTAATAGTATAATAAACCGAGTGAACTTTACACTGGACAGTTAGTTTTTCGTGTGCGTACTAACACAATCCAAACGACGCGAAGCCGTTAAGGTAAGTTGGTTTTACACACTCAAACTAGAACTGTACCACTGAACCATTCCGACAAACGACATCACACTTCGTTCGGAAACTCACAGTCTGTGGTCGGCTTCAAGTGACTCAATAAAAAATCAACATATTACAAGAAATTATTTAACAAACATATTTTTGTGGTCGCGTGTGGAATCCATCACATTCCAGTCAATTGTACTTATATTTTAACATAATTTATTAACGGCCGTTTTAATTATTTCATGTTAGCTTTTTCGACGAGATCTCTGTGACTTCTGATACACAATCTGTTTGCTTTTTTTAAGTCACCTGAAGATGACAAGGGATTGTGAGGGATCGAAAAGTTGTGTTACCATTAAAGTATCTTTAAACCCGAAAAGAGGACCGCGATCATTTCAGGTAACAAAATTTTTCGGGCATTCCATTGTAGCTACTTGTGGATTAAGAAGTGGAAATACGTACTAAAAACGTTTTGTTACGAACTACCTATAACCGCATAAGCTACTCGTTGCTTTTCAATTTCCACGTTATATGTGTACTTGTGCGGGTGCGCAGGGTGCAAAAGCATCGAAAAAACAATAATTCATTGTGTTTTAAGACACCAAAACGATGAACTAACAAAAAACATCTACTTCCTCTTTATGCAGATAAAAACTCCCAGTTCCAAACGAATTCTGTTACATAGAAATACAAAAAAATTTACGAACTAGTTGTCAGAAAATGTCATTCTTCTTCGTCAATCAGTTCTGGTGCACACGCAAAATCAATTATTTATTCGATGGCTTTTCTATTAGTCTCAAACAACAATTCGTCTTTTTTTCATGCTTCTTCGTTATGAATTCCTGATTATATTTGTCTTCTAAAAAAAAAAGAAAAATACAATTCATTAATAAATTCTCTTCATATGGGGAAATATTACCATATACTCTATACCTGTGATTCTCAAACTGTGAGGGGTGACCCTCATGGAGGGAGGGCGAAATTTCTGAAACAGTACGCCAACAACTTTAAATTATATTGACTATTCTTATTTAATAATTATTAGTTTATTTAAATTATTAGCCATTAAGTTTTAATATCTGGCAGAGACAAAATTGTCGACGAAAAGACAATGAGTTTAGGAAAACTCTGTTTCTATTAGATACATATTTTAAGTAATTCGCAATGTAGGCCTAATGTTAAAAAATATGTACCTCACGTGAAGCGGAATCTTAAACCGTGTAAAAATATATGTATAGTAGGCTATATAATTGACGGTATGCGCGCTACACAAACAAAATATTTCATCATACTACTTACGGGAGGCACGACTTGGTTGAAGTGACAGGCGAAAACCTTTGTGAATTTCCAGTCGAAATGCAAGCAGCGGTTGGAATACACATTTCCTACGTATCCGTTCGTGGTGTTCTTAATAAATGATACACACGTCATACAGTTAATCGCAACACAAGTCCAGTCTGTGTCTAGTCGAACTTTTGTTCACACAATATAACAAACGAATACAATTTTGTTAAATCTGCCATTTTAAGCGCGTGGTAGAACAGGAATTTCCAACTGTGACGACGAAAGGACCAGTGGCAATGGGCCGATTTCACTGAAGAAATACATGTTTTAATGAAAAAGTTGCTCTAGAACAATTTTATATGAAAATCCAGTACACTTAAAGTGGTTTAAAGTTATTGACGATCACCAGTAGGTGGTCATACCTACCATATATAAGATATGACAATTTATGTTTTTAATCTCTAAAAGGAAGATTAAGTTAAAATCATTTTCTGTTTGATATAAACTGCTAGTCACTACTAATTTCCTTACGGCCTATACATACATTATATGCTTTCCATTAAGCACACATAATATAGGTCTAGTATCAATCAAAATTATCGTACGTACAAAAATACTATTTAACTAAAAATGAACTTTTTTCATGTGAAAAACTTACTATTTTATCGCACGCGTTTCGGCTTAGTATCCGCCTTCTTCAGCTTTGGTAACAGACTGCCAGCATTTTGTAACGGTTGTGTGGAAGGTGAAGTGGGGGTGGTGTGTGGCGGAAGGGGATTGGCGCGGGGATTCAATTTATTGTTTGTTTTCTGTATAATTGTGTCAAAAAGTGTATGTGATTTATATTGTAATTGATCGTTGAGTATGTTGTTTGGTTGTGTTGTGTGGTGTTTATATATTTCATATTGTTCAGTTGTGTTGAGTTTTTGACCTTTGGGTATGTAATGTAGAATTTCAAGATTAGTGTCTATGTTGGTGTAACTGTGGTTTTCTGTGTGTATGTGTGTGGCAAATGCAGAGTGTATATTGTTGTTGGTTAAAGCTTTTAAGTGTTCAGAATAACGGGATGAAAAAGATCTTCCCGTCTGGCCTATGTAGAAACTATTGCAGTCATTACAATTTAATTTGTAAACACCTGTTTTGTTATATTTGTCTATGTCTGTGTTTGTATTACTGATGTGTTTTTTGATGGTATTGGTTGTTCTGAATGCTATTTTGTATTTGTGTTTTCTGAATGTATTGGCGATTTTGTGTGTGTATGAGTTGTGGTATGTGAGTGTGATGTACTTATTGTGTTGTGTGTTGATGGTATTTAGTGTTTTGTTGTTTTTGTTTTTGATGCGTTTGTGTAGTATGTTTATTAAATTGGGGTTATAACCGTTTTTTATTGCTATGTATTTTATTGTGTTGAGTTCGTCGGTGTAATCTTGTTTATTTAAGGGTATTTTAGTTAGTT
Organism: Magicicada septendecula; assembly: GCA_034769895.1. Lineage (NCBI taxonomy): Eukaryota > Metazoa > Arthropoda > Insecta > Hemiptera > Cicadidae > Magicicada > Magicicada septendecula. The sequence continues at coordinate 185,805,923 of CM068376.1, read as the reverse complement.
TATGGAGCATATGGTTGAAGGCCGCATATTTATGTTGTGTTGGGTGGTTTGATGTGTTGTGTATAACCATGTCGGTTGTGGTTGGTTTCCTGTATATTTTGTACGTGTGTGTATTGTTAGTTTTGTTAATTGTTAGGTCTAGAAAATTTATACTATTGTTTTGTTCAGTTTCCAGTGTAAATTTTAATTTGTGGTGTATAGTGTTTATGTGTTTGTGGAAGTTTTCAACTTGTCTTGTGTTGCCTTTGAATAAAAGTAATATATCATCTACGTACCTGTGCCAGTATATAATTTTGTTAGTGTATTTGTTGTTGTTTATTATGTGGTTCTGTTCAATGTTGTGTATATATATTTCTGCTAGTATTCCTGATATGGGGGATCCCATCGGGAGTCCTTCTGTTTGTGTGTATATTTTGTTATTGTATGTAAAGTAATTTTGTTCACTTAAAATTCAGAATTTATTCTGAACACTTAAAAGCTTTAACCAACAACAATATACACTCTGCATTTGCCACACACATACACACAGAAAACCACAGTTACACCAACATAGACACTAATCTTGAAATTCTACATTACATACCCAAAGGTCAAAAACTCAACACAACTGAACAATATGAAATATATAAACACCACACAACACAACCAAACAACATACTCAACGATCAATTACAATATAAATCACATACACTTTTTGACACAATTATACAGAAAACAAACAATAAATTGAATCCCCGCGCCAATCCCCTTCCGCCACACACCACCCCCACTTCACCTTCCACACAACCGTTACAAAATGCTGGCAGTCTGTTACCAAAGCTGAAGAAGGCGGATAATAAGCCGAAACGCGTCCGATAAAATAGTAAGTTTTTCACATGAAAAAAGTTCATTTTTAGTTAAGTGTTAGTGCTGTGAAAGAAGAGATGAATAATCAAGACAACTAAAAATACCATATTTATGCTTTTCGAAACACGGGGCAATTTCAGTTTTTGCTCACGGCGTAAAATTTTCTTCGCACGCCCCTCAGCAGTAGTCACTGCTCTGATATGCGACCGCGTTGGATCCCGGAAGAATTCTATGCCTCTTCTTGTATAAGACTGATTGGTTTTTCGTGCGTCAAGTATTTATTGTCCTGAAGTGCGTTATTCTGAGAACAGCCATGTCTCAATATCGTGTGACAACCACGCATCGTAGGCCCAATTCGTTAGGCAAATGTTACCAATATTCTGTCATTTCTTGCAGCTTCTAACACCATAGAGACGGATACACATACTAGGGTAATAAAAGGGCGGTTGAATTTGTAGTACCAGCATTTTTCTTTCTTGTAAACCCGATACGAGATACAGCGAATTATTTGTTAATAACAGAAAATCTGGCAATAAGTTGAGAGAGAACAATTAGCGAATTTTTTATATAAAAAACTTCACAATCCTAAGGTGAAACCTTGTAAATATTACGCCTCATTAAGAGCTTAACGAAACTCACAAGTTTTTTTTTTATCTGGGCGTAGTGCGTTCACGAAACGTGGAAACCTTTCAGAGTCCCCAACTGCCAACGAAGTCAAGAGTCCCAAACCTTCCTCTCGGAATGCGAAATTTTTGAAAAAAAAAGGAACATACCAACCGCTAGACCAATTCGGTATTCTGGTAATGAATTTAGCATTCCGAGACAGATAGGTTATTAAACGCTGATAAACAATTAGCCGAGCTGTTAGATATTAGGTTGGGTGCTTCATGTATGTATACAACCCGCATACATCTTATATACATGCGAATGTAAAACGCTTACCTGATTTACTTTTTCAAACTAACCTCTGTGGACATCTTGAAAAATTGCCGTGTGTGCACAGCAGAGAGCGGGAAATCCCGGTCGATTCCGATAAAGATAACGACTGAATCGATTTTGGTACTGTAGAACTGTTCGAGAAGTCGGTGCGTCATCGGAAGTGGTTTTGCAACGGATATCCTTTTTCATGTTTTTTACGTGTTAAGAAAACAATCACACTGCATCGACTATGCAAACAGGCTTGCTTAATATTACGAATTAAACGTAAGTCATACGATGATTAACACGTTTCGTAACATAACAAAATTGCCCTGTACTCTGTAATCAACGTATACAGAATGTTACGCATATTCGTTAATTTTTCTAACCGCCCTGTAAACAAATATTTGTTAAATACATTTTCTGCTCAAAGATGCCACCAAAAAGCACTGTTCACACCAATGCAGGTGCACAGTTCAAACCTACATAAAACTATAAAAATCTAAATTTTGAGGGGCCGCATTAATTCAAATACAAAAACGGTTCACGTATTCTTAGAGATAAACTTAATTACTTACTGCATCGCAAACAGTTCGAGTTTTACCAAAAACATGTTTGTGCAGCATAAATTCGAAAACAGCGTCTTTACCTTAGTCGAGCATGCATGTATGGGAAGGGAAGAATTGTCGTCCACATACAGAATGCTAAAAAGGCTAAGTATCGGTCAAATAAGTTCTAATTGGTTTGTCCGATTGAACTATCAATTACACAAAACGTTAAATTTGTATAAATTTTCATCCGATCTTCGTGCCCGCATTTACACGAATCGCTCTACTAGGAACACTTAAAATTATATTTTAATGCGAATGTAATTCTTATGTATTCATTTCTTAAGACACACGTCCGGCGTCAAATAATGCCGATGGCCCGATGTCAGGTGAGTACCGCCGCTGCTGTTCCCCACGATGATTTATCTATCAGAATCGTTTACGCTCAGGTCTCCGCTTACACTGTTTACAATTATTTCCTCTCTTTTACCGTGAAGTATACTTCTTATCTAAATGAAGCACTTAATTATTAATTCATATAACAGCAATTCAGTCTTTTAAAGGACACTGTGTTCAGTATCAGCTAGCTGCTGAGAGACTTTCAACACAGAATGGGAGAAACGTTTAGTTCTCATAAAATAAAACATCTTATTCGGAAAAAAGAGCAATTCAATGTCAGTTTACTCCCGTTACCTTAATATTTCTCCACTTGTCCGACTCCTGAAATTTCTTAAGCTGTTTCAATCTTCTTTTTTCATTTCTTTCTTACCCCTACTGTAGTCATATATCGTCATTTATTCATAGTTTCTTTCTTCCGCCTGTACTGGCCGTAAAACGTTAGCCAGTCGTTAAGCAAGCCGTTTGTCTCATTCCATCCAACTAACTGGAGATATCTGAACTATAGGCCACTTGATTCTCGGAACTGAACAATCTGTCCTGCTGTGGCTAATTAGTTTTTTAAATATTTACTTATCGCTTCATGTTTTCCTTAATTCTTCTTCTCTGCTGTTGGATTAGATTCATCTAACTCTTAGCTTGAAACCAAATGCAGCCTTTGTGATCTCTCAGTCTTGCTTATTTTTTTTATGTTTCTGTTTGGGTCCTTGGTTCACTCTTTGGGGTGGGGGATGTTTTTCCATCCTGACTACTGTACACCAACACGATGTTCTATTTCAGTATAACGTTTACCATCATTCTTTAGATTATAAACCTAATGAATAATCCTTTTCCTTTATGAGGCATGTATCTACAACTGGATGGAATTTTCCCCTTTTTCTGTTCCACGGTATCCAAGTTCACTGTCATCTCTTTAGTGAACGTCTTATATTTCTTCTTTCTCTTCCTTTTCACCTGTTTAGCAATACTGTTGGCCCACCCGTTCTCCACTCGTATCTGGCGTCCAGCCCAGTTCCCCGTCCTGCTTCGTTATACTGTTTACTCCAACTGTCACTCTTGGTTCTTTCTTATATCCAAATGTTTTGTTTTCTTTTCACCAAAGTGATCATTCACGGAAAAGATCCAGCACGTATCACTCAATGTGTGGTGTAGCACACCTCTTTACTTTGTAGTTCGTTAGTCCTGATGTTCCCGTACCATCAGGTTAATACACACAGTACATGTACCTATCGAAAATGAATGTTTTAAGATGTGGTCTTAAGTTTAAGGACGAATCTCAGTTTACTAACCACAAACTATCGTAGTGACACTAATTTTACTGTCTTCATCTTCTTTGCCATTTCTGTATTAAGTCCGAAGAACCCCTTTGTCATTTCAGCGCGAACGAACCACTGCTACTTCCACAATCATCTCTTGAGGTACTGACTATTGCTCATAACTTTAGCCATTTCCATACCCATATCAAGACACATTTTTCAGGGCTCTAAGATCAACTGGTGAATTAAGATTTATAGTCCTGGTCGCTTTCATTATCAGTACCTTATCACCAGCGCATCTCAAATTAACGGCATGTTGCCCATCCACTTACCCCCAAACCTATCTGGTTAAGTTTTAAACACGTTTGTCCGGAGTAACAGCGAGACTGCCTGTGATAGTGCGTAAGTTAGAACGTTTATACCCTTTATCTTTATACGTCATTATGTTCTATTATGATGGATGCAGTTTCTTTTCAAAACACTTGACACCTGACGTCGGTCGGTACGCTGTCTGTCTGAGCTTTCATAATTGAATATAATTGCAGTGCTTCGTAGTCACTACACGCGATAAATGTCGAAAAGTTTTACTCCTTACAATTATAAATCAAACGTTAGATGGTCCGTACTGAACTCTCAAAACCTTTCCTGAGCCAAGATTGTTCCATAGGCTACTCGTTTCTGTCCATCACATCTTAAAACAGTCAATTTATGCCACCTTTCTTATAGAGTAGATTCATAATGGCTTTATTCCAGTCGTCCGGGATATAAAATTGCTCCAAGCATTTATTAACACTCAGAAAATATTGTAAGACTTTCTGTCCCTTTAATTTCGTACGTTCAACGATCACAGTCACTTGACGATATTGTTTTTTTTACAGTACAGTATATTTGATTTCGTCTCTTGTGACGTAATAACATTTTTACACATTTAATGTTCAGGACGTTTTCTTGTTTCCAGATCGCACCTGTAGTTGTAGTCTGCGGTCTTTATTCCAAAACAGTTTTGTCATTTTATTAAATACCAAAAGGGTTAGCCTTTAATACTTTCATGAATCAATTCTCATTTCTTACTTCTTGTGCTGACTCTTGCACGTCTTGTTAAATTTTCTTCTTAAAAAGTTTTATTAAATTCTACATTTGGTCTGGTCCCTAACTTCCATCCTCTTCTGAATCATCTCGTCCAGTAACATGTCCCTGAGTTAGTTGCTTACGGTAGTAAGGATATTGTAGTTTTACATTATTCGTTGTGTCTTGCACCGTTTTCTCGGCATCCCGGCCAGCTGTTCGTCTGACCTCTTGTTTGTATCGTCGAATACTGCAGTTTTATGATTTAAGCGTTTTGTTTTTTGTTGAATACAATTCACTAAGAAACGAGTATATTTTAAAGACTCTTCATAAAACATTAATTTCGATTCCAGTATTATCCGATTCTTTGCTCTCTACCTCGATTAAACGTTTCATGTGTGGCCTGTTACTAATAAAAGAAGATATCCGGGTCTTTATTTTTCTCAGGTCATTATGAACCCCAAAAACAAAATACAAGATACATTACTAACACGTATAATGCATTTAATCTATGCATAGCTTAAGTGTAGGCGCTAAAACTGTCACCAATTGTCTCCTGAGCAAACGACAGTTTAATTAAATGTTTACTGACAAACCGGAAAACTTTAATCAGTAAAATTGTTCAACACATTTCATCGCCACACTTGTTTATATTACGAGTGAAAGAATCTGACGATACGGATCCTCATCGATTAAGCTCTTGGCTCGTCAACTTTGTTTCTGTATGTGACAGGCCAGCTCTGTTTTAGCAATTCCAGGATCGTAAACGTCGCAGTTCCATGGTCTCCCCCCAATATTCCACATTATATTTATTATAAGACTTATTTACTCGCGCTGATCATCGAGAACTCTGCAATCGTTTTCCGCGCGTTCTTACAAAGCATATATGGCTTTATTCCAGTTGCCCGTAAGTTCCCCTCCCCACACACAAATAGAAAAAAAGACAAAACAAAATTTCTCCGCGTTTCCGATACTTCCCTAGTACAACGAACTGAAGCAAACGTACATTAACAAAGCCGGTGACTTGGTCCTCCAGTGTATACTGAATAAAACTGTAGGTCTATTACTCAAACAGCTTTGAAATATTATATAGTCTTTTCTTCTGACTGAAGTAATAGGGTACTGGTGGTCAGTACTGAGAGGAAAATGGTAATCAAATAGTTCGTTCTGGCCTCGGCAGACAAAAATCAAACGGACAGTGTTCAAAAATCAATACCGTGTGAAACAGTTCACGAGTTCAACAGTGGAATATTGTTACAAATATGAAATGACATAGATATGACATGTAATGCATTAGAATGATAATAATTAAACAGCAACACATGCACGAAGAAATAACGAAGCAGTGGAAACGCTATTATCTGCATTATTAAATCCGATATTCTGCTCATTAATCTGAATACTTCGTTAATTACATCGTTTCATCGGATCCGGCTACATACAAGAACATGAACACAATCTCTCACGGCCTCCTACATATCTGGGACGTTTAAGAAAACGAGTCTGATAATTCTGAAAAGAATAATTATGCTCGAGGTTTGATACAGGACGACGTTTGGCTTTAACAATACGTTCACGTCGCTATGAACAACAAAGTGAGGAATGTAGCGCAGTGATCCTCGGTTCTACACTGCCGCCACAGAAACGTTTGTAGAAATCAACCGAGAGGCACGGCGCAACAACCCGAAGATAGAGACCTATTAATGAAACTGATCCGAAAGCTTTGATATTATGACATTCGGCTAGGTTGACAAGCGCGACCGAACCCGTTTACAACCTCTCGTTTCAGAACAATACGGATTCTTATAGCCTATCATACTCTTCACCAGCATAATAATTTATGTCCGATTCATTTCTCAAAGAAAATCTTCAATTTACTGGTATTTCTATGTCGGGGTTCAAAGAGCGGAGTAACACTGCTATTATCAGCGCAGCAGTAACATCCCCGTATATTCTATATCAACTAGGTATCATGTGTCGGAATTGCTCGTGGACAGTTCGACAAAGCAATCCTAATCAATAAAGACAACTTCCATTACACGTGTATCGATTTTTATAAAACGATAAATGATACAAAGGATACTAGTAACAATGATCGGAGTGCAGTACGTCCATCGTACCGATTGGTGTCCCCATATCATGATTTTGAAGTGCCGATTCATGATACACAAATATAGTAACATTAGGTTGTAACCACTACGTCTGACTAATGAAGCCGTAGAAAATACGCAAGCGTGCGGACCTGCGCACATTTCAGATAGCCCTATCAATTTCTAACGAAAGTGTGTTAATTTCTACACTCGAAAGTATGCCGGCCAAGTAGATGATGTGCTCATCAGCCGTAAGAGTGAAAGTAGTAGCACGACGATATAATCTTACATTCTTCCTACGTTACACAAGGGGGTTGCAGTCAACGTGCAACGTTTCCGCTAGATGCGTCACTTCTATAGCCGTGTTCACGTCTCAATTGCTGTTCCGACATCATTATATCTAAACTAGCAAAATGCAATACGTAGTTTGTGTTCAATGGGGTTAGTATCTTATTATGATTGCAATCTTTACATAATAAACGGTTAATGATTCTGTCTGGTTTTGGAACAGCGTTCAGTTTTATTTGAAAGGAAAGACGCGAAATCCTGTTGGATATTTCTTTTGCCGCAAAGGAAGTCGAAACCTGAACGAAATAAAAGGTCGGCCGGTCGATCTTTCCCCCATTGCCGATAATTCAAATTCTTAAATAATTTACACGGAACATTAAAACCGATTAATACAGGCTAAATACAAGGAATAACTACGTGGTTGTGGTTTAAACGTAAGCTTTCGTGTACTGCTACATACTTGCAAGCGCACTATTTAAAGTTGATCCTACCAATCGACCCCATTGCTGCAACCGCTCAAATTTACAAACCATTAAGAACCAACCACTGCCAGAATTCAGAACTAACAATTTCGTCAGCTAAATAAATGTATTTCTTTCGTTATTTATTATATCTCTCTCTCTCTCTCTCTCTTTCTCTCCATATATACATATATATATATATATATATATCACGAGCTGAAACTATACGTGATGGAGCAAACAGTCAGTAACGTATCAGCGGCATGTTTGTTGACAATCACCACGTGTACTGCTAACACATATAGGCCTACACCCAGGTGTAATAACTATACTCACCCTCAGACCTCTCCGTTTGCGAACCTTACATCTAACTCAAAACACCTTATTTACCAGTAACTCTTCAATGCTTTATAAAAAAAAATAATGTTCATTCCATACAATTTTTGCGCACAACTTGCAAATGTACATAAAAAGCAATACACGTGCGTTTACTTGTCAGAGATAAGTAAGCTATAATATTTACGTTGTCTATTGTAAACTTCAAGGAACAATTCGTTGTTGGGGCGTTCGTTTACACCATCATTAAAACGCGTTACCAATCGTCACGGAGGATTACAATTCGGTGGAGGTCAAGGCGTGGGAATAATATATTGACAATATTTCAAACACTGGTGACGCTCCAAATGCAAAGGGTTCGGCTCACCTCTTTAACCGAAATGGCTTTTAATGGCAGTATTTGCGAGAGGTTATAAAATAATAAATTATTTTTACACGACAACGTAACTAAGATCCGTTTTTAATATTTTAGTAACTGTAAAAATAAAGTGTTACACGAAAGTGTTTCTTTACAATGAACACTACTGAAGAATAAGTAAATTTATAAACAAATGTCCTAAAATTTTGTGACAAAAATAAAAGTCCCTTACAAAAACTTCCAATAACAATAATAATAATGGCAATTCACCAAAAAAATTATGGAAAAACGTTTGGGTGTGGTATAATAATATAAAATTGTAACAACATTTATAACAAAAACTACACTATCAAAAACATATAAATACATATATTTTCGGTCGTTTATAAAATGATTTAGTATTATATGTTACTTTGTTAAAAAAAATTTATATATTGTATTAGAATATGTATACTAACATATTTCGAAACTACTTAGCTAAGTAAACTACTTTAGCTTTTGTTTAAATTTAACGGGATAATTCTGGCTTACAAAACGTGCTGAAGAACTTGCGTTATCGACTTACGTGAGCACACTACATTTATACAATTAAATATTATTTCGTACTGAGGAAACGAATACATCAACTGAACTTGGTTTCTGTTAATCGCACAAAAATTATGTCACGAAGTTGAAAAAAGAAAAACAAGACAAAAATAATTTCAATTTAAGCCTCAATGTCACAAATACCCTATTGTTAAGTTGCGAAATTTTTAAATTGTGGTTCGCGCTTAAAAATATGCAAGCGACTAAAACTGCCGGTACAAGTAGACAGCGATAACAGAAGCGGTTAAGTTTCGCGAACGTCGCGTCCGCAATAAATGTGTAGGCCCACTACCAAACACCAACGGCGCGTGAACTAACCGCATTTCTCACTACAAGCGAAATACTCAGCAGCTAAATTAAAAACATGCATTGAAAAAACTACTCCCAACTCGTAAGTTCTGTAATCTGTGCGAAACGTTGGACCACGTGCTCCAGCCAGATATCGACCAGATCCGCAACACAGACTTGTGCTAAGTAAATTTTACAAGTCTGTGAAGCAATCAAAACCACACTACAACGCACACAATCAGACTGGTTGCCAGTATATGGTGAAATCATGTACAGTGAAGTGAACAGAACAAAACATTATCATAATCAAAGCGCTGGAGTACTCACAGCATGATGTCTCCTAAGAGCGGCTACCAGAACCGTGCTTCCCCGTCGACAGTTCGCATCCGACTAACAAGCACACAGGGCAAAATCAACCCCCATCTTTCTGACAGATTTAAAGAGAGCGCTGGCAGTAGTGGGGGTTAAAACGGGAGGTGGTAGTTTTCCGGTCGGGGTGGGAGAACATCGAGGGTTGCGCGACCAGTTAAGTAAGGAGGAAAACAGCAGTGAAGGGATGAAAAGCAAAGGAAAGGGGTTGCTAGTACACACAAATATATTACTAACCTCTGGAGGGAGACGTCGACACGCGCCTGCGCCTACAATACTTCACGCTGATCACTTATGCAACTGGAACAATCACAAATTGTAATTATTAACTGCACCGGCTAATATCTGTTACTGGCCAGAGAAAGTTACGAATGAAGGTCGCATCCTGAAAAACCCTTTACTCAAAATTCTCCTGATACTGTACATGTTTCTATTTAAATATTCTTAGCTATATTCCCGTAATGTCACACCGCTGTAACATATTCTATATACTACTAGTGTGTCCATGTTATCATAAAACATACAAAAACTCGATAAAAGTGATCCAGTGATATTTCAAACTACACTAAAAACTCGTTTATCCGAATTTGATTGGACCGCGCCCGTTTCGGATAAACCGAAACTTCTATTTAATAATAATACACATGTAAGTACAGTAACTTTATTTAATACTAATCATTTAAAAGTTACTTACAGTGAATATGGCACAAGACACTATAAAACGGCACCGCACTGTTAATTATAGTTTCTACATTACTGGAACAGTCATATTGCTTGTTCGTACAGTAATCAATCATAGTTTTTTGCCTAAGGTTTGAAGCTCGTTTGCTGGCTGCCCGATCTCGAAGTCGTTTCATTGTTAGAAGTTCTGCAGGGAAAGTTTCAATGTTTACATTTATGTTCATGTTACTTTGTGTGTACAATATATGAACATAATACTTTATGTTCGAAAATCCGAACAAATCGATAATTCGGAGTACCTCTTTTCCCAGTTAGTTCTGATTATTGACTTTCTACTTTATATCACGTGGAATCGCTTGTCTACGCTATTAAGTAAAGATTATAGCGAAAGGAAAATGCTTTTATGTATTTTTAAAATGTACTAAAAATTGTTTCGGATAAACCGGATTTTCGGATAAACGCGATTAGGATAAACGAGTTTTTCGTGTATACAACAATAAACAATAAACAACACAGCTTTGCTAAAACAAAAACGTTTACACCACCAGTGAATGCACATTGCAACCGCTTCATTTCTAATACATAAATATTTGTATATTTCCAAAGAAGGTTACACGGTCTCTTGTCACGGTTTAAACTCGTCGTCATCATATGCAGGGGCGCAGCCAGTATATCCTTACATCTAAAATTTAACAAAGTCATGAAACACTATACAATAGAAAGAAAGTAAACGACGCCAGAAAAGTGGTACTTAGACGCTGATAGTGTTAAATGTTTCGAAATATTTTTAAACTTCCCTTTAGTTAATGCGTAACTGTAAACATGTGCATGGAATTGAATCGGCCTACTCGTTTTGCCAGAGAAATGAATAAAACCAAACTGTCTAAATAGGCCTACGTGGTTGGCAGCAAACTTTGTTGAAGATAGCATAGGCCTACAACAAATCATTTCCCAATGGAGTGCTTGCAAACTGCGTTTCGACGGCGGAAGCACCTTCTTGCCGCGTTCGGTCTTACATTAATATATGTAGCATTAACAGACAAGTTTCAAGATTTTAATTACTCATTTGTTTTGTAAACAGTAATAAAACGCTAAATTAAAAATATGAAAATATTATATATGGATCAAAAAATCGTGTACAATAGTTATGTCTCAGATACGAAAACTGGGATAAACATATGAGCCATAATTAAACATCAAACAGCCATGTTTACACGAAGCGATATCGTACGGTTACAGCGTACCTCAATGCAAAATGTTCCCTCACATAACTAATTAGGCTAATTATTACTAGAGTCGACCTATATGACTACATCACCTTTACCGGCACATTCTTTTTGAAATTTCCTTTATCCCTTAACCCTACGGGGGGTTATCACCACTATCCAAGGGGAAGGAAAACTGGATAGCAATTAAAAAGAACTGGAGAATGTTATTACAAAGAACAGATGAAGTAAGAGATTAACGATGATAGACGATGTGAAGGGAGAAAGGAATACGATACGGTATGCGCGAACAGTCGTGTATAATACAGGACCTGCCAACCAACAGAACAACATAATGATGGAGAATCTTCCTGCAGGTTACATATTTTATTCAAACGATACTGTACAAGTACTGTAAGAAGATTACGTTTAAACTATTTTAAACAAAGTTCCTTTTTTTTTTAATCTCAGTTTATTCTAGTCGGAGAGATCACGGCATAGCCAACCCTCCCCAACTATCCCGTCGGATCCGGCTTTCAAAGGCATACCAGTGAATCTGTAGCACGCACCACAGGAGAGTACAAACCAGTCGACATACTGATGACTCAAGAAGATTCTACAGTTTAACACAGTCTGCCCTAACTGCGCCACAACACAAGCTAAACGTAAACTTTCAGCTTACAGTTGTATTTTCAACGAGTCATTTACATCACCGACAACGTACAAACGAGATCAAACACTTAACATCCAACATACAGCACTCTGGCCTCAAACGAGCCAGTTGCTGGAATTACCCGCAATCACGTTTATATATAATTATCATCATATTACGAGAAAATGCGTCATATTATCGCAGTGACAATCCACTGCACCCTAAATAAATTACACTAATAAAACTGAAACACTGATTATTATTATAAATGAGTAAAGAAGTTGTTATGTAATTTAACCAATAAAAATAAGATACCATGTAAACTGAGAAAAGGAAAATTAGTTTACAACTTCAAAAAAAGAAGCAAAAACGCCCGACTAAATGAATGCCTAATAATTTACGGAATAAAAACGCACGATCAATAGGATACAATATTTTAACATTACAACAGTAAACTGAATAACGAGTTAGAAATGTATACAATCTGAAGGACTGAATTTGATTTTTAGGTCTCAAAAAATGCAATACATTCTCAATAAAATGCTTTTTTTTATGGAAGCTAATCTAATTATCTTGATTACAAAAGTAAACTGTTTTTGGGTTATCGTATTGGTGTTACATTTAACCTTAATTCTGTGCAAGACATACTTAAATATTTATTTTCCACTATTCAACTGCAGAAATCTCACGTGTTGTTAATCCGAATAGCCCCGTACTTCGCACTATAGGTTCCGACACGATACAGTGACCGGCAATTAATAAACGACACACAAGGTTTAGCAAGATTCAGACATTGACTAGACACATTAGTGACTACGTTCCACAAGCTTTTACTGTCATCGCTAGCAGTTGCATATGGCCAAACGCAAATAATAAACAAAATTACACATAAAGAATATTTTTTTGCATAATATGTTACATAAAGAATATTGCTCACATATTATTATTCTTATATAACATATAATATTCTATACATATTAACACTCATTATATGTTTATTATTTCTTATTGCCCATATGCAGGCCCTGATGACACAATAAATGTTGTCAAAACGTCGACATAAATATTTTTAAACTGTGAGCAGTCGATGACAGAACCTCATATAAACCTTTCTGCTCTCCTAAGCCCAAAAGTACGAATGTCAGTTTTTTGTTTCTGATATTTTCCCACGTTTTCTATTGGGACGGGGGAGAGTCGGACGATTCTTTTGCTTAGGAATAATAGAGATTAACCCCCAAATATTAATAAACAGAGAAGAATAACAGAAATAAAAAAGTAAAATTCGTCTTTTTGATTTAAAAGGGCACCTTCCATCACTGGACGTTTTCAAAATATACACATTTTGCCAAGCGACATAACTGCTTTTTGTTGTGTACCATTGTCTTATATCTACTCTAACGTTTTATTTACCTATCCTTAAAACACACATAGGCCCTACACACATTCACAAACATTTCTTCTTAAGTAGAATTTTAAAATGAACATATATTTTACATAGTTAAGATATATGATCATCGATCTGCCTTCCTAGCTGGCCCAGATATGGTGCCCCGCTCACTTTATCGGCAATAGGTGGAAAAATTCCCAACTGTATGTTTATCGAATTCGTTATACTTTGGTTGTTTTCGCCATATGGACAAAATGTATTCTCAAAACTCTGTAATGGAGAAATGGGCAGTGTCTATAATAGATACAGCTATTCATACCAATGGTAGCCGCTGGCGTACATCGTTTCGTAACAGTACGCCCGCTACTAGAAGTTATATCGGTTTTCATTACAATACAGATAAGCGTTTGTGTGCATCACATCTACAGTACAGTCGTCGGAACTGCCACTTACAGCGAAATCGCGAATGTTTTATGACTGTGTAATTTGTAACACGCGGATTTTGGGTTTACTTAACGTATACAAATATTAATGTTTAAAATTTATATTTTTATTATTTAAGACGGTGGTTTTCAACTTAAAACGACCCGAGGCCACAATTAAACTCAGGAACTTGCCGTCGTGCCGCATCATAAACGGTCAAGTACCGTAAAAATAAAAAAGACAGTAGTGAATTGTAAACAAGTAAAAAGAGGTTAATTTGCACATCTAACATATCTTACTATACACCTTTACCGGTATACCGGTAGGCCACAATATATGTTATGTCAGTATAATCGTGAAGATATAAAAAAGATATTAAACACTGTATATTTCCATAAATATTCAATGCGAAAACTGATGTGGAGTTGCTGAAGCTACTAAAGCAGGAAACGTAACTGAATAACAGATGCAACTGATTATGAATCAAGGACGAAGCACGGGCCAAACGCATGTTTTGGTTAACCGAGGGATGGAAAGAAGTACACTGCATCTTGTAATATGATGAAAATAAAAGAGCACTGGAGCAAATACACTAGGGGTGCCCATCCCCCCCAAGGCCCAATGCGCAAATCCCCCCCAAAAGTCTCCGCACTCCCCCCCCAATTGAAAAGTCCCCCCACTGCGCGCCGGTCTACAAGCTTAGCACACGCACACATTTTTACATTCACGTTTTATTATTCACGTACCCTCTGACTCATTGACAGGATGTTGCTGCAGGCTCCCAGGGTGTTTTCCAAATTCCAAAACAAAATTTACTACTAGTTGTACTGGTAGAGACATTTATGCCGCCAGTTCGTTAAAACAATCATAAAGATATGCAATTGCTTTAGTTTTTTACCAATAGATTAGTTTGTTGCATAAACACAGTAAAAATTTCCATCAATGTTGGATTTAAAATGTTATTCTTGAAAAAATCCCCCCTAAAAATCCTTAAAATACACCCGAAAAATCCCCCCCAAAAATTCTCAATGCGCAAATTGCGCTGTGATCCCTCCCCTGTGGGCACCCCTGTAATACACGTTCCATTAAACAAATAAAGTGTAGCTTAATGTACGTTTGTTAGTGAATCAGTGAAACAAGTCTTCACACGTTTATCTCAGTTAAAGTAATATTTTATTATCCATTTATTTATCAAAGTAAACAAAATAATTATTAAACTAGTTTTCCAGAATAAGGTTTCGGGTGTCCGTCGGAAATCACTGGTGTATATGCAAGATATGAACGCGGCTTGCCTGTACAGCGAGGGAGGTTTTTACAATTTTCTGTGTTACGAAGCGGGAAAATTGCGACACCGTCGGTCGTTCTGTTTGGCATAGCATAAACACCGAACAATTTCACTCTGAGACTACCTTTGGATCATATGATCTTGTCTAGAAGTGATTAAAGCATTCAGGAGTAAACATTTGGCATGTCGAAATGTACACTGCCCCCATAACATAGAAAGCCCTATCTCCGAAGAACAAAATTTTATAGGAAATAAGGAAAACAAATTTCTTCACCTGCATCAAAGTTTTGATACTTTAAAAGGCTTTTGATGTGTAAAAGTTGTTGTTTTAATGTACACAACTTTGTGTTAATGTTAATATAATTGATTTTTAATTTTTTTTAGAAAAAATGGATTTAGGGCTTTTTATTTTAAAGTTTGCTGCTGTAATACACGGTCTCCAAAAGCCCTAACTCCCTGTATGGGAGTTGGGGCTTTTTATGATCATAATTATCATGTTTACAAAACCCTAAATAATAGCTTTGCATAAAACAACTTTTAAAAACTGTGTAATACCATAAAATAAAAAGAACACATTCAATAATTTTCATACATAGTTACCGTTGGTCTCCAGATCACTGTATATGATTAAATAAATAATTACCTTATTTTATCCACTAAGTGATATGATTTTATCCACAAAAATGCTATGATTTTATAAATGAAAATAATATTAAGACCCTAAATAATGACCCCACCATTAAATATACAAAAGCCATAAACTCAGCGGTGAATAAATGTGTTAATTTATTCGATGCTCAAACTAGACGACGTATCAAAAATATAAATCCGAAAGCGCCTACTTTCAGAGGACTACCAAAGTTACACAAACCTAATATACCAATACGTCCTTTAATAAATCATACAACTGCCGCAAGCTATAATGTAGCCAAAAAGCTACAAATAATCATCAAAAACAGCTTAGTAATGGACAACATACATAGCGTAAAAAATACAATAGGATTTATAAACAAAGTTAAAAACATTAAAGTACTGCCTAACCATAAACTAATCTATGGACATAGTGAATTTGTATACGAACATACCTGTGCTAGAGACGATAAATATTCTCGAGAGACTTTTAATCAAGACAAATGTCTTAAAACAGATACAAATTGATGAACTTATATTTTTATTGAAAATTGTTGTGCAACAGAATTACTTTACACACGACAATAAGTTTTTTATCCAGGAAAATGGGCTGGCCATGGGTTCACCGGTGAGTGGAATTTTAGCGGAGATTTACATGAATCATTATGAGAACAAGTATATACTATCTGACCAAAACAAGTTATACAATAAAATCATCTCATACACACGGTACGTAGACGATACATTTTTAATTTTTGGTGGTACTCTTAGACAGATAGACGGATTGCTTACTTTTTTGAACGGCATAAACAGTAATATTAAATTCACTATGGAAGTAGAACATAACAATATGTTGAATTTCCTGGACGTAACCACATATAAACGTAATAACCTCCTTAGCTTTAAAATATATAGAAAGCCAACAACAACTGATATAGCCATACATGCTAGTTCCAATCATCCTTATACACATAAAATGGCAACTTTTAACGCACTGCCACATAGATTGACAAATATACCGATGGACATAGAAGACTATAACGATGAAATTAATATAATAAAACATATAGCGATAGTGAATGGTTACAATAGTAAAATCGTTGATAAAATAATATATAAACACGCTAATAAATTAAAACGATTGGACAAAGTTAAAGATAAAACCCATTATGTTTCTGCTAGATATACAAACATACTACCTAATACACTACATAATGAATTAAAAAAGCTAGGGATTATTGTCTCATTCAGGACCACGAACAAATTAACAAATATACTTAAGCCTAATACCAAAGCATTACTAGAGGATTGTTCCGGCGTTTATAGAATCCGGTGTAATGAATGCGATAAAATCTATATAGGCCAGACGGGGAGAAAATTTTCCGAGAGATTTAAAGAACATTTACCTAAGAAGTTCCCCAATAATAATGTATCGCATTACGCACAACATCTAATAAACGAAAATCATACATACACTGGATTTAAAGAGAATTTGGAACCTTTACATATAGGTAAAAAGGGTCAACTACTGGATGCTTTAGAGGAATTTGAAATATACAAGGCCTTAAGAAGAAATAAAAATCAGGTACTTAATGAACAGTTATCATTCAAATCAAATAAACTATATGACACAGCTATGAAAACAAACCGTGAATAGCGTGTACGGATCAGTTGAAAGTCAGACTTCGGCCAGTGCACTGGTTCGTTTGTAGCGTATTCCGATACAGATTTAATGTTCAATGTTAATTTATTTAAGTGTGTTATGTGTTTGTGTCGTTGTGAATTTTTAACGAAACTCTAATAATAGGGTAGATTTGCTTTTACCTGAAGATGGGGATATAAGCCCTGAAACATGTAGTAATTAAAAAGAAAAAGAAGATCACTTAGTGGATAAAATAAGGTAATTATTTATTTAATAATTTTCAGTTTTTTAATTAACATAAAACTAGTTTACATATATATGAAGCTTGTTCTTTATCAGTCTTTCATTAGTCAGCGTTTAGTAAGTCTGGCTCTTCTGACTCTTGGATGCTCAACCAAAATCCACGGTGGTTAGATGGCATAAGGGGGCACAGTTTTTCAACTACTTCTTTTTTCTTTGCTTTATTGAATCCTCGTACTTTGTCAATTTTTTCAGGCATGGGAAAGTAGTTCTTGATGCATTTAGCTTGCAAGAAGTTCAACACTTTTGAACTAGATTCTTCATATTGGGGGTAGAATACAAAAGACTTGTATTTCCTCGTTTAGCAGTTACTTTAACAACATCTGTGAGATAAGGTATGTTGTCACCTCGACGCTTAAGTTTTTGTTTTGAAGTGCAGTCTTTCCACGCGAAAAGTCCCCAACACTAAGTTCTTTGGTGTCTACTTTTCCTGAGTTTGCTTGTTGAACACACTTAACAAAATCCTGGAAATCATAAACCTTTCCACTGTGCTTCATAGCCAATTCAACTTGATGGTGAAAGGAGTCAGCAGCCATAAATGTATTATCAGTTATTTTCTCTGTGTTATAGAGATGTATAAATGCATGACCTGGTTAGAAGTAAAAAATGTCAATGGTGTCTACAGAAATATGTGGGCAATAATTTACAAGATACACCAAAAAGGTAAAAAGAGTCCAGTTTTTGTTTTGTGCTGAGCAATTGTCCAGCCAAATACAGATATGCTTTACATCTCTGAAATGATAAAAAAATGAATAAAATGCATTTAAGGTGTCTTCTTTTTTTCTTCCACTTATTGCCTCGTGCCACAAGACTGCGAGAGGTTTAGCCTTCTGTTTGGTACCAATAGGTACAAAACTTTCATTAAATACTACCATTCTTCAAGTAAACACGACTTCTTTGAAGGAATCCATCCGTGGCAACATAATCACCTTCTGTAGATCAGCACAAAAGTATAAGGTGTCAGTGGAAGACTGCAGCTTAGCGTGTTCTTTATAGAGGTCTCTTGATTTTTCAGCCTTTTCAATGTTGCACTTTCAATAAATGCAAGTCTCACAGTCTGGTGATAAATTTTCCTGATTGTGGTCTTTGTCATGTTCCTTAAACTTGAAGCACATGCCACATTCTTCATGACCGAGTTTCGTAAACGATATGTTCAGCTCATTAACAACCTTTCTATAAAGATCGTAAGAACAGTCACAAGAGTTTTCAGCTCGTATAAAATCATCATCATACAGCCTTTGAATGGTCACATCATTTGGGAGGTATCGTCGATTTGGCGCATGTTCTCTTCTGCAGTGAGCAATACTTGGGTTGTAGCTCTCTATATGATTTATAATAATGCTCCTGTCAATTTTCTTAGGATTAGGATGCTTTCCTCTTTTGTCAGTCGAACATGACGTCATACCAGTCATTGTATCTTTGTCAACAGATGTTAAAGTGTCATAAATAACTGAGTTATTTTCTTTAGAAAACCCAAGAGTAGTAAGAAGAACCATTTACATATTCTGACTCTTTTGCCTTCTTTGTCATTGAAAAAATATCGAAAAGAATTGTTTCTAGTTTCCGATTCACCCCGATATCTCTTCACCGGGAGCTTAGTGGCACACACCACGATAATGTCCCGTCTTTCTGTGAAATTTTTGTTCCAAAATTCGGTGTTACATTGGTTTCGCCGATCTTCCGAAAACCTTGTGCTGCATTTGTAGCGACATTTGTCACCACGATCATGTGGGGGATGGTTTTCTTTTAACTTTTTGATTCTGTTTTGTGCTTTTTCTTTTGGAGTCGTACTTTTTTTCTTCCTTACTCTTTTCGTTCCCCTTTTTGTGATACCAAGATCTTCTTCTTCTTCGTCTTGTTGTTGTTGTTGTTCTTCTTCTTCTTGTTCTTGTTCTTCTTCTGGAAGTACAGTATTGTTTAAAGTTTCACCATCATTAAAATTTTCTATTTCGTTCCGTACTGGATCATTTTCAACTTCAATTAGCTCTTCAAAATTTGATGAACAAAAACCTCCAATGTTGTGTAAATCAGTGTGCTTTCATCTTCTTCGTTCGTTTTTGAGGGATTCGCATTAGAGTCAGAAACGTCCAACATTGATTGCTGTTCCTCATTTAAATAAAACTCATCTTCACTGATGCCATTGTCAATTTTTTCTTTTTGAGGTACATTATTTCTTAGTTTCCTCAGGCTGCAGAAAATTTGAAAGGCCAATAACTTCAAGTATTGTGTATGTGGGTGTGATTTCGTTTTTGTTCTTAGCCTGTGTAGTTGAGGGAGTTTTAATTGATACACAAGCATCCGACATTGATTGCGGTTCCTTATTTAAGTTGGATTCAAATTTATTCTTAACATTGTTAAGTTGTTGATTTTTCTCAGACAACATTGATAGCATTAAAGCTCCTCTTGATAAGTTACGTCCGGGCATTGTTGCTTCAACGTCTTAACAAATGGAAATACTGGTCAAACCGCAAACCTAGAAATAAATGCATGATCGTCAGAACCTATGTAAAAGATAGACTGACTAGATAAAAATAAACACTTGAAGGTATATTGTTCGTTACATATACAAAAACCAGACATTGCAACAGCTGATACAAACGTAGGCCTAATCAGTTAAAAAAGTCAGCTGATTCCAAATTGAGACAACACAAGGAAAGTTGTTAATATTTGCTAAAATGAGAAAGCATTATATAGGTGAATTTTTGTTTCTGTTACAACAACATACTGTTTGTGTTACTTTCATTCATTTACATTTTTTATAGTGATGTTTATAGTTTTTTCCTTAGTTTTTAGCATTTTCTCGAAAGTCTCATTTTCTGTTTTTACTTATTGAATTGTATTTACTTATTGAAATTGTTTTCATTTAAGTACAAAAAACCCTTTAAACTGATCCCATGATTATAATATTTGTTGGGCAAAAAGGTTGTAAATAGAAACTAGGATCAGGTTCCTATATTTTGAGGTTACCTCCCGTTACCGTAGGCCTGAATATCTTTAAAAGAAAAATACTGATGAAATTACCTGAAGTGTTGTATGTAGAAAGTAAAAGAATCATTTATCTGCTTGAAGAAAACGAGATATTATTATTAACACTTACAAATGGAACAACTAAATAAAATAGAACTGAACTGCTGCACTCAGTGTGATACACTAGAGAAACAATGGCGTTTATGTCAACAGCACTGCAGCTAGGGATGGCAACGATATATCGATAGTTGAAATTTATCGATATATTTCTAAATATATCGATATATTTTTTATCGATATCGTTATTTATATATTTTTGGATTATATCGATACATCTCTAAAAACGCGATATATATCGTTTTTTTTTGTTATTGATTTAAAAACGTAAAAAATTCACTTCTCTTAAAATGATGTTTTAATAAGGTTGTAACAAATTGTGTTTTAGTACTTCAACCCTCTAACGGTAAGGTGGACTTTTATGCATGCAAGGTAAGGTCTCGAAACGCCGAAAATTTATCCTTCCTTGGATCTCTCGTAGTTTTGTCGTCAAATCGTAAGTTCTGGATTAGAAAAGAGAATCTTTTCTGTGACATTGAACAGCGAAATACAGCCGGTCCATAGATTACAGAAAACATATCATCAAGACATAAACCAGAGTTCTTCAAAACACCGCTCATATACAACAGCCCAATAAGAGCTCTTATCTCTATCAGGTTTGTGGGAGATGTAAACCACTGTACAGATTGGTATTTGATTTTCGATCTTTCTATTTCACTGTTAGTGTGGAGAACAATTTTTTCCAGCATCTCATCGGTTACAAATAAAGAAAACAATTGTACCTCATCAACGATCCCTCGAGCATCGCCTTTTGGTCCGGGCAGGTGTGTGATAACATTTAAAGATGAGGTTCGTGAAAATTTGGAGCGTACTGGTTTGTTCGTCCAGATGGTTTCTTCGTCTTTCCCCAATTCGAAAATCCTGTCATAATCAGTGTTTTCATAAGCAGTGTTGCCAGGTCAATCAGTCCTCTTTTCCCCACATGGCTACTCAAAATTTCTCCACTTTGCTATCAAAATCCCCACTGCCACAAATGCGTGTGCTTTATGCAAAGTATCACCACATTTTATAGAGTCTGAGTGTATTCTAAATGTTTAAACATTATTACAAGAATGACATAAATATTAAAAACTTGGTTGAAGTACAATAAAAAAAATCATCAGCACTGCTACAATCCTGTGTCCCTTCAGCTAAGTCGAACTCGTCATCTTCGTTATCGCTGTCTATAAGAATGTTATCTTCAGTCTCGGAAACTTCTTTGTCAAAATTTTCTTCTTCTAAGTCTGAGTCTTCTTCTTCTTGCCTTTGAAACTCTGCTAATATTTCTTCAGCAGTGTACAATATTTTGTTACAAGCCATTATGCAAAAAATAAAAAATGAATAGAAAATCTAAATTCAATGAAGAAAGTCACAGTAATTAGAGTAAATTGTATTCTATTGTCCACTCAATGGTACTGTCTGGCTCTTACACGTGTTAGTATTGCTATGATGCCAGAGCAATGTCAACCATATGCTACTACGCTTTTTCGTGAATCGTAGGCTAACATGTACACAAAGTGTAGAGATTCCAAAATATACGATTGTTGATGTCTAGGCTCGACTTTGGAGAAACATTGCAACAGATACAACTCGAAAGTCACCGGTTACAAAATTACAAAACAATGGCAAGCGTTGTGTTCATGTTTAATCTACAAAACAAGACTAAACATTAGTTACAGTACTACGTATGTATAAAGTTCACAAGCCATACATTCTTACGAAACTGCAAAAAATATATAGGAAGCGTTGAAAAATTTTGAAGCATTTTTGGTAAGGTCGGGTCGCATCCGACCGGAAAAGAGAAGTGCCCGGAAAAAACAAACACAGTGATCGAGGAACAATTACCTGGAAACTGGTGTTATTCCTATGCCTTCCCTATGAATGACTGAGTGTTTAACCGTTTGGAGAAAAGTTAGAATGGAGAGATGTTCGGAACAATTGCGCATGGGTTGGATCCGACCCACACCTTACCATTAGAGGGTTAATAATGAGATTAATTTATTACTATCTGCTTTAAACAACGTCGGGATTTTTGTCGTGCTCGTGCAACACTGCATTGCATTGGAATTGGAGTTGGACAGCAGTGCAGACTGAGAGATTGCGGTCATTGGCTCATATATCGGTCTTGACCGATATATCGTAATATATCGATATATTTCAAGAAATATATCGGATATATTGATATAGCTGTTACGATATATCGGAAGACCGATATATCGATATACCAATCAATGTTGCCATCCCTAACTGCAGCTAGCTGTAGCAAAAACAGTCAGTCACATTGACATGTTTGATGAAAGAAGCCCCCAACTCCAGGAAACCACGCAACGGTGTCTTACGAAGGAAGGCCCAAATTCCTTGATAGCACGCTTAACTTGAAGAGCGAAGGCCCTAAGTACAAATCTTTGTGGATTTAGGGTATTTTTAGTATTTGTTTGTTACATAGGGCCTTCTTTTATCGAAAACGATCTCAAACTGGAGTTAGGGCCAATATAAATTTCAATATAACTCATCACTGTATTGGATTTAGGGCTTTCTAATGTCATTAGAAGGTGTATTTTTTTTAGACCGATTCGGAAACGCTACAAAAAAGCATTTAGAAAAAAGTTGGAGTTAGGGCCTTTTAACTTATGAGGGCAGTACAGTTCTAATAACGAAGGTAATACGCATCGCTTCCGGGTTTGAGACCAAAACACGTTCTGTAAACACACAGATCGTAAATTGAGGAAAGTAAAATCAACTTATAATTTAAAATTGTATTAAAATATACCGAACAACATACAAAGCGCGTTTCAAGAACTGTTCGTAAACAAGAAATGAGCACAACACTATGTTACGAGGATGAATGCTGTTCAGTTGCTGGTATTCTGTCAAGTGATCATATACTACTTATAACGCACATTAAGCACGCGTAAACAAACTAGAATCGTTAACAACAGCGTAGCGCGAACAAAACACAATAGTGGCTTGATATCCTTAGTTCAGTACTGCCGTGTATGCTGAAAGCATTGTGAGATTCTGTCATTAATTAAACATAATTTTAAAAACGTCTGTGTGGACGTTTCGACATAATCAGGATCTGTATAAGGGTGATAAAGAAATAAAACACATATCATCAATGTTTTTGTGTGTCTGTATATGTTACGTAAAGAATAATGAATAATAATAATAACCATTTAGCGAATCTTATTATTCTTATATTAGTAACTATAATATTCCACAAATGTTAACATACATCACACATGTATTATTTTTGCACTACCTACATTCAGGCCCTGATAATTTAGGGTCGAAATATCAACAAACGTTTTTTTAAACTGTGTCTAGTTAATGGTCGAACATTACAAAATCTTTCATCAGTAGAAGCTAATAAAAAATAAATGCTGTCAAGCCCACTTGTACATATGATACAATACCCAATGGTTACTGTTTACACCCGTTATAGGCTTTTGATAAGACACAGTTTACTTTTTAAATGAATTTACTATTTCTTGCTGTATTACAATGGGCTGCTGTAATCGTTCAGTATACGAATTGTTCCAATCTTATTTATAATCGTTTCAACTTACTCCAGGCTTATCTGGCAGCAGTGTATAATCTTACTCCAGGCTTATCTGGCAGTAGTGTATAATCTCACGTCTCGGCAAGTAGCATATAAGATCACAAGGTACACAAAGTTCACCCAACGCATGCTGATGAAATTCATTCATTTCGCAAACCAAAAGTAACGTTTTTCGTATACCTTCCCCACTAATTCCAAACATTCAACATTAAAAAACAAGTAATTTCTTTGTGTTTTGTAACTTTATTCGATGGTCCCAACACGTACCACGAACTGCATTGACGAATCCCGAGTGTAATTGTGGGAGTACAACATTTCTTTGAAGATGACTACACATTATGAAAACGTGTCGCATCTTTTTTAACGAACACTTGCTGATCGTTCGTTAAGCTGACGAACGAACGAAGGGACAAAAGCTGATCCGTATCATAAATTCGGGAAGAAGAAAACGTCTTCTACCTTTCGAATTTCTTCTTTCAAAAATCTGAAATACAGTTCTTCCATATTCTTAAACGACGTTTTCGAACATTTTAAAAATAAAAAAACTAAACTTTGCCAAAAAGTAATAAAATAAATATATATTTGTGTAGAAAACGATAGGATCGTGGAAACATGTTTTTGGGAAAGCGTTCTCCTTTGGACAGCCCCTGGGAATTCAGACAATAACTAACTTATATGACTTATAGAGCTAAGGAGCTTCTGCGTTAACGAAGCAGTTTCAATTGTGATATTCAGATTTATCAAAGTCATGCGTTATGTTACCATCGTGTGTAACCGGATCTGTCATATACGCGTGGCGTCGATCGCAAAAACAGTTAGCAATGACAACCCAGGAGCCGTAATCCTCGGATGTAAGCACATCACTTCATTACGACCACTGAGAGCCTTATTTTATGGACCATGGAATTTATTTTATGTGACTGGGCTTTACATCCATCGACCGCTTTTCCCCTGAAATTATTTTTTCAAAGAAGTGAAAAGCTCCCAATTTTATACAAATCTATTTTGTTTTTCATCTAACTTTTGTAGTAGCGCAAACCGACAACGGGCAACTACCGTGGGCACTGATTAACCCACCTCAAACAAAACGTACCTAAACACAAAAATATCACCGACGAATGAAAGGCGAATATTTTATAGGATGTACAGAGAAGTTTGCAAACTGTTATCACGTTTCAAAGTTGGATATTTTAATACGTTAATTTCTTCTTCTTCTTCTTCTTCTCCTTCTCCTCCACTTCACACCCTAAGCTGCACTGCCTGTTCCGGAAACCATCTTGTCCTTCAAGTCCCCCACATTTCGCTGATCTTTGGGCTTGTAATTCAGGCCAATTCGGGGAAGACGGTCGTACTGAATTCAGGCAGACCAAACAAAAAATACGCGATGTTTTAACCCGAACTGCACAGGGAAATCGTAGGCACATTAAGATCTGTCCTTGAGTCGCATTCGCTATCTGAAAACAGTGCATTATTGTAACGCCATAAAACGAAAATTTTAAAATCTTTCGGTTCTAGCGTACAATTTTTATTTGCAAATAAAAGTAGGCCTACTCCAAAAGTAGAGAATTATCCCATCTGTTGCCACGGAGGTCAACCCAATTCACCAAATTTCGTTCCCAAATCGTTTTATCTCTACACGGTTCTATGTGACATTTTCTTACGGTTCTTAAAACTTTTCTACAGATATGAGTTGGTTTAGATCTACAACAACCAACATTTCTTTTCTTTTATTTCATTCTGTAAAACTTTAGTTGGTTTATTCTGTCAGTACTAAATCTATCTGTTTTAGGCTAATACACCGACTTGAACAAGCTCCGCTGTATAGAATTTGCGATCAAAATAATGTGGAGAAACCTTTACAAACGTTCACTCTACACACAAAACAAATATGAACCCAGCTCTTTGGAATAATTTTTCGTTATGTTTAATAAGATCGTTAACACTTTTCGTAAACAACCTAATTACGCGTAACTGCTCACTTCTTCGATAGATATGAATTCGAATCTGATATCGTCTATTTTTTCATGTGTTAAAAAGTTGATAATCTAATGTATAAAAAATCTCAACGAAGCTGCTGCTCCCACGAAGTGAGGCAAAGCAACCAAGCCCGCCGAATTAATCCTATACACACCACTCACCAAACGCCACATAAACATCTCTTTAATACACCAATACATTGTATCTAACAGTATAGGTTCTCAATATTTGAGGCGACGAAGCACGTGAAATTTTAATAATAAAATTATAATTAACAATCTTAATAAGATCAAATTTAACTGATGTACAATTTGATCCCTATACAGTGTAGGCCAAAACACAAACTATTTTACAGAGAGTCTACGAGTCTTTAAAATCTTACAAGCTCCCAGTACCGAGAATACTATGGAACCCAATATTCCGTTGTTCATGTTTATTAGAAGTACATACAAAAAAAAACGTTTAAGACTGAAACAGCAGTTCGGGAAGAGAGAATACAAATATACAGATCTGCTGACAAAGTTGTTCTTTTTCTTACAAGAAACGATATTAGAAAAAATATCAAGTGGTAGGGAAAAATTATTAGGGGAGAAATTGCGATGAACGGCATTTGGCTACTTACATGAAAGAAGCGGAAATAGCATTAAAAGCAGATCAGCACAAGCCAAAAGGAATTTTTCCCATAAGAAAAATTTATTATCAAAAACGGGATTACTGGATTAGAAATTACAGAAGTGGTGGGATATCGCACTGTACGGATGTGAAACCTGGACAGCAGGGAAGACCGACAGACGAAAACTAGATGCGTCTGAAACGTGGCGCTACATGAGAATTTTAAAAAGGGTGAACAGAATAACTGAGTGTCAAATAACAGGAGAAAATACAGGTTAGAAGGGCACTGGTTGACGTTTCCTGGTTTAAGACCTGGAGGACTAGTCGGGCGACCTACCAGGTCTTAAATCGACGTCTTACAACCGACTTATTGATCTCACAAATACCAGCTAATAAAACAAATGAAATTGACAACAACATCTTTGCATACATTTTGGATTATAGCCCAACTTTAATAACTAACTCTCTTCAGAGTGACCCTTATCCTTCGCAACTTTCTCCTGCGCCAATTCAGATTTACCAGCAACTAAGACTTAGGCCACAATAGATGTAAAAATAATACTGAGAATTATTATATTATCAGTAATGTCCGTTTGGAAAGTTTTTCTTAAAGGAAAAAAGGAAATCCGTCTTAATGAAACCAAGACTGCACACAACGCCTTCCGTTTAAAAAAAAAACACACATTTAGTGCTTATCAGCGCTGACTTGTGATTGAATTTGGAAAATATTTTGTATTTACGCCGCCTGTTATATTTTCAATGCTGTCACGTTAAAACGCTTAGTATAAAATTTCTGTTCAAATGATTGTCAATTCTGGCAGGTGAAGAAACGTGAATAAGAAGAGGTGCATTGAAGAGAATTGAAAACGTTTTGTAGACAAGAGGCACATGTAAAAATCACGTGGAAGTAATACGCGTTCATGGATGCATCGGACTTCAGTTTAGGGCCGTTAATGCATACAACAAATTATAGGGAAGAGGCATGGCATTTCAAAAGCCGTAAAAGAGGAGTAAAACGTGTGAGAACGACTGCGGGACGAGATGGCTTCTTCTACACATGCGGCCCAACATCTGTCGTGCATCTGACTCGTCACCCTACCCACAGTCTATGATAACTGATTGACGATACATATACTCGACTGTACTGGATAACTTGCATGATACTATGGAACGTACCTGTGCCGTACCTGACTATAGTCTTGCAAAACTTGCTTTGCATTTTCAGTTCGGTTGGGATGCAATACTTTCCGTACAAAAATCGGTCAGCACTGGGAAACTAGATTTGTTACAAAAAAACAATATGTATATCATTTTTGAAAACTGGATTTTGGCATATCTACAAAACGAATGATTCGCTATATATAATTAAAAGTTCGAAACGGAAATACAGAATCACCGGATTGCTACGTCATCCCAAAAGAGAGAATTCAATATACGTCTTGGAGCTGCAGGGAAAATGAGTTTTTATATCTGTAAACAACTTATTTTCAATATTTTACGTGTGTATATAATTGCTTTTAGTCATCACACGTCATCATGTTCTCCACAGAAACCTCACTTTTTTTTAAACACAGAATCATATGGGCAAACAGTAACCTAGAAACGTTGTTTGCATTTGCTTCTAAGGTACAAAAATCTGAACGAATACTTTTGTTAATTTCTCAAAGTCGCTGTTTACTACTTGGTTCCGGTTCTCACCGTATAGACCTTCTTCTTAATCCTCGTTTTCCACTTAACCCTTACAATGTTAGGTGTTTCTCTGTACATGTTCCACTTAAATCTTCTCAGTAGATGTTTCTCTGTCTTGTACTCCCTCACTTCCATGGTATTCTTCCCTCCGCTATTTGCCGCTATTTCTCGTATTACCTTCTCATTGCATATTGGAGTCTTCTTCCGTCTACTTGCATCTTGCTTGATCCACGCCAATTCCTTTTGTCGTTTCTAGGTCTTCTTCGGTTTCATATTCTCTCCCTTCGAGGTTTATCAACAATTATTTTCATTTAATTTATCTCCTATGCTGTTACTTTCGATCTGAACGTGTCTGCCATTCTCCAAGACTCTCTCCTATATAAAAGATATGGGTTGATATGTGGTTTTGGTTGATATATCGATGTACTTTGATTTCCGTGAAAATTTCTCTTACTATATGAGAGTCTTATTTAATGACAGTACATGTTAGCCTTACTTCATAACATTGATTTTTTTTACTTCCTCATCCAACTGTTTGCCTTTAACTATTATGAATCCCATATATTTTTCTCTTCACAGTTTAGCATTGTTCGTTTATCGTTACTGGAATGTTTGTTCTTCTGCCATCCGTATTAACGTGAAATATTTTCCTTTTTTGGATGCTTCAGGTCAGGTCAGGTCGATATGCTGCAACATTTGAACACCAATTTGTGTCGTAATACCGAAACTTGAACCTATAATTATAACGATTAACTTGAAATGAATGAAAGAATCTGCGTTATTACTGCGAAATGCTTAATAACATGGGATAGTTAATTGCCAGTAACACTTCTTGCTGACGTTTCTACTGTTTGTTGTTAAACTACCGAAACACGTGTTCACGCTGATGTCATGTTGGGGAAGGAAAAAACTTTCTTCCTGATTCTTACCTCTAGACGCAACTTTAGGCGATGAGCGTCCGGGCGTGCGAATTTTTCACTACAAAATCGGACGATACGATTAACAATATAGATTACATTGTTTCATTTCAATTTTTCTTTAAATTATTTCATCTTACTGAGTCTCGTCATGTGCATCATGGTCACAAGCGTACGCCGAACTTTCTGTAAGGCACGTTCTGACTATATCCGCAACGGTCAGTCATAAGTAACAAACAAAGGGATGATCAATTCACGGCGGGAATACAAACTAACGTCGGTCGCCTGAAATTCAGTAAATGGTGACCAGAAGTACGCTGTTCGGCAGTATCCGTACTTCAGTTCCTATATTTTGTCACTGGACCACGTATTCATGTTTCAATACGAAGGGTTAACGGACACTGAAGTATACTGCTCGTATTTCCGTACTTCTGGCACACAGGTACGTTACCATACTTCCGTTATGAACGATTTTAATGGATGTTTGAGTACGTTCAGCGGGAGTGGCGATTTTCCGTGTCTGTTAGATGAACAAATTTCATACATTTTATATACCTGCACAGACATGGTATGTAATATATTTATCTTATTAGCTATATTTTATATTTCTCTTATAAGTAAATCTGGGTACATATAAACCGAGCGCACACCCACACATGATCTCGCGCACACATATTATCGTCGTCACCATAAGCACTGATGTATTGTGTGCCCGCGAGAAAGCGCAGACATGCATGTATGGCATCAAACATAAAAATTTGCAACTGGTAGGCTAAATTGTATGCCTTGCAACCATTATAGTTTTAATTTGTTCAGTTTCAAAAGTGTAGATGGGTACAAGATGTGTAGATACATATAAATGCAAAACAATGGACTGTGTGGTGACGTAATCTTTACGACTGAATGATACGTTTAATGGCGTCGTTATGACAAAAAGTTTATTTCTGTAGCGGCTCGCTATAAACTCTGTTACGTCACGCCTTCTCCTTCCCCATCCACCTTTTGGTCTAGTTTGCAACCCACACGTATGTTTCTTTTTGTGTAAACAGTAAACGAAAGAATACTGCAGTGTATGTCGTACATGAAGGACAATTGCCATGCTCCAGTTAATCTCGAAATTTCTTCATTTAGCTGATGAACCCGTGACCCCCGTCTCACCGAAAATTACACGCATTCTCGGCAAACGTCAGAATTCAATGCTTATTTAACAACCCGCAAGAAAATAATTTAACCAATTCCATATTTGTTATAGCAAACAAGTTAACAACCGAACTACCGCCATAACGTGACAGGGGATTGGGGAGAGAGAGAGAATACAGCATCCCTATGTGGCGCCTGCCTCCCTGTGGCGCCACCCTCGTCCGGCGCCACCCTAAACCGGAGCGTCGATAAGCTACAGCCTCGACGTCGCCTTCACTCTGACTTTATTTGCTGTGTGAATTATGCTGACTTCAAAATATATAATATCTGTCGAGATACTCTCGGCGTTGTCACGCGGCCGACTGCACCGTCCGCCGGGCCCTTCCATTTACCGGCCGACAAATGTTTTACCAGTATTTACGAAAATAAGAAGGTCGATCTGGTGTGTGTGTGTGTGTGTGTGTGTGTGTGTGTGTGTGTGTGTGTGTGTGTGTGTGCTCGCGTGTAACACTCGCGCCACCACGCAAATAGACTTGTTTATCAGTGGGTATTTCGGTCACGTAAACAGCAGCGTTTCCTGACGATCGCACGCAACACGCCCTGTTATCGGCTAATTATTCATTGTACTTTGTTCCGAACAAGGTGTAATAGACGTGTTTCCGTATTCATAGAGACGGCCTTCTTAATTACGCGAACGCTACGAGATATACGCCGTAAGAACAGAAAATATACCAAACTAAGATGGTAGTCTCTAGCAATGACGGATTCTGTTACTGCCTACTAAGTGAATCATCACACCAGCGGTTCTCAAACTTTTCAAGTGCGTGACGCACATCGACGAATGTTTCCACGGGACTCACATGTTAAATAAGTATACTTAGAAAAACCTAACTACACTATTCCAAAAACTAAATTACACTAAAATGTCGCTAAATTTGTTTATTGAGGGGGGGGGGATTATTCCGAACTGATGAAACTTCGACTTAACTGAACGAATTTAGTCCGAATGGTACACGAATGAACTGATTTCTCTTTCCTACATTACAAAATCCTTTTTCTTTGTTTTTATATTTTATCCTAATTCACTTCTTGCGATGATTACTTTAAATGATCTTCAAACTATATGTTATTTTCATGATAAAACAATAGCATGTTATAATATGAAGCTCACCGAAAGCAGAACTGAAGTAGTGTCGCATGCAAAAACAACAAAATACAAAAACTGCATACGCTGAACTTTTGATCGACTTAGGTTTGAGGACAGTATTACGTAAATTAACAATTGGATCACTTAGACGTAAGGTATTAAAGTTGGCGTGGGATAATTCTTTTGAGCAGAATTATCAATTTATGTAAAAAATAATTCATTTCTACTTGGAATAGTCACTTATTTTTCTGTTTTTATGAATTATGTTGTTTCTTTATTATTTTCCTTTTTATAAGATTTTAACAGCAGCCCGAATTAACGGTGTAAACGTTTACTACCAACCAGTGAGTACTGCGAATAATAGTACAGACGATTTATCGAATTTTACTGTACTTTGTTCCGTTGTAGCGAATGCTTATGTATACACAGTCAGAACTGAACAGAGCCCAATAAATGTCCTGTAATACTGAGGTATTTCAGACTATTGTTTTGGCTCCTACATTACACTAACAGTAAGTCCATTCGATAGCGGTTCTCGAAATTTTTAGATCCGGGACCGAAATTTTTAGAACCCACTCGACGAACGTTCAAATTCAGAGGACCTACAAGTTAAAAACCCATACTTAAGAAAAAGTAACTACGTTATTTGAAAAACAATACTATACTCTGATGACAATGACACGAAAAATACGGCGTCATAATTTTCTATTATCCGGTTGGGGCTACTGTATATTGTAGTCGATGTAGGTTAACTTGAATCGTAAATCTCATCGTGCATCAGGTAGGCCTATATTTCTGTACATTGTTTTCACTTGACTCGACGAGGAAAATCCATTTTCACACAAACGTGGTGGGGTTTTGATACGCGGCACCCCAAGTTCAGAATACGATGATATTCATGAAGTCGTTAATTATATTTCGACTTCTGATGATATTCAAGAACCCGTTAAAACTTAATTTGAAATTTAGTTTTAAAACGAGAATCATATATGGATATCGCATACTTGCTCTCTCTGTTTTATTGACGATGGAGTTGAATTTTCGATACTGGAACGAATCTCGGAGGGTTTCATTCTAACTTTCTGGAAAGTAGCTTTCGATTCCGTTATCGAAGGCAAAGAGATTGGACAATACTGGCAGTTATTACATGATTTACATTTTTCGGGTATTTATATTACACGCAATGTCATAAGTATCGCGGGTCCACTGAGTCCTATTTCCATCACCAAACAACTCCTCGGGACCCACCTCGCTGCCTTATACGGTTCCCCATAGGCCTACTCCAAAAGATTACAGTCGGAAGACAATGATTTAATAACATGTTCGTAAATCTGTGGCACTGTACAGATACTGTTTAAATCCTTTTGTCATATTAGTAAAGGTTCTTGTCAGCGTCGCCATACACTTAGTATTCATCAACCGCACCGTATCACCTACAATCGAGTCGACCCATCGTGTCGTCGTCACTCTGCTGTCGGTGTAGCCGATGTTTAATGGCGTCCAAAAGTATATCAACAACAAAACTGCACTGATGCGATGCCGCAAAATAAGTTACTTTGAATGCGGGCGTTAACAGCTGTAATGAGAGAGTAAGAATGACAGTATCACGTGTTTATAACAACGGTTTACTATACTGCCCGTAAAATCTTAGTTTTAGATGAGGGCGTGATTTTACATGCATGGGGCGGACTTGGGTTCCGGGTTACCGTCTGTCCGGCTTTTCCTGGAGTTTTCCTTTTTGTCGAAACGAGATGGCTGTGGGTGCGGAATTTTTGTTCCAGTCCGGGATTTTATTGATCCACAAAAAAACAGTCGGTAACTCTGACTTTAATAAGCATGTTTTGTACGGTTCGAAATCAAGTATACAAAGCTGACAAGTGTTTATCGGTATTATTGTGTTCTGATTTTGCCGTTTAAACAGTGTCATCGTCAGTAAACAGAGAAAAATAAAAGGGTGGACCCACAAAAGAACTATGAAAAAACGTGTTTAACCATCACTTGTCCAGTAAGTAAACTACATGAGCATTTCGTTTCACATCGATCCGTACCTTTACACAAAACATTACAACCGAATTAACATGATTTTCTCGAACCGTACGAAAAAATAAACGTAACTCAACATGCTACGCTTTGATTAAAAATGTTTACGTAATTTAGAGTTCAAATAGAGTTATGGAAAACCCGAAGTAGAATATCGGGAAGAATACGAATTGAAGAAAGAAATGCAAATCAAGAAGAAGAAAGAAATTGACACATGAATTGGCAGTGGGGACTATGAAAACTACCCATAAGCGCCCCTTCCTGCAGTATTGATTGTTTAAGCGGTTAACTTTTTCTGACATTTTTCAACGAAGAAAGCTACAACATACTTGCCCGGCATTATAGTGAATAGCTGCAGTTCCAAATACAGTTAAATCTTAATAATCCTGAATTTAATGCTGAAAGGTGGTTCAATTTATTAAACACGTGGCTGAGCAATGGAAATTAAGGTTAAAGAAATGAAACCCAAAGTATATGAATAAAGCTAAAAACAATATATTATTTTGGTAATGAAGATAATTTAGAATTGTGTACTAAAAAGTATTTTCCTCGCATTAGTTTACTGTACTACGTTTTGGAACATATGAATCAAATTAAATTCTTCAGGTTTACACACTTTTTTAACCGCGTTAGTTAGTTTATTGCTGTACTGAAAAAATAACATTTTCACACAACTATTACACAACTCTCAACTGCCACGAGGGATATCTGGGCACGCATCTGAACAGTCGTCGGAACAACCAAATCTGAACAGCTTCGGCATATGTATTGGTAGCTCGGATGTCCCTGAAGAATAAACTCCTCCTCTACAAACTATTCTGAAACCAATCTGAACGTATGGCATTCAGTTATGGGGGACAGCAAGTAACTCGAACGCAGAGATTCTGAAGCGTTTCCAGAAGCGGTCGATGCCCCAAGGTACGTGCCACATCACGTCATACAGAAGGAACTCGAGGTGTTTTCTGTTCGAGAAGAAACTAAAAAGGGAGGAGTGTCTCTTAGAGCACTCTCACATGGCATGTCTTTTATTTCAATAACATACGTTTTGCTTAATGTTACTAAGTGTATTTGTAACAGAGTAGAAAATAAAATACAGCTACAAAAGAAAAATTAAATCGTTATTTGGAAACTCGTTCAAAACAAATAACAGCCTGTCTCATGCTTTCTACCAGCATTAATCGTACATTTTTATTGATGCTGTTGTTTAAGACAATTACACGATATTTTTTTTATTCATTTTCAAATTACCAACTGGATTTTCTTTACTCAATTTACATTATTTTTTAAATACTTAATTACTTAAACAATAAACTTTTTTGCTGACTTTCACGTGCTTTTGTTTCAATTTCATTTATAACTTTGGTAAATGTAATTCAATTTTACTGTTCCGATTACCAATGGTTCGGACAGTATTTAACGTATCTACACGACTGCTGTACCGTTAAAAAAAACAATTTAAAACAAATACTTCTCGGTCCAGTTACGATACTTCGAATTGAATTACGTTTACTACGTGTCAGTACACAAATATCGATAAAATATGTAAAATAGGTAGTACGAAAAGCGAACAAACTTATTATTTTGTTATAATGAATGAAGGTATCACTAATTAAAAGATCCTCATAAATAGAATTTTAATTCACATAAATACGAATACAACACATCTGATTTCAATTTTAAAGTTATTTCAATACTTAATGGGATCCTCCACCATTAAAATGACAATTTTGATATTTAAAAAAAAATTTATTTCATAATAATACATTCAAATCTGAATGCATATGTAAAATCTGAGTCATTTTGAGCAGTTTTTCTATGATGTTTTTAACTTTCTTGTGAAAGTTCACATTTCGCGATTTTTCGGTTTCCAGGAAGGCTCATAGTTTGTATACCAATTACTGCAGGTTTTGGTGAAAAATAAATATAATGGCTAAACAATTCGTGTAATAAATTTGTAAAATATATAATGCACTTTACATAAGGCTTTCATGAGATGACCGTAGATATTTCATGGTTAAAACGCAGAATGCACGGACTCATCTCGAATAAGTGTCCTACAACATCATTCACTTCACAAACAAGTGTTGAGCTTGCAGTAATAGACGGTGAGACAGAGGCCTTTTATTTTTTTTACTAGGTCGATGGGATAATTTTGTCGCAAAATGTTCTATGACCTATATCGATCGCAAATAACTGACGGCGAAAAGCGTTTCGGAAGATGAAAATGGGGGCAAGCGGTGAAAGTCGGAAAATTGTTAAGGTTTTTAAATCACTCGGTATATGGATGAAAATTTACAAGTGAGCACCAAATGTCGTTGTTATGCCCCATGCAAAGTGGCGGAAACAGAAGTGGAGTATAAATGGCTGGCGGAAAGCGTCAAAGTTAGGAAAATTTTGAGAAAACTTAAAGCACAAGGTATATGTCCGCCAATTTGTGTATGCAATGTTTATACGCGTACCTGTATAAGTTTGTGTGCAAAAGGTCGGAAAAAAATTCGCTAGTTTTCCCTCTGAAAATCTCGATCGAAAGTGCCTTGAGCGCTGCGCGTTTTTCCAACGATCGCGATTCCGTCTTATTAGTTTGCCAGTCAAAATGTTCAGGATATGTCCGCCACTGAAGATACGCGGTTATTGCACAACTCTTAGTCTATTTGCTAAAAGGCGGACACCAGAATGGAAGAAAAATGTTTAAAAAATAAATAATAATAATTCTAATAAAATATTATAAAAATTAATAATGCAAGCATTAGCTTTAGGCCTATATAAATAATTTGTAAGACATGAATACTTTTTAATGAAAATTCACTATGATATGAAAAGGTTGTATTAGTATCTCATTACAATTTCATAAAATTATTTGTATCTAACGAAACTGCTGACAATTCGGTAGGTACTGAAAAGAATCTGCGGCAGGTGTTTGTGGTCCCTCTAACTACCTGAACAGCAGTTTCCGTTAGACCACTGCAGCGTGCACAGCCCTAGTGGAGCATAAGGCACAGAAATTTTCATCAGAAAGTATTGATTTTGCGCCCAAAAATTTACGTTATTGCTAAACAAAAATCGAATCTGAAAGTGTTAAACCTTTTTGTGTGTTTAAGTGTGGAGAAGAAAGTGGTGTTACCAAATTTTTTACTGATGAAAAACTGGGTATACGTAAAGAAATATTAAACGCGCATATTACTTTAAAATTAAAATATAAGGCTGTTATTTTACCTGACGCAGTTGATAATATACATGGCTACCATTCGAAATGTTACAAACATTTCGTTTCAATCAAGAAAGCATACTTGGAGGAGAATAGAAAGTCTATAATAACATCGACAGTAACAATAAGTGACACAGGTGACAACAGTAACAAACTTATATGCATGTTACTTATGATTTGCAATTTGCAAAATTTGCTTATCAACTGAAAAGCCATTGTTTGATAATCTTTTTATTCATATGGGCGATTTCCATATAATGATGGCTTATTTTAAATCTGTCGGAAAATTCATTGATGAATGTGGACTAACACAAATGATGGTAGATAGCAAACTTTTGGCGAACGGTTCTGTTAATGGATTCATTAGGAGGCATTTTAATAGATGTAAGCGTCTGCATTCAATGATGTCTTTAGGTATGCAGATACTACATTTTGAAAGATTTTTTAAAGAAAATCAGCTACTCATTGATGATAGAACACGGACAATAATTACGAAAATACAAAGTGAAGGATTATCAAAAGAAGTATTTCTTGACAAAGAACTTGAAGATCTTTTCAATAAACATTTCAAATAGACAAAAAATACAGCTGATGGAAAGTTTGGAAAAACTCCACTATTTTATATGATGTATGTAGAATTTATTAATTATTATTTGATGTTTTCCAGAAGTATCCACACTGGCGATTTTGAGCTTTATAAATTCATCATACCAAAACTTATTAATTTGTTTTTCATATTTAATCAGCACAATTATGCTCTGTGGTTACTAAGTACCATGATAATTTATTAAAAATAAATGAAACACATCCAGCGCTGGCAGAGGAATTTGAAAAAGGCTTGTTCGCTGTAAAAAGAACAGGCAAACCTTTTTCGAAAATACCTATTGATCTGACCTTAGAACAAACAATCAATGCTGATGCTGCAAGAAGACTTACTGGTGTAACACACTTTACAAATTCAATATCTGCTCGCCAACGATGGTCGAGAAGTCATAGAATCAGATCAAAAATAATTTCACACGTTTCAATGAAACTGGATTAAAAAAAGCTCAAGACGTCAGTTCGGATTTAGAAAAACATCAAATTAATAAAAATATAATTCAGTTAAACAGATTTATTTCCGTAGTTTAGAATAACATGACTACTTTTGATTGAATTGAGAAGGATCAGGATTTGTTATATAACATTGCAACCGGACGATTTACAACAGAAGTAGCTGATTTTCTTTTAAATTCAGAAAAAAATGTAATGAGTTAAAAGAATCATTTATTGCGGAATGTGGTCAATCGATGACCGGATTTGAAGAACGTATATCTCAAAACAAGATTGTTAATTTTGTTAAGTCTAACGAGAGGAAAAGAATGGTTGTCAATAATAAAGTACACGAAGTGCGGTTGCAAAAAGACTTATTTGGACGCATGCTTGTTATTTCCAAGGAGCAAAATGCTAATATTGAAAAGATCCTCACATACCCTTTAACTCCTGTTTCAATGGTTTTGTGTAACGTAGACGGCACGATTTGTAAAACGGAAAAATCTGCATTGATTAAATGTTTGAAACTTGAACCCCGATATCATAATAATAGATGGCTTTACATTTTGCATTGTATGATGTCCCTAGAACATTTGGGAGTATATCAAAAAACATACTGCAAACAATTTCCAATAACAGAACATCCCAAATTCATCTCATTTTTGATAGATACTTTCAACCTTCAATTAATGGTTTACGAGCGTTCGTTGGGACGAAGCTCATCATCTGATCGTGACTTCGCCATTTTAGGGGAAAATCAACCGAGACATACAGACTTTTCTAAAGAACTGAGAAATAGTAAATTTAAAGAAGCATTGATTAATTTTATAATAAATCATTGGAGTAGTCAACATCTTGCTGAGTTTATTAAAGACAAAACTATTTTTCTCAATTTTCATAATTGGTACTCGTATGAAATTGTAAATGCCGAAGTTACCAAATCAGTCAATGCAAATTTTTCTTGTCCTGATCACGAAGAAGCAGATACAAACATAGTTTTTCACATTTGCAAAATTAATCGCGATGCTAATGTTTTAATTAAATATTCAGATACCGATATTTTAGTTATATTGTTAGGAAACTTGCATACCATTAAAAAAATTTAACTTTTCCATTGAATATGGAGTTTCGGATAAGCGAACCGTAATACTGTAGATGTTAATGAAGTATATGAAAGATTGGGTGAATCGTTGTGTAAAGCACTTCCAGGGTTTCATGCTTTTACTGGATGTGATTATAATCCATTATTTTTCAGAAAAGGAAAGCATCGTCCTTATAAAATTCTTCAGCAATCGGAACAGTATCAAAAGGCTTTCATAGAGCTAGGTAAATTTTTTTTGGGATAAGGATGACATAATATCAGTTATTGAAAAATTTGTATGCCATTTATATAATGTAATAAGTAAAGATGAAAATGCCACACCAACCGCAAATAGAGCCCGATTTAAATTATTTTTGCGAAATTATAAAGTAAAAAAATTAAATGAGCCTTTTCAAGAGAAATATATAAAAAATGTTTAATTAAGAAAGTTGTGTTAGTGGATGTAATCACAAACAGAATTAACACTGTTGCAAACCACTATAGAAAATTATTCCGATTAGCGCTTTCAAGCTTTACAGCTCTTCATCAGATCGGAAATGGGCTGATGATGATTTCGACCACACTTAAACACACAAAAAGGTTTAACACTTTCAGATTCCATTTTTGTTTAGCGATAACGTAAATTTTTGAGCGCAAAATCAATACTTTCTTATGAAAATTTCTGTGACTTATGCTCCACTAGGGCTGTGCACGCTGCAGTGATCAAATAATAATTAATAAATTCTACATACATCATATAAAATTGTGGAGTTTTTCCAAACTTTCCATCAGCTGTATTTTTTGTCTATTTGAAATTTTTATTGAAAAGATCTTCAAGTTCTTTGTCAAGAAATACTTCTTTTGATAATCCTTCACTTTGTATTTTCGTAATTATTGTCCGTGTTCTATCATCAATGAGTAGCTGATTTTCTTTAAAAAATCTTTCAAAATGTAGTATCTGCATACCTAAAGACATCATTGGATGCAGACGCTTACATCTATTAAAATGCCTCCTAATGAATCCATTAACAGAACCGTTCACCAAAAGTTTGCTATCTACCATCATTTGTGTTAGTCCACATTCATCAATGAATTTTCCGACAGATTTAAAATAAGCCATCATTATATGGAAAGCGCCCATATGAATAAAAAGATTATCAAACAATGGCTTTTCAGTTGATAAGCAAATTTTGCAAATTGCAAATCATAAGTAACATGCATATAAGTTTGTTACTGTTGTCACCTGTGTCACTTATTGTTACTGTCGATGTTATTATAGACTTTCTATTCTCCTCCAAGTATGCTTTCTTGATTGAAACGAAATGTTTGTAACATTTCGAATGGTAGCCATGTATATTATCAACTGCGTCAGGTAAAATAACAGCCTTATATTTTAATTTTAAAGTAATATGCGCGTTTAATATTTCTTTACGTATACCCAGTTTTTCATCAGTAAAAAATTTGGTAACACCACTTTCTTCTCCACACTTAAACACACAAAAAGGTTTAACACTTTCAGATTCGATTTTTGTTTAGCAATAACGTAAATTTTTGGGCGCAAAATCAATACTTTCTGATGAAAATTTCTGTGACTTATGCTCCACTAGGGCTGTGCACGCTGCAGTGGTCTAACGGAAACTGCTGTTCAGGTAGTTAGAGGGACCACAAACACCTGCCGCAGATTCTTTTCAGTACCTACCGAATTGTCAGCAGTTTCGTTAGATACAAATAATTTTATGAAATTGTAATGAGATACTAATACAACCTTTTCATATCATAGTGAATTTTCATTAAAAAGTATTCATGTCTTACAAATTATTTATATAGGCCTAAAGCTAATGCTTGCATTATTAATTTTTATAATATTTTATTAGAATTATTATTATTTATTTTTTAAACATTTTTCTTCCATTCTGGTGTCCGCCTTTTAGCAAATAGACTAAGAGTTGTGCAATAACCGCGTATCTTCAGTGGCGGACATATCCTGAACATTTTTACTGGCAAACTAATAAGACGGAATCGCGATCGTTGGAAAAACGCGCAGCGCTTAAGGCACTTTCGATCGAGATTTTCAGAGGGAAAACTACCGAATTTTTTCCGACCTTTTGCACACAAACTTATACAAGTAGGCGTATAAATATTGCATACACAAATTGGCGGACATATACCTTGTGCTTCAAGTTTTCTCAAACTTTTCCTAACTTTGACGCTTTCCGCCAGCCATTTATACTCCACTTCTGTTTCCGCCACTTTGCATGGGGCATAACAACGACATTTGGTGCTTACTTGTAAATTTTCATCCATATACCGAGTGATTTAAAAACCTTGACAATTTTCCGACTTTCACCGCTTGCCCCCATTTTCATCTTCCGAAACGCTTTTCGCCGTCAGTTATTTGCGATCGATATAGATCACAGAACATTTTGCAACAAAATTATCCCATCGACCTAGTAAAAAAAATAAAAGGGCTCTATCTCTTACACTATAAGAGAACCCGTCTGTCAGTACAAGACTGGATAATTTACAACAGTAACGCTGTTTGAAACATTGGCTGCTCGGGAAAGAAACACTGTTCACCATGCTGACCGGTTTCGTTTGAAAAGAAAACGGTCAACAGCAATGTATGGACAGCATAAAACTCATAAAATCAAGTAAAAGAAGAGAACAATAAATGAGGAAAGTCAAGGAGAGAAGCTCATACGGTACAGGAAAGTTTTCGTGGAGTTTGACATACACTACCTTCCATTTTTTTTAATCTTTTATACGTAATTAGAAATACAGCGATATGCTATTTTTTTAAATTGGCTGAAAACTACAAAAGTTATTCAACAGTTTTGGAAATTATAAAATATTCAAAAACTCAAAAACGCGTTTCTCACCTAAAATCTTCTAATTTTATCCAGTACACGGAATATTGATTATAAAATGGGAGATTTTATGATGAAAAAAAATAAAGGTGGCTGGTCCCTTAACCTTATTTATACGAAGTGCTGACAGTATGTCCCGGAATTACCAATAAAACTTACTCTAATGACGGTTAATACAGCTTTGTTTTGAAATAAAAGTTGTATGAACTGGGATAAGATTTCTAGCCGTGGCGGTTCCGAGGGGCGCGCGCCCTCTCAGCTAAAACATCAAGTTCGCTATAGTACCGATAATATTGTACGAATAATTCGTTATTTTGTAATATATGACTAAGCAGTTTTGTCATAAAAGCGGGCAAAAGAATAAAACACTATTTTCAAAAACTAAAAATCTTAACCCCCGTGTGGTGGTCTCGGATCCGGCGGTCTCACCATCCGGGGAAATGTAAAGAATAACCGTTCTACCTTAATGGATTCTGAACACCTTATCTGATTATTACAAAAGGTTTTGGTGGGAATAAAGTTATTCCCTAATCTTCGTTTACCGATACTGACGAAAAAGGTTGTGCCCCCCCTCAGAAAATTCTCAGATCCGCTCTACTTCCTATGAATTTTACAAATAATTCATATTTACTCTTTCAAATTGATAAATTACATCCACGGGGGATTTATGATCAAGAGGCATACTTTGAACGACAGAACGAAAATAGTGCACTTTTACACTATAAATAATCGTTACAGAAGCTTACTCGTCTCCTTAGACGTGTAACGCAGAGTATACTACATCGAACAGAGTTATGTGAAGCTGAAATTGGAAGACATTTGCAAGATATTCGTTATTCTTCACACCTGACGTCAAAAGAAATGTTGGTTCTTCCTAAAACGTTTTGTGTGGGTATTTAAAATATATAAAGATTCATATACAGTAATAGAATTATTACTGTTTCAAATCACTTACAGGCTGCTAGCCCATCTATAGGCCATCTTTAACTGCAGTCCATCAAAATATCTTGGCGGGGCGTGGTGGCAAAAAAAAATCAATCATATTGTAGACCGCTTTCCCGTTATTAATGCGGCGTTTAAGTTGTGTAAAGTGAATATTTGGCATCATTAATTTCTACACCTGATTCTACAATTAAATACTAACTTATATTGAAACAATTATATTTTAATCACATATTTTCAAACATTAATCGCACATACACCAATTAAACCATAAAATATAATAAATCTAAACTTATATTAAATAAATCAGAAATATATTGTTATGTTTAACTTTTAGACAATTCGCCTACATTTTTTGCCTTTAAAAAATCAATACCGGGACACGTGTATTGCGCACACAAAGAAGTACGAGAAAATAAATATAACTCTGTAGTTTCATAAGACAACGACCCGGGGCGCCTGCGCACGCACACACAAAGCTGGGTGTAACAACTTAACAATAAATATACGAATGCAACTGTGAGATGAGACTAAACACAGCGTGTATGGCTAGTGTACTATCATCGCTATGGCCATAACAAGTCGGCCAAACAGCAAATGTATCGGGCAAACGAAGCTCCTTCTTACCGGCATCTGATTCATTAAAACCGCTCTTATCACAACTATGCAATATCAAAAATTCTTCTGTTATCTTATCTTCACCAATTACGAAATGAAAATACCGTTTTCACGAAGCGCACGCGGCAAAGTCATTACACCTTGTATGTATGTATGTTTACTGAACACATTTACGCGTGCACGCTGCTTCACGTCTAAATTAATTTTGCGCAAGATTGCCCGAAGTCGTTGCAGACGAGTTTCCACTCACCACTGGCCCATTCAGTGACCGAATAAACTGAAAGGACAGACGTGCCAAGTTTTCTGGCCAGTCTTTTATTTATTTTTTACTACCGTCCCGACGTTCCCCTTGGAGGTGAATTGGAACGCCAAAACGTCCGAAGTTGTTCTGAAAATCAAACACCAGTGGAGAAAACAACAGACTTTACGTACCAATTTATCTCTCGTATCTGTATCTGCGTATACAATTAATAAAGACCGAACATATACAAAGACGTGACCTGACTGAACGAATTAATAATAAACAGTGGCCTAATTGCTTTGTCGCAATATTCTTCTTTACGTAAACATATTTGAATTATGTCATTTTATTTGTAACATTTTATTATATTAAGTTTACTTTAATGCGTAAAAAAATCAACAACATGGTATCTTCCTTTATTCTTATTTACCCTTACTTTCGTCCTCTTCATCGATCTTTCTACGAATGCTCAATGCG
This sequence comes from Magicicada septendecula, assembly GCA_034769895.1. Lineage (NCBI taxonomy): Eukaryota > Metazoa > Arthropoda > Insecta > Hemiptera > Cicadidae > Magicicada > Magicicada septendecula. The sequence goes on along the minus strand of CM068376.1, from coordinate 185,761,304 downwards.
CACTAAAGTTTCATAGTTTAAACACGGTACTTATCCGTATTAACCCAATATGACTATACTACTATATTACAGATGTATAAAAAGATGCTGCAAAGACACCTCGACTGGAAACTTCGGCTAGCCGACACAGTCCACCGTCGATTCTCTTCTCGCCTGTTGAGAAGTGGTCTCGGTGTTCGATCCTAGGACGACACCGTGCGACGATTTGCCGCAAGTTTTACGTACATTAGGCAAGGCACCAGACAACATATGTATACGTCGGCATACAATGCGCTAACGACATCAAGCCGCTGTAGAGCAAATCGCCCACAAGGCAGAAGCTCCAGATGATATCTCGTAACTCGGCTACCTTTAGGTTCGTCTCTGCGACGCACAACTAAACCACAACATACCGCAACCACAACTGTAAGATGCTAAGTTGTAACATGTGATTGGAAAGTACTACTTTTTCGTGGTGTAATTATACAAAGTTAAAGATTCAAAACCAACCACCCTGACTGTACTGAGTTGACCCACAAAAAAGTACCCGCTCTGCACTGGATGAAGAGATTACATCAAGCTGTAATGGTGCTAATTCAATCATCTCGTAACTGAATTGGCCAAAACACGATTACAACCATTGTCTCTCCATAGAACGGTCACGAACAAACTTTTAGTGAGACACGATGTTGCCCACAGTGGCCAGCTTGGACAGGCGACAAACGCACCACACTGAATACATCGGCAGCATTATTAATGCGGGTTCAAATCTGTCTTTCAGTAACAGGAAGATACTTATTCCGCCCAACAACTTAGCAGCGATTTTCCAAGCGTAATACAGACGTTTACATAAAAATAGCACATATAATAAACCTCACCACCATTATCAGCTCCAAGGAGTAATCGAACTCTTGTCAACTGATTTGACCACCGCTACCGAGAACGGCCATCACTCCTTACCTCAAGCGGTGTGTACACAACCGAATTCTGCTGTCATCCATCCGTCGAAATGTTATTGTCGCTGACATCTACATTACGAAATCTTTCATTTAAACTAACAATACTCCCAAATATCTAGGTGCTTTTACGGTCTAATAAGGTGTACCCGGCAACCGAAACGCATTTATTATACGTTTTGTAAATATATTATACGTCTACATCAACTTTAAATAAATTTTAATACAGAACTAGTATTCGGTCGGTAGTACAGTCTCTCTGCCAAACAAGCATAGTTCATTGTCTCGGTATAAGACACACGCATAACGTTGACCCGCGATTGCAACCTGCACTACTGAAACATCGCCACGTACCCTATCATGTTCTGCACTCCCTTTTACTATTCGAAAAACTTTATTTCTGCTGCCTGTAAGCTCTTAAACCCTCCCGCTTTTGCAATCGATAAATCCAAATAACCCAAGTGCGTGTAAAAAATCATTAACGAGTACTATCGAATCTTCCCCCGTTATAAGGCTCGTGAGACTGTACCGCAGAATTATGTTCAACTGGTTAAGTCTTTACTTCTCGTAACTCAGACCACGGTCGACGACTGACATCTGGTATTGATGAGCACTTCACTAACAAATCGAGCAGGAATGTGTTCTGGGACTGAAAAACAGTAGACGAGCACTTTACCGGCAAGAGAATCTCACGACTGAAGCGTAAATTTACTACCTTAAGCTTGTATTGTGTCTGTAACGTTTACGTAATAATACACAGGACACGTGGCTGTTAATCTTATCCGTTATTCAGCATCTTACCGTTGTTATTCACCATCGTGTCCACTAACCCGATGCTGAATAACAATGGCACAACAAACCATACAAATCAATTTTTATAAACAAGTCATAATTATTATTCATTGTGTGTATGGTCACCAAGTTGCAATGGTTAATTTTAAATAGGTTAGATACCTGATAATCCTTCATGCAACTTACTTGGTCGCTATGCACGACGCGTTTCGGGATCAAGGTCCCATCTTCAGGTGCTCACTCGGGTCGAGCTCGTCAATTCATAAAAACACACACATAAAACATAAAAAACACTGAATTTAAACACTCATACTGCGCGAGAGGGGACGATGCGCATCGTCGAGAAAGTAAACATGCACTGGCCGTATAAAGTCCAAAGCAGAGATAAGTTGGTCGTACTCTTCATGTCTGTGCCAGTTTTTGTATCACAGTATCCAAGAGCGCGTTGGATTTGAACGACACCATATCGTTCAACAGGCACTCTTTCTGTGACTTGGCCGCTTTATATATCTCATACTCTTCTAATGCATTCATATATCGGCCCTTCTTACAAAAGTGTATGGGTTTAAGATTAACAGAGAAGTTAGTGTAACTGTGATCACAATCAATCAGGTGTTGCGCGTAAGTCGATTTACTGTTTATCACATTCTTCATGGGCAGGTGTTCCTTAAACCTCTCTTCAAAACGTCTCCCCGTCTTGAAATTAGTTAAAACATAATTAGTACAAGAAAAACAGAAATCCGACTGCGGAGAACACCGTATTCATTTGAATACCGAAGCTCGTATTACTTCCACAGGCGAAAAATAGTTGCAAAGAAACACAATAGAATCATAACAGTACAGAACGAGTTGAAAAAAAAGTTGGAGGTAGGAATAAAGAATGTACCATAATCCGTTTGAACTCGCAATTTTTGGGTAACAGGCAAACAAATCAGACAAACACGTAACTTTCCTCCTTGAACTGTCATGTATTCCTACGTGGACCTTGGCTTCTTCCACTCTCCAACCGTCTCCAGTTACAGTTTTGACTCCCTCATCCTCGTTCTGCAGCAACCGTCTTTATTGGTGTTCCTACCCGCTTCACTCTTTCCAATTCGCTACCCAAGACTCTCTTATGTTGTTTGTCTCGAACCATTCTCTCAACATGTCCTAACCAAACAATTCTTTTAGACTTGATAAATCTTACTATTCTAACTTCTCCTTTGGTTACATCTATCACACAGTTATTTCTCTTTCCCGTTATTCCTTCTTTTCAGTCTCATAAATTTGTCTCATTATGTTTGGCGCAAAAACTGTAAAGTGGAAGTAGGCCCATTCTTCTGCTGTAAATATCCAAACGTTACCATTGGGTTGATCAGAGTTCTATAAAGCTACACTTTTACAATTTTCCATTCACAAAGCTTTGTTTTTGAGGAAACTGATTTGAGTTTGGAGGGATTCATATATGCGGTTTCCAGCGATAACTCTCTTTCTGATTTCCAGTGTTGTGTGATTTCCATTATTCAGTGCTGTTCCAAAATATCTGAAATTTTCTTTCTTTCGTATACGTAATTCGGATTTTACAATGTTATATAATTCATGTATATACTAACACATCAGATTGCAACAAATTATACTGTATAAATCCTACACAAATCGATATAAAATACACTGACTTTTAAAACAAATTCTTGGTAACTCAGTACCTTCACAACCGACAGCAGCCGAGTTCCAACTGTTCGGGACTGTACGCAACAAACTAAAAGTAGTTTACCTTCCCTCCATCTCATACATGTTTCATACGAGAACGCGACAGAAGATATAAGGAAACTGCGCGAAAGCACAGCTACTTATTTGTTAATTGTTTGTATATAAATACGTTAAGTGAACAGCGGCGATAACAAACTATACAACACGACTCCCGAACTTGTACAACCCGTCAAATTGGTTATAGAAACATCGCTCTCGACAATGAAATTCAGTAACTAACCCGAAATAAGATTAAGCTAAACCGAAATCCAAATATGTGGTCACAGACGCGTCAGCAACAAGAAACAAAACATCGTCTATAGTCTTTACCGGCGCGGCGCGCACATACCCCCAGTACGTCCTGTAGAACATACCTTACGTAACAGCAGTATAACTTCCTCCTGTACCTCGTTGATTTATCAAAAGTTCACTTCGGTCTGGCAATACAGCCACGGCATGACAAAGCTCTTTGCAGTTATGGTGACTACCCCATATAGGCCTACTGTTATTATTACGAAGAGATTTGCAGTAAACTATAGCATTAATGGGTGAGTATTTCAACATAATGTAATAGTGAAGGCGACTTACAGGGCGTTCTCTATATTATATTTGTTTACTTGTTGACACATTTTTCTATTATTGTTTGTTTCTTGTTTTTCTGCTTTCTCACACACTTAACATTTAGAGAAATAACGTTCTCAACTGTTTATTTTTAATTTAGAGACTTCTTGCCACTATTTTTTAATACATTCGATTATTTTCAATATTCTAAATACCAGTGGCGACTCGTGGTTTTGACAGTTGGGGGTTCAATATCTGAATGTTTCTACTAAGATAAGAGCAATTATCCCATTCCAAATAACACACAGGGTTGGTCACAACATGAAGACATAACTATTGACAACTTTTAGTAGGCCTAATATTAAATTGTGTTTATGCTATTTGTAAATTATTCTAAATATATACAGGATGTTAAGTAATATGTGGGACACCTCTGGGGGATGGATAGAGGACTTAAAAAGAAGCAAAAAGTTCATATAAACATATGGTCTATTTCCCATAATTTCTTAATTACTGACACTTTGTGGTTATTGCATGTTTGCTTATTACAACTTCGTTTCTGCCTTTTTGTTTTCAAAGCTCTAGCTTAGTTCTACAACAAATGCTCAAAATGGCTACCATTAGCTCTAACACAAGCTTCTAACCGCCGCATCATGGACTGTCTTAATCTCTCCCATATTCCAGGTGTCTGCTGTATCTGCTGAAATCCTTCTTCAACACGCTGGCGAAGAATTTCAACGTTCGCAACAGGTCTTGAATACACAATGTTCTTTAAATGTCCCCATAAATAAATATCGGTATGGAGAACCATACATGACTTCCATGTTCTAAGATTTATATTTAAAATCATATTCGAAATGAAATATTTCCATAGAAACTACGTCTTTCTACTTATTGCTTCAGCATTAACCACAGTACTGTGGTCACTAACGTATACCACCTCACGTTTTCGCACTCGATTTTCACCGATGATGGCAGTCGATGGCACTGCCGAAAAGTCTGGTTTTGCAGAAAACATTGAACTACGGCTAAAGAGCCCGGGAAGCAATTTTAACAAAAAACTACTTCTTTGTTGCCGATAACGTAGTACACATATAAAAAATTCTCCCCTCCACCTTCAACTATAATTTTTAATAATAGAAAATTACCCCCACCCCGTTCCCCTAACCTCTTCATTTATAGATATTTCATCTACGTTTCTACAGTGGATTACTATGAGCTTCTTATCAGGATACTTTATTTATAAAAATTAAGTACTTTACTCTTGTTAAATCATAAAATGTTTCAGGTAAACTACCCCTTTCTCTTAACCGATCTTCTCCAAAATCAACAGACCTTCCGTCCTCTACAATTCAGGGAAGCATGCAAAAAAATATTTGATTCTGTTTGAATGTGCGGCAGTTATCGTTCGTCATGGAAACATTTCTCTTGTTACAACATAAAATGTTGCAGGTAAACTACCCCTTTCCCTTAACTGATCTTCACCAAAATCAACAGACCTTGAGCTCTCTGCAACTCAGGAAAGAGTGCAAAAAATTATATGATTCTCATTGAATTTTCGGCAGTTATCGTTCGTCATAAAAAAAATTACCCTTTTTAAAACTTAAAACGTTGCTGATAAACTACCCCTTTCCCTTAACCGATCTTCAACAAAATCAACAGACCTTGAGTTCTCTTTAGTTCAAAAAGGTATGCAAAAACGTAGTTGATTCTGTTTGAATTTACGGCAGTTATCGTTTGCCATAGAAAATACCCTTTTAAAACATAAAACGTTGCAGGTAAACTACCCCTTTCCCTTAACCGATCTTCACCAACACCAATAGGTATTGAGAACTCTACAATACAGGGCTGTATGCAAAACATCATTTGATTCTGTTTGAATTTGCGGCTGTTATCGTTTACCATAGAAAAAGTAAAAAATTACCCTTGATAAAAAACCGTTGCAGGTAAACTACCCCTTTCCCTTAACCGATCTTCACCAAAAACGATAGGTCTTGAGAACTCTGCAATTCAGGGCTGTATGCAAAATATTATACGATTTTGTTTGAATTTGCGGCTGTTATCGTTTGCCATACAAAATACCCTTGATAAAACAAAAAACGTGGCAGGTAAACTACCCCTTTCCCTTGAACGATCTTCACCAAAAACAATAGGTCTTTAGTACTCAAGAAATCAGGGCTGTATGCAAAAACGTATTTCATTATGTTTGAATTTGCTGCTGTTATCGTTTGCCATAGGAAATACCCTTGTTAAAACATAAAACGTTGCAGGTAAACTACCCCTTTCCCTTAACCGATCTTTACCAAAATCAACAGATCTTGAGAACCCTACAATTCAGGGCTGTATGCGAAACATTATTTGATTCTGTTTGAATTTGTGGCTGTTATCGTTTGCCAAACAAACAAAATTACCCTTGATAAAAAAAAACCGTTGCAGGTAAACTACCCCCTACCCTCAACCGATCTTCACCAAAAACAATAGGTCGCGAGTACTCTACAAATCAGGGCTGCATGCAAAAAATTATTTGATTCTGTTTGAATTTGCGGCTGTTATCGTTTGCCATAGAAAAAAATCTACAGACACACAGACACTTTTCGAAAAACGACTTTTTTTCATGTTTTGAGTGTAGTACAATCAGAATCTGCAATAATCTCGAACACGATTTTTTTTTGCCATCACCATACTTCCATTTCCTTAAGGAACATGGAAGTAAAAATCCAATGGGTTGAGATCAGGAGATCGAACAGCCCAGGATGTTGCTGCCCCACGACCTATCCATTTATTTGGGAAACGCTGATTTAAAATTGCTCTTGGTTGGAGAGAAAAATGAGGTGGTGCCCCATCGTGCATGAACCACATGTTCTGAATTAAGTGTAGTGGTTCTTTTGCTTCTTTACTTTTTTGCTTCTTTTTAAGTCCTCTATCCATCCCCCAGAGGTGTCCCACATATTACTTAACACCCTGTATAGTTAAAATAAAAGGATAGTTAAATATTTCTATTTAATATTTAAAACGGTAAGCGGCCTACCGAGTTCCTTAATTTTTCATTTATCTTTAATAGACAGAGAAGAAAAATTTGTTTTTAAAATAGATTGAACACTATTCATTTTACCAAATCAATGAACTGATCACAAAAATAATAAATACCCGAACACTTAACACACAAAAATACCAGCAAACACTTTGAAGGTTATATACGCTTAGATCAGCTTAACGTTAATACAATTATTTAATGACTACATTAAACACACTTTATTTTCGGAATACAATTACTTCATTATTTTATTTTATTTTAAGACTGTACTGCACACATTTTATTGCATTCTAAATGAAATAGAGAAATCTGACACAAAACTGAAGGTGAACGGACAAATCATGTGGTAAAAATCATAATAATGGCGAAAGGCGGTATTATGGAAATGTTAAATTCCCGGTCACTGCGGTTCGCCCCTCGTCGGAACTATTCGTCTTTGTCGCTAACACTCCGGATTAGCGACTGTTGATTGTAATTTTGCGTATACTGATTTCCCCCTCCAAAGCTGTCTACACTGTCTAGGAGGTGCTGAGAGCTACTTTGCACCTCAAGCAATAGTAGCGAGCAATTCGCCTATTACGCGAATCCATTACTATTCAGTCAACAAGATTAATCTCGCAAAATCTTGTTATTTAATATGAAAACATTATCTCAACAAATCCATAAACATATTTAAATTATTTAGGGGGGTTCACTGAACCACTGAACCTTACGGACGAGCCGCCACTGTAGAATACGAAAATATCAAATAATACGTCTTACATTTTTTTCCTTGATTATTTCAAACATTAAGGACCGGAAATTATTTTTCGTTAATTTTTAAGGAAAAGTGGAACAAAATGCACAGGGCGCATCAACTGCAAGATATTTCCAATCCCATGGAGACGGCCAATTCCTACGACTTCTGGACATGTATGCAAAATATGCAAACAAAATAGACAACCTCTACTTGCGGGGTATTTACGTTTTGGATGGGATATTGTGACATGCGGCTACTTTTCAGCCTACAAAACAACTGTATATTCACGTACTTTTCTTACATGTCTTCTTCCAAACTCTCTTTACAGATTCAAACTCAGTTCGGCATGGACTAAATACGGTAAACGCCATAATCAGTTACTAATGTTTAGGAGCGACGTTTTGCTCCAATCTTTTTCACTAAGGTACTCTTATCTCGATACAGGTGGGCAGTTACACGGCTCCACGCATAAATACACTTTAAATGTCTCCTTGTCCACAAACTGCCGCTAAAATCCATTAATGTCGTAAGCCCGAGAAAAAAACTTTCACTGTAAAACTCATGACGTCTTTTACTTCTCTATATTGACACTGGTACTCAGCTAGTCGAAGGTTACAGTACAGGCGATAGGAGGGCTCCACCGACGCTGTTCGCAGTCTGAATCGACACAGGGCGCAGCAAGTTTATTGCGGCTATCAGTACTTGAGCTTATACGATGTTCTAAATAAAGTACGACAACCCAGACTTTCAATTATCCGAATTGCTCAAATTTGCAGTAGATTAAATAAGACATACATGTTTTAGACGAAAATCTAAAATATTCATTGTACTTCAGCTTTGCTTCACTAGGAAATGCTAAAATAGTAACAATAACAACATCTGACCTACTACTACCTTCTCTTTGTACTATTGCCATCTTCGTCGTTAAACCGACTCATTTTTGCATATTTTGCGATTCATAGTAGTGTACATAATTCGGCCTACACTTGCATAAAATTAACTTCTAAAATGAATGACGCAGGCACGTTAACAGGAAAACAGACAAACGAACTATACAGATAACACATTTATATACCAGCTTTTTATTATGTGTTTTGTTTATTTATTTGTTCAGTTATGGATGTATTTAGTATTCTAATTTTGTAATGTGAAATAATATGTAAGTAAAAACGTAACCGCCGTCGCTAATAATAATGATGTTGACGGGACTCAAAATATATACGATAATATCAACGAGATTAAGACATAAATACATTTTGTATGTTCCAATTACTGTACCGAGTCTGACAAGTTTTACTAAAACAAACAATGTTTAATTTGGATTTTTCCACCTATTTAAGTTTTATGAATTTATATTTCTTATACGTCGATTTTACCATCTATTTAATAATTGCTTGGCAATTTTTAAAAATTTGTAGGCAGCCTTTGGATGTCTCTTTTCAAATCACTAAACAGTTACATGACTATCTCTTCTACTATATCGAACAAATTGACAGAACTCTGGACCCCATCTGTATATACAGAACGTTGCTTTCTTAGTGGGTATGACATTTACAGAGACTTATAAATGGGTATCTTCCGAATGGTTCCAATGGAAAATATCAGCTGACCTTCAACGTCAGTAATTGAACAGAGATAAAAGGCCGCCGAATGTATTGTGTCCTTGCCGCCGTGTGCTATAGAAACAATGAAGAAGTTCAAAACGTATCTCCTTGATAATGACAACAGGATTCTGCAAAAAGTGGGCGCATGCAAACTGTGCCGAAATTAGTGATGATTATTTTACTAGTAAAACGTAACATAAATATCATTACCTACCGGTATAATGAATGACAAAGTGCGTTACAAATGTTTATACGTACCAGTGGAAATCACACGATTTCAGAGTCCAAGTCGTTCCAAATTACACAGAAACACGTTTTAACATGAAAATTATTTTTTAAACAGTTTATGAACGTCAAATTAATGGGTTTTATATTTAATATGTATAATAACTTTTGAACATACCATTTGCACAATTTTCATTAGAAAAAACAATGCTACGTCTGTTTGAAGTTGAGTGGTCCAAATTACAAGGACTTCTTCTGTTTGGTATGTTATTTATAGCATAGTTTATTTTACTAAAATAAATTATTTCTTGAATTTTCGTTTTTCCAATATACAGTATGGACACTCAATAATTATGTCAAATACATAATATATAAAAATCCGGATTCCACTTGGCAGCAGACAATCGGCGTCCTACAGTATACCGTAATTCTTTTCTTCAGCTGAAAAACGATTTTCTCCTAATTGGTGTTGATCCGATTTGATGGCTGACTGTCACTTTACATTTTACTCCTAATCACACGTACATATTTTCTTCTAGTTTAATTCGTTCTTGTTCTTTTTATAAATAATGCCCATCATCAATGAAAAGTCTTAATGACGCCAAGTTTCCTTGACGAACATTAATAAACATACGACACATAAAAATAACTCACGTTGCTCCGTTCCCGTGTGCCAAAAAATATATTCTATAGAAAAACTCTGTTGTAGCGTGTTTATCCAAAGTAGGCACTGTCGCCCTAGGGAGGGGGGGAGCGACAGAGTGATCTGTACGAGCGCTGCTGGGTCCAGGGACATTGCGGGTAGGTTGAGAAGCAAGTGGACAATAAGAGGACGCTAAAAATATTTGATCTTCTGAACATTTAGCAACAGCAAATGGCAAACGGTTCTATGGTAAAACCAGTAATAAAACTTTTCTTTAACATGTTTCTACGATGACAATATACTGAAATTCTTTCTGAAGATATATCGGAAATCTCGAATGGTCCGTCATGCATTTGATATACGGTGCTCGGGTCAATATCGGAGAACAGAAACATATCCATCATATCCGGAAGTTTTTAAACGTCTAAACATCCAACTGTATGAACTCATTCCAAGTATCCTGAATAGAGTTTTCCGACGCGGGAGTTGAAGACCATTAGCATAGGAGTTAAGACCATTTATCTTTGAAAAATAAGACTGGTAAACCAAAACTTTGCCTTACAATTTTACAACAGTACAATCAAAACACAAAAGTTCATAAAAATAAAGGAGGCGTAACTTAAGTAATCATAGTTGTTACGTACAAAGAACGGACCGATGCTAAAGATATTAAATCGGAATTTATATGAAAGGATGACCTCAAAAAGGGTGAATCGAGCATGTAGAGTATGAGTTGATGATAGCGATGGGAGCGAGAAATTGGAAGAGACTGTCATCGGAGAGAATAATATCGGTATGGAGAACCATACGTGACTTCCATCTTCTAAGATTTATATTTAAAATCATTTACTTGAATTCGGTTCGATAATTTATAAAGAAATATCCCCCACCCTCAAACTATTTTCACTATTTATAGATATTTTTGTTATTATGGGGTAGTCGTTTAATATAATGTTATTTTCCAGTCACTTTATCTATAAAAATTAGGTACTTTATTCTTATAAAGAAACTGAACTACACAGATAATCATTTCTCCTCCTCAACCGATCCCCACCATTAATGATATTTACACTTTCATAGAGTAATAGTTTTACCATGTGTAATTGGTAAGGTAGCTTTTCCTTCAAAATTAAATACTCGTACTTTACTTGATATCAGCAAAGTAACTTTCAAAAAATTACCCCTCCCCATTTATTGATATCCTCATTTACCATTGTACAGTAGGTTAATATGACTTTATTTTCAGGCCACTTGTTTATCAAAATGAAGTACTTCACTCTTGTTAAAACACCAAACAATGCAGGTAAACTAGCTTTCCCCCTTAACCGAACAACTCCATTTTTACACTTTTATTGAGTAATAGTTTTATCTGTAATTACTAAGGTATCTTATCCTTCAAAATAAAATACTTTATTCGACATCAGAAAAGTGAATTTTTAAAAAATTACCCCCTCCCTTTCAACTACCATTTTCATTTATAGATATTTCATCTACATTTATACAGTGTATTATTATGATCCTATTTCAGAATACTTTATTTTCAAAATTAAGTACTTTACTCTCAAAACACTGCCGGTAAACTATCCCTCCCCCTCAACCGAACACCCCCATTTTTTATATTTACAGTTTTATTGAGTAACAGTTTCATTACATGTAATTATTAAGCTATCTTATCCTTAAAAATGAAGTACTTTATTCGACATCAAAAAGGTAGATTTCGAAAAATTACCCCTCCCCCTTCAACTGCCCTTTTATAAATATTTCATCTACCTTTCTACAGTGGTTTATTATGACCTTCTTTTCAGGATACTTTATTTATCAAAATTAAGTACTTTACTCTTGTTAAAACGTAAACGTTACAGGTAAACTACCCCTCTCTTTTAACCGATCTTCACCAAAATCAATAGGCCTTGAGTCCTCTACAAATCAGGCATATATGCAAAAAATTATTTGATTCTGTTTGAATTTGTGGTAGTTATAGTTCGACATAGAAAAAATTCTACATACAGACACACAGACACTTTTCGGAAAATGACTTTGAGGGTACCATGTTTTGAGGGTAGTACAATCAGAATCAGCCCTTATCTCGAACACGATTCTTTTCGCGATCACCATACCACCATTTCCTTTCGGAAAATGGAAATAAAAATGGAAGAAACCTGTAAGTGAAGCCCGTAGCCATCCCGGGTTGTGGTGCAGAATGAAATGGTAACTTAAGGATATTTGTATTCTGCATATCATGACAGAATCTTTCGTGACAAATCCACTGTATTCGCCGACTGTAAAGTCTACAGCAGCACAATAAACACATACCGAAAGGAGTAAAAAAAATCACTTTACGAAACAAACGTTTATAACAAATGCTAAATCGCAGCAGGGCAACAGAAAAATCCTACTTACGTATCGCTGGTTGCGCGTATAGTTTTACTGGTGCACCGTTATTGTCGCGGTTAACAATAAAAATAGTAACTGTAGCCAGACTGGAATTCTGTCCGTAAAACAATTATTACGCTGCTGAGGTGGCACACACAAATACACCGTTTATTTTTACACACTTCCGGCTGGATATTCCTGGTTGCTGACACAGACCCAATACAACACAACAATCGATTAGTACATCATAATTCAGTGAAAACGTTTGCGTTCGACTTCGCCCAAACACGTCAGTACGTAACATGTACTGAATCATTAATGAGCCGCCACTGCTTTTTCTTTTTTTTTTTTTTTATAATTCGCCGAGATTTTTGAAAAATTTTTCGTTGTTTGATAGTGACAGCGTCAAACTGCAACAAAAACTAGCGCACGTAATATATTAAATTATACAAATTCGATATAGCCCTATAGGCCACATATGTATATATATGTATGTATGTATGTATATATATATATAATATATATAAAATATATATATATACACACACACACAATTTACTTACAAACCTCTGATGATACTGATATTTTTCAGTGAAACGTGCGTCAGGTGTTAAAAAGAATATACGAAATTATACTACTTGCAGAAGAAACAATTGAATAACATCACAAATTATATGTATATATGTATATGTATTTGGAATTTACATTAACCAATAAATCGATGCTAATAATTCCTTTATTTTTATGGTTACGCTATAAAAGAATTTGTACAAAATAAAAACAAAAAATTAGTATGTGAATATTTCTGCAAATAAATAACTTCATTTTCAAAAATTCGAAATTTATAAATAATACGTGTAAAAACAGGAAAGTTTAGGTCAACCTGGTATAGCTGGTTATTCAGATTTTTCGGTTGTTTTGCAAACAATCTGAAAAAACGTCGGTGGAGTAGCTAAATGGAAGAGAGCTTTCTTTGGGGAGTGGGTACGGCTCAAGGTCTAGCCGATCCAATTCCGTCTACTCACTGTTGGAGTAATACAATTAGGCTCCAGAACGCGCTCAGTATTTTTAACAAAGATATTTATTATTAGATAAATTTTGATAATCGATATTTTTCAATTATCAGAAAAATTACGAAAATCCGGGTTACTCTATTTCTTTATTGTCATATTTTAGAATTTCATATACAATTGTAGAGTGCACAATCACACAGTAGACTAAAACTTCGAAATATTTTTATTTGGATTATAATTCCTTTTAGTCTGACACCTTGCTGGAGTTTCACAATTTTTCGAATTTTTTATCTCTTTTTGAGGCACTTGAGTCAAAAAATTTGAAATTTACAAAACTTAACACTACATTCAGATGTTAGTTTAAATTCTCTTTAATTTGATAGCCCACATGAATTTTTGGATTTTATATGTACACCGATTTTTTGGAATCTAACGTCCAAAAATTTTGAAATTTTAAAAAATGAACACTGCATTCACATTGTTGTTAAAATTCCCTTTATCTGATATCGACATGGGATTTTGCGATTTTTCACAATATTTACCCCCTCACATTTTTGCCTCCCGTCACCCTATTTGGAGGGGGGGGTCAATCTCAAAATCAATAGGGTTCTGTAGGGTAAAAGTATGGACAAGCATGCCAAGGTTTACGAAATTCGGTTGATCCGTTCAGTCCAAAAGTTATCGCAAGACACACCCCAAATAGACAGACAGACAAATCCCAAATGGTCGAGTCAAAACTGAGAACTCCCTTCGCTCGTTCAACTATCTGATTGATATAGGCGGACCTCAGTCTGTAACAATGCGACATCTACATATGAACACATACAATGCCCTTCTCAATCGTGCAGCTCGTCATTGCACATGGTAAAATGTATAAATTATGATTAAAATGCATAAAATTAAAGACAATTAAAAAACATTAATGTGTACGTTTGGGTACTTAATTATACTGAGTCATTTTTCTGGAAAACGGTACATGTTCAAAATTCGGAATTTATTAAAGTATGTTTCAACCACTTTTGATAATTTTGCAAAATATGTACGTTGTTTTGACATATACTTGACAACGTGCATACAAGAAAAGTTTTTAGTTTTTCACGATCGCATTTATTTCGGCCTGCAGTGTACATATCAGTATAAAAAACACGACGGTGTACTGACATCAAACTAGTGCCGTGAAAAAATTTTCAGTATTTATTTTCTTTAGAATAGATGGGTGGTCAGTCAAATGGAGCCACAGATACGATACGGCAGCTGTTTAGAAAAAATATCGGGTACCCAAAATATCTTGGCAACTGACGCAGGATACGTCCTGCTTTTTCATTTTCATGTGTACACCTACGGCGTCCGGTTTAAGAGAAAATGCCAAATAGGTATTACGGTTTGTTGTTAGTCATATAATTTCCCCCAGCAAAAACGATCGTTGATAAACAATCCGATTGAACTAAGAAGACCGCACCAGCTACCAGATGCTGCACTTTCAATATGGCACGTTTCAACATGGGATATTCCCGTTTCCCGCCACATGGGCCGGTTATATATAGTATACAATAGCGCACAGATTTCTGGTAATACTATTGCTTCAGTATTTCTAGTGCAATCTGATGTTAATCAAGGCAAAATCGCTTAAATAAAAAAAAAAGGAAAAGACTTTTTTTATTTGAAAATCAACCTTACATGTAGGCCTATTGCTATAAAAGGAAAAACATGCAAGAAGCACAACAGAATAATTAAAATTATTTACTTGAGAGTTCATAAATACGTTGTCCAGGTCCCCTGTTTTTAATTTTCTGAGATGTCGTATACACAATGTCACCCGCATCGAACGACGTTTATTTATCTAAATCTGTGAAAACCGTTTGAAGTTAACAGTGATACAAACGTATGTAGCAAATAAAATTGCGTAGTCGACTAATCAATCACTCGCGATGTTGTTCGATTACGTTTAGTTAATTAAAACTTCACGAATATGTTTTTGCACTATAGGTCACTGGAGACGAGTTTAAGCCCCTTCAGTGATATGTCCTTCGATGTGTCCTTTTTAAGTTACGTCGGAACGTATACGAATAATAATAATTAAAAAAACTAATAATTTCATCGTTTCGTAGTCGGGTAATAATCATCGCTTAAAAAACACGTTTCCTTCGCTTGTACAACAGTTTAAAGTTTACGACCTCTTGATACCGTTTACTCGATGGTTTGGTTGACAATTCAAAAACATGTCCAAGACGAAAGATATCTGGAGTATCTACAAATCACTCCCCGATCAAACAAGTTGTTGATGTGACAACCTTTCGATAGGTTCAAAGCCGCATTCACGTTGGTTTTCGATCAGGGCGATACCCACCTATCTGCTGCTGAGGAGGGACAAATCGCTTCCGCGAAGCCTAAATCAAATCCTTCTAAAGACTAAACGCATATAAGCATAAAAGGAGAAACCCCGTTCCCGCGAGCACAGGAGGGGGGACAGAGCATAACGTTTCAAGCGTAAAAATATACAAATACCGGATGATCATCCTATATAAAACTTCATAGATACAAATTTTACATATCTAAGTTTCTGTATGTTACGTTCAATGTAATTTATATATACATATTCAACATCTTCACATACATACGTTCTTAGGGTTAAACTTTAGGGGCAGAAAAACGATTTACAGTCTTCAGAAAGATGAAGTGCTTTAATTAAGTACACCACCATGTAAGGGGGCAACAATATCATATTCGATTAAGACCCACTGTGAGAAGTGAGAAAATAATTTCTAAGTGGTGTAAAATATGTAAAATGGGAGAAGAAAATTACAAAATTAAGACTTACAGATGATATTACGTTTCTCTTGCCTGAAAAATACGGGAGTTTGGGACGATGATTAACAAAAAAGAACTGTGATGAGTGAAATAGGAACGCCATGATAACAGTGTATATGTATTATCCACTGTCATCTATCCGATGGATAAAGTTGAGGAAATCATATCACTTTGCTACCAGAGACATAAATTGCTACAGAATGGTCACAAGTTCAGAATAATGGTGGTCAAAATACAGAGAACAAGGTGGTCCTAACAGAAATGAAAAACGACAATGTTACATACTGCCTAAGAAAGAAGTTTTAAAAATTACAGTGAACAGCATTTAATGGGAGGCAAACCTTCAAGAGACGATCAGGACCCCAAAAGAAGAATATTATTAAGAGACTGAATTGTCTGGTGTTATAAAAATTGGGGTAAGACTTAAACTGATGGATCAGTGATAAATAAAGATTTATAAGTAACCTACCTTTATAAGACAACACTTCTCACAGGTGAGATTTACAGATGTATTATCTTTATTATAATTCACTGTGTTACAGACTTAATGGCAATATTATTCTGTTAGAGAAGATTATTAACAAGTTCAATACGGAATGTGTTAAGGTTAATATCTGAACGAATATGAATTAGAGAAACATACTATTTAACAAGGCTATACTGTACTAGCTGCTAGTTAGCTTTTGACTGCTGTGGATAAAAGTGAAACTATAATTAGCAATGGACATTCAATTCCAGAAATTACTGATCACATAAGGAAACACGGTTATCCTTTGGGAAGATGAACAATATTATGAGAAATAGGACAGGGACTTGAGAAATAGCAAGTTTAATGAATGCATGCTTTTTGTATAGACAGTATAGACTGTATGGACAGAGATGACCAGAATGATACAAATACTGCAGAATGTATAGATAAGATGAGAAATAACAGAGTTATAAATGACAAATAGAAATAGGAAAACAATTAAATGACTATAAAACCAAACCAGAATAAGTTATATTTATATAATAAAGAAAATAAAAAGTTGTTTGGACAGTGGATTAGACAAGATTGGATGGTACACAGTCACATAGATTGTTAGACTGGAGACCACAAGATATCAAGAGTCCAGAAAAACAGCTATTTGTAAGACCAAAGGATGGTACGGTTATGACTTTTGATATGGTTATGGTGTGGGTGATATTTGCTCTGGACAGATATCAATGTAATACGAGTTCTGAGACATTCCTGCAGAGGTTTCCATACACATATTAATAATGAGTACAATGGTTATGACCATAACAATGACATATAATCTGCTCACACAGACATGTCCAAGTCAGACAATTCAAGACAGTGTATGACACAACCTAAATCACACACAAGTAGACAAAAATAAGTGGCTGGATTTTTGTTTGAACTAAACCTAAAATTGACTTAGTTGTTTTATTCTGATACACTGCGGCTCTGTATGTCAGGAATATTTCAAGATGGGGGTTCTTTCCACCCAAAAACAAATAATACTCAATATCATCACTTAACCTCACTTTAGGACACAGTACTGTAGTAGCACATCTTTAAAAAGTAGTGCACACACTGTAAAAACAAGCTGAAAATCTCAATACAACAATACCCAACAATAGCAGACACATATGACCTACATCCAATGATATAAAATAAAAAAGCTTCTACATTTCTTGCAATTAGTTGTCTTTTTGCTGAATGGATAAATCAATGTTTGTACATTTTAATTTTTGGTACTCACGTTGGGTAATTTACAGTTCATTTATGTCATACTAATTTGAGACATAAAGTTAAACACACAGTGGATAAAATTATTACATTTGACAAAACTCAATAAAATTTGAATAACAAATTTACTGAACTTTCATGAGGATTATCTGGTAAAGCTTGAGGCAGTTTCAAAGAAAATTCAATTCTTTAGGCGAACATGTAGAGACATATGGAAATGAAATGTTTGTCTGTCACTAGGACACAGTGAGGCATTGGTACTACCTAATTTTGTGAGAATATTTTTCTGTGAAATAGTAGAAACACACCACACAGTGACTGGTTGTAACTCAGTCACAGAATAAGCTATAGTTTCTGGTGTTTTGTCCTCTGAATTCTATGGTTTGATTAAGAAAATCTGATGGTAATAAGTGCTTTACAAGTTAAAATCTTCGAAATCTGGGGCAGCTGTTGGCTCAGAACAAACGGAAGTGATACTAATGGAGAGGGGGTACTGACACACATTCCTAAATTATGTGTGGCACATAAAATGGACACACAAAATAGAAATAATACATACAAGGAGGTCGAACTGACAGCGAATAATCCAAATAATCACAAAATTAAAAAGTTACATTTAGACGTTATTACACAACAACCACTGTTATCACTAATAAGACTGTTCCTTCAATACTCCTGAGAAGAGAGGAGAGTCTGGAGACTAGCAACTATCACTGTGTAGGTGAGTGGTGGTTGATTCTGCAAACAAAACAGGACAGTGACACAGAGGACCAAATCCTGTCCATATCTCTGCAGTGTCACTCCCTCTGCTGGTCAATCAGTCAACCTCCAGCAGTATACCTAACACACACTCATACACACTCATAGTGACACCTACACAAGCACACATACACATACATACAAGAGTAGGAGATTATTACAACAAAACTACAAATTATTATAGAGAATAACAACTTTACAATTAATTTTGTCTCCTTGATTCCACTGAAATACAATATATTTCTCTCGCTACCATATTTCTGCTAAGTACCTTGTGGTTACAAAGTGATGAATTAAAGAAACTGACCTGCTTTACTCATGGAGAATAATGGAACACAATAATATAATATTATATGTACAAACTCTACAATACCTATACAAAGTTATCTATTTTAACTAAAATTTAAAAAAATAACGAAAAATATATTCACTTGAAGATTCTATGGACTGCTAGTCTATTCTGATGAACACAATGGACTCTAATTCCTTTGAAAAACATGTATTCATTAATGAAAAACTGCAGAGATATAGGTTACAGAATAATGAAAGACAAAAGCTTAAATAAAATGGAGCAGTCTTCACCATTTGATCCAGCAAGAGAAAAAAATGAAGGCCAATAAATTGAAATCATATTTTGTCTGTAATTCTGATCCATCATATGTGTACATAGTTCATGACAATGTGAGGTGAACGGTGCAGGGAAAGGCTGCTGGAAATATGACAAAGGTGGTGATGGTGGGGAAGGGGAAGGGGGAGAGAAAGAAAAGAGAGAGAGACTTACTTTCTTTGACTCTCTTCTAATGGAAATAACACAAGCATTGTACCAAGCAGCACATTAAATAACAATCCTTTTTCATCAAATGACCTTATTAACGTACAAATAATAAATAACTATTTAAGCACATTAATGTGCTTAACGTGATTTCAAATTTCATTCAAATAGTATAACACCACGAATAATCCACATATCTCATGAGACAGCACTTCAAACAACAAACATAAAAACAAAATTTCCAAGATAAAATATTTTTTACTATTCTATTAGTAGGAAAATAAAGCAAGCATCAAGAATAACAGATAACCTTACCAACAAAAGCTTAAAAATCTCACTGTTTATATAAAAACACTTAATAATATACTGAATAAGAATTTACTATGCCATAAATAAAACTGTGTACAATTTCAGTAATACCATAAATGATATAGACTACAGAAGAATAATACTAATATTACACTTTAGTTACTTACTATTACTCCAATGTGTTTGATGGCTGCTCACTCAAAACCATGAGAAGTAACAAGTGAGTAAAAACGTATTACTTAAAAATTCAAAAACGAAAAGAACCTGAAAAAATAATATAAAGTTAAAACTATACTAGAAAATAAACAGATACACAAGCACGTGAGCATACACTTCAACTATTAATGTTCAACATGCTCCAGAACCAAACTTGTAAATTCAAAACCACATATTCATTATATAAATATGCCTATTTATGAAAAAGTTTAACATTTTTTAGATAAATATCTAAAGGCATTTTTAAGATAAATTGTAAGTGATTTTTAATCACACACAATAGACAATGTAAGTGTAATCTATACAAATACAATTTACCTTCCAGAGGGAAACAATAAAGTGACTGAACTAACTATATTCAAATTAAAAAGGAATACAACACTATAATAGGTTTCAAACGACTTCATAAAAGAAAACATCTGGAATTTGTAATTTAATTGTGGGGGGGGACTCTTCATAACCACTAAAGATATGTACCATTCAATTATAATTTTGAGTCATTAATGATAACAATTAAAACTATGTACAAGGAAACTTCAATGCTTACAGTTAGATTTTTTTTAGTTTTTCTGAACATTTGCCACTGATACATTAATAATCTCAATACAATGACATATGGAATAGACATTCAACATGAGGTACTGGTCGACTAAATTGTCTTGATTGTATACAAAACTACAGCTTTACACCAAATATGTATATGTGCAGCAATCAAATATTATATTAATTTTAAATATTGTATCAAGTACAGAAAACAAAAAAAACTTTCAAAATGAACTAAAATAAACTGTAAACATACAATATCTAAATTACTAAGTAATTATCTAATACAATAAGTAAAACATACTAATCGTATAATATACCATGTGGAATTAGACACGATTTAATTTCAAAAACTCACTGCATATTTGCTCCAATCATAAAATTACTTGGTTAGTTAAAAACATTTAATAACTAATGAACATCAGTTTAATAACTTCAGACAAAGTAGATGTATGTAATAAGCTGGCAATACTAGTATTTGTTCTTTCAGTTGTAATATAGACCTATATTTGAAGTTACATATTATATTCTCACTGAAGTACAATGACTCCAAAATGTTTTTAAAATATACAATGCTGTTTTTAGAAAAGACACTGCATATGAGTGAGCGGGTGGCAGACAGAGATTATTAAATTATAATACCTATTTTAAAACATAAACAGATAGCACAAACTATAATTAATTAAAAAATCCAGACATAATAACTCTCATAACAAAGATACTGCTGCTTTGGGCAACAACTCTACCAATTACATTTGTAACATGTAAAATGATTTTAAAGATAAAAATTATACACAGCATTTCCTTAACTAAAAATAATGTGAAATTTTGAAAGTCAACGTATTATAATCTAGGTTAAAAAAGACAACAGAGCAAATCTGACAAGCTCTTTTCTTCAAATAAGTTATAAAAATACATTAACTTTCAACTAATTTCTCATAAGCCTGTGGTATAGGAGAAAACAGAAATTAGTCTGGAAGTGGTAGCTAAAAATATGAATGAAAAACAAATTAAAAAGACAACACAAGAGGGGGAATGCTCAATATAACACAAGGAAACGCGCACACAATTGTGTGAGTCACTACTCAATTCATGGTGCACACATGTTCATTAGCCGGTAGCAGTAAAGTATAGAACTGACATGAGGATCCCAGTCAACCTCAGAAAATTTCTTAGTCATAATAACTAAACTTTGAAGGTATTTATACTGTTGTGCAAGTGTGTACGGTGTTTCATTTGATTCGGTGATATAAATACTATTGTCAGACACAAATAATATGATAAACGCTCTCTATTTGTCGTGGATCATTTTCGAGTTACACAAGTAGTCCATTAAAAATATTAGCACCAGTCACATGAATCATGCATTCAGACATACTGTTTTTTTTGTCAACTCTTTGTAGATGAATGAGAGTTGGAGAACATTTAAAAATGAATGGCTACAACACTGACTTAAACGCAGGATTGTTGAGACTTAACCAAGATGTTTGTTTAATCTGAATTTAATTCACAGCTTAGTTACACACACAACATATAAGTTTATTTTCTTACATCTTAATCTAAGCACACTAACCTGTATATAGACTTACATCTGAACTCTTTTTCAATAAAACATTTACATTTTTAAATAACATAACTCATTAAGTTGCTGATACTAACATTCACAAATAGTTATAACAAATAGTTATAATTTAAGAATATCTTGGAAGTATAACATTGCTGGAGTAATAAATCTTCTTTTATCCTCATGTTTATAACAAACAGTGCTACCTTCCAGTTCCTAATCTCCATTCCTGCCTATTATGGATCATCTCTTCCATAAAGCTTGATCTACTGCAGTGCCGCATATGCCTTCTTGCCAGCTTCTTATAGAGCAACCTAATCTCCATCTTTCATACCAGATCTATCACTGATGATCTGTCTGTTCTGTTAACACTGACATACTATTGTAGGAGTTTTTCTGTATTTCTGAGTGCATTACCAATATTGTGAGTCCCCTGCGTACCCCCATTATTATACAAATTCTTTTAATAGGTATCCTTTATAGTCTTAAGACATTTACTGAGCATCAAGAAAAAATAATTCCATCCCTGTAGCCTCAAGCTGGTTCTTTAAGTTTTCATTTAAAAGCCATATTGCTGATCCATAGAGATGTAAATACTTTGTTATTTAATTAAAAACATGCAACTTCATGCTTTTTTTACCTGACTGCTCCATGTAATTGAGTTCAAACAGCCTATTTCTTTGTGACCTTGAGTAATTCTGCATTTAATTTCTGTTTCATATGTTCTTTCAGTTGTCATAGTAAAACCAAGATTTTGTAGGTCTGGCTTTATTATGTTGTTTTCAACACATATCTTATTTCATAAAATTAATATTTAAACCTGACATATCACATCTTTCCTTGATTTTCTGGATTGTAGATTCAATATCCTCTTCATCCTAGGTTATAGTCACCCATGAAATATGAGGTGTAGAGAGTTCAGTCTCAAATGAGATAGGCCTACCCATATGGTGACATTTATTATATACAATTCTCTTAACACGCTATTAAAAAAAAAAAAAAAAAAAAAAAAAAAAAAATGTATTTTCTGTTAACCAAATAGAATATATGAGAAGCACAACTGTGATGAAGAGCAAGTGTCATTTCATAAATTCATTAAAACTTCAAAAAAAAATGACACGTTAAATAGTTTGTGTACATATGCATGGACATGCACACATGCTCAAACTGCAATAGGAATGAGGAAGAGACAATGTACTGCTGACAATGAAGCTATTTATATCTACACTGCACAAACTGGCAATGCAAATTTCTCTTACTTCAGCATCAGAACAGATTTAATGGCTTCAACGATACTACTGTAATGTTGATTTTTTAACTATTTCTCTAGAACAAGACGATCAATTTCCTAATAAAAATATAGGACAACATTGGTCTTAGCAGTTTTATAACAACACTAGAAAATATGTAACACAAAATATCTATTAACACAAAGTCTTACACAGTCGAAATAACTGTCTGAATTTTATAGTTATAACTTGTAAGATTACTAGCATACAACATTTTACAAAATAATTTTTCATTTTCACTTCATATATTTTAAATTATTTACTTATTTGATATATTGGACATTATTTAATATGTATGTTTACTATTTATTTATATTTATACAGTTTAAATTTATACATATAAATATTTTCTTATGTACTTAGAACTTATGCTGCAAAGCTTGTAGTCTGTTTACTCAATAATTTTAGACAACTGTTTATCTAAAGATGCCGAACTACTTAATTTAAAACTACAATTGCACACATACATCTGACTATTTGTTGGCATTACCACCATCAAATTTCGCACACATACTGTACTAAGTATGTATCTGTGTAAGTATTTAGTATCTGGTACTAACATACAGTAACTATAGACACTATTATGAGGGGTTGGAACACTTGCGCGGAATGACATTTGCCCATGTGCCTGTATTATCAAGGATAACACACACACACACACACACACACACACACACACACACACACACACAATACCGGTGTATAGCAAATAAACAAGTACTTTGTCCACTCAATGCTTGCAGTCTATGCAGTGAATGGCAGGCCTATAAACAAAGTTCAAATCATACTGGTCGAACAAGAGTGGGATTCTGATTTTTCTAAAAATGTGTATATAATGTTACATTCTATTCTAGTTGTGCGTACTTCATTATTTGCAATATTCCAATATGAATATGTAACATCAGTTTAAATTATAATAGGCTAGTTAAAATTTTACTAGGACGACGACTCTCGGAAAAGATAGTGGAAAATGATGTTTGTTAGATTTTTATTTTACGATAATTAAAATTTAACCACAGAGTACCATTTCCAAATAACACCTTGGAAAGATAGTCTTGTATTGGTTTTATAATTCTCACAAACTTTTTTGTTTCTTTAATTTTTTTTAATAGGTTGTTATCCAGTGCCAAGTAATTTACACGATACATACAATCTGTTTGCTGAACTGTACAATATTCACAATTGATATGAATTTTTCAGAGGCTTTTTTTTTTACTGCAATTTGTGTATGAAAGCTATGTCTGGAAGTTTCTCAAAAACTTAATTTTTTTTAAACTTTAGAATAGAAATGATCTGTCTTTGCAATGGAGGTTCTTCTTGTCTTTGCCTGAAAATTAAGGATAGGCTACTCTGTCAAATGTGTGACTGAAATACTCAGTCTTTTCAGTGGGCATCGGTCAGTAGTACATATTTGGATGCATTTCAAAATAAAACCATTTATTCTGATTCCAACCTTCAGAAATGTTGGTTCAGTTTTTCTTGGCATATAATCGTTACCTAGCCATTGAGCGACTACATAATCATAGAAAACTCATGAGTTTCTGGTTTCCAGGTGTGCTTTCCTGAATACATAACCAGTCTTCTTCGATCATATCCTACGGAACATGAATTACCGAAGGACACATTTCGACTTGAAGATGAACATCTTGGTTTCTGGCACTTATGAACTGGTCTGAGTTCTTGTACTTTCCTCCAACAAACATTGATCAAAATTTTAACTATGTCCAGAAATTGTAGCTGCAGAATATTGGCATTAACTGATTGAACAATGGTAACCTCAAAGTCCATTACAGCTACATTAGGGTCTCAGCTAAGTATTTTGTTTTTAACAGGAATGAAGAAAACTTTAGTCTTATTTCTTGTTTGACACCAGTGCGTAGACAGTTGTAATCATTTTGTTTCCATACCACAAACTTTCAAGATCAGGATGGATAACTAACTATCCAAACTACTTGCTCAATTTTTTAAATGTTCTATGGTGAAGAGTGACGATCATATGGTCCATTTTCCTGTGCCACTGACAAATGCTAATATTTAGCCTAATACTTCATTGATTGCCTTCATGCACTAGAAATTTGTCTCTAGGTTTATACTTCCCAAGTTGACCGGGTCTGTTGTAAACACCACACTCTTCATCAGTCACAATACAATTCCTGTTTTGTACTTCTATGCGATGATATTATAGTATCAAAGTCTAAGCCTTTACTAAAGGGTTTCCCTACTTTTTCGACATAGGCTATATTTTTAATATTGAGCTGTCATTTCTCTTATCTGCTTTCTCCCGCCTTGCTTAAAACAAGATTATATTTTGAGTAGAAATTCTTCATTTAGTGTTTTTTTATAGCCAACACACCATCAATAAGTTGCTCTTTTTTTAGTCCACTACATGAAGAAATGTTTAGCTTCCCTGGCTAGTCTCAATGAACTCTATATCACAATATACACTACAATATGTATCAGTATACAGTATGCAGTACACTGATCACCACAAAAGCAAAATCTTAGAAACAAAAATACCAAACCTTCAATAGTTTTCATACTATCAGTAGGAAAGTCATTTAAACTTAGCACATCACATCAGAGGGGGGTATGCATCGCCATGGTAGAAAAGCCCCACCACCCCTCCGATGAAATGTGTGAGTAATGGCACCAATGAGTGTCTACTAAATTAATGTGACCAAACGTTTCAGAAATCAGGAATCCATCCCGTATTGTAAACTCTTGTCCCAGTATCCCAGGTATGGACTACAGGGATGGTGAATTATACCAGATTTTAGATACTGAAAAATATGAAGTTTTGTTCTGATAATGAGTATGAAAAAGCAGGTATAACTGAAAGAGAACAATTAAGTCACCAAAACTGGGTATATATTTGTTTTCAACTCAAGAGGGTGAAGATGGTGTACTTTGAATTTCTGAATCTGTGTAACTATTTATTCGCAAACTAATGTAAACAACTATATATGGAGTTGTTTATACAGTAGAGTCCCACTAATCCGAAAGTCCGGTTAATCTGAAACCCATATTCAGTGAAATAAAAAATGTTCTGAAAAAGAAAAACAAACTTTATAACAAAAACCTGGCTGTATTTTTTACAGACTAATAATAAAACAGTTGAAAATCATCGTCTAAATTAGTAGGCCTATATATGAAATTCTACACTTTCGTCACAATTACTGTATTAATCTTTCAGCTTTTACTTTTTAAAAAAGTCTGTCATATTTTTCTGGTGAAGTGACGGATACCTACAAGTTGATACGATGCTGTGCCAGCATCTTAAAAACATGATGTCTCCTGGAGTAGTACTCCTGGAGTACATAGAGCGTGCTGCTTGATGTAGCGTAGGGCCACATCAAAGGTAGCGGTTGTGTCTGTATGAGATACTGACTACTCGGTGGTGCCGTCTGCTTCATCATTAATGCGACACTCTTGAGTCACCATTTTTACGATTTCTTGGTCTGTGAACACTTGTGCCTTTAACAGCCACTCATCAACATCATTAACATTTTCTTCTTCACAACTGGTAATACGCTGTATAAGCTCAAGAACATTGTATCTTTGTCTTTCCTGATCGGGGCGGCTGTTCACAAAGGTGAGACTAGGCCAAAGTTTGTTTCCAAAATTTTCTTAAAAGTTGTAGATTCAAATGATCCATGACTCCACCACCCAGTAAATAACTTCCTTAATGGTCACTTCCTTCAGTTTTAGAAGTAGATAATTATCTTCGTCTTCACTAAGTGTTTAAGGAGCATTTTCTTGTAAGATTGTTCAACATTTTGCAACACATTTTAGTCCATAGGCTGCAGGAAAGGAGTGACATTTGTTGGCAGAAAACTCCCTTAATGTCATCACAAAACAACTTCCTAGACAGATGACATGTAGGATTGTCAATGATGAGTAGTGTCCATGGTGGCTGGTCACAAGCCATTTGTTTCCCTGAAACGCTTCGCTGTGTGCAGGAACAAATTGTATTTTGAAGCACTCCTTAAAAAGTGTTGCATTCATCCATGTTCTTCTCCGACTCCTGTGGTACACTGGGAGAAACATTATGTTTAGGTTTTTGAAGGCCCTTGGTTTTGCCGACTTGCCAATAACCATAAGGGGTAATATATGTGTCCCTGCACCATTACTGCACACCAAAGCAGTTACACCCTCCTTACTAATTTTGAAGCGAGATGCACTTTCTTCCTTTTGGAGGCTAGGTTTTTCTTTGGAAAGACCTTAAAATTTAAGCCACTCTTGTCGGCATTATATGCTGCCTGGGGCGAATAGTTTCCTGTTCCAAACACGTCAGCAAATTCACTTACTTTCTTTCCCGCTGCAGCGTGATCGGCAGATAATTATTCACCCGTAACGGACAACTCACATATCCCATTCCATTTTTTCTATCGATCTAGCCATCCTGTGCAGGCATTGAACGACACATCCCCATTCATTAGCTTATTAAAGTGAAATGCCTTTTCTTTGAAAGTGACTCACTTAACAGAGTACCGTTTTCTCTCTCCAGGGAAAACCATGAAAAAAGTGCCTTGTTGAGCTTGTTAAATTGTGAGACTTTTGAGGTGTGGGGTTTTTCAATACAGTTAGCTGAAGATAATGCACAAAACTTCTCGGTCTTAGCATGATTTTTCTTCCCGTCCATAATGGTTGCATTTCCAATGCCAAATTCAGCAGCTAATTTCGATGCACTTTCCCTGTTATCCAAACATCTTAATACTTCTAGTTTGTCTTTTAACGAACATGAAGTACGTTTTCGTTTGGTAGCCATTTGTATGCCTCTTAAAACTCTCCAAGCAATTACACTAACAAAAACAGCACTACCACGCAGTAAAAATTTTGGAATCTTACTGGAGTAGTAAGCAATGACTGCACGTGCTTTTGGTCTGCTAGTGCCAGTGCCATTGTCTGCCAACCTCTCCATAGTCACCTGTATCCATCAACTACGGTTACCTGTACGTAAGATCTTAGTTAGGCCTACACTGCACAAATAACTGACGTGTGCGTATAAGTTCAATTTGAATTTTATGCATATTTTAAGAACAATTCTGGTTCATCCGAAAATTTGCTAATCCGAAAGGCTTGGGTCCCAATTATTTTGGATTAGCAGGACTCTACTGTACTAAATATAGACCATAAGGTGAACAAACATCATCATTTAACAGGAATAATAGATATGTCAGTCGGAAATTCTTAGGACCATCGCTAGTGTATCACATTATATATGCAATTTATAAATACACAGTGACCTTGAAGTGTCCATAATGAAAGAAGAATTGAAAAGTAGTGAAATGTACATTAATTAGTTACAATTTGATGATACCATCTAACAACGCCAATGTTGAAAGAATATTCTCTTGTAATTGAATGGTGTGATGATATTACCACTTAACATATTGGTTAGAATTCTTCAAGTTTCTAAAGTTATCAAATGCTTTGGGTAGAACTTTATAACAAAGTTTCTGAGAAGAAACATGTTCTAAAAAATGCTGATACATGTGAAGCCATTGGCGAAGCCTTCAAAATCGGAAGCATCAAAATTTGAGTAATATTGTGTGTGTGTGTGGGGGGAGGCACACACACACACGCGTGTGCGAGCACACGTGTGTGTGGTCAACTTAATAGCAGCAATGGACTGATGACAATAATTGTAATAGTAATAATAATAACAACAATAATAATAATAATAGTAACACATAATAATAATGCATTTAATGTTAACAATTTTTTAAAATAATGTACAAAATATATTTATTATTTTATCATATTATATAATTATAATAGTGTTATGCTGAAATTAATATAATTAATAGTTTCAATACGAAAAGTTTAAGAGTTTGCTTCAGAGATTTGGCCACACTAACTAAAAGATCTGCAAATATATTGTTTTAAAGTGAGATGTTAAATGTCTTCAGTATGATTGTTCTTTCTCATTGACTGTTATATGAAATAAACGACATACTGCTGGGCAGGCTGCCCACTTAACAGTATTAAAACTCATCCTTGGCTTCCATACTTGAGAATGTGACTGCTTAATATCATACTACACTTCCTGATATGAGTTTTCTAGAACCATTGTTTCTCCAGACAACTGTCACTCTCTGCAAGGGTCACAACTTCTATTATGAAGTTATCTGTCTGACATATAGAAAAACATTGTTCACAGAAGTCAGTTGCACACAATGTTAGTACAACTTGTTCACTTTGCTGAAAACCATGGTCTGAGCATGTTCTTATGTGCTTTCATGTTACCCATCCCCAGTTGGGCAAGTATGGTCCCAATAACATTGTAACTGTGAGCAACAATCACACCACATGAGCACATGCTAATAAACTAAATGTTGTGATGATCACACTGATGTAAATGAGTATGGATAAAACTGTTTCCTTATGATCAAATATGTTGTTTTAATTCAACACTTCAGTCCTTCCCTATTATGTATATTTTCATTCTCATTTACTCTTTAACATTCAAAATCAAATCTGTACCAATACTGTGATTCCTTCTATTCTGTGTTGTTTTCTTGTTCTAAAATTAGGAGTGTAGTTTTAAAAATTATTTCCCTATTTAACTGCACATAATTTATGTTTCTATACGCCTTGTTTATATTTATGTCTAAAACAGAATGATAAAGTACCACATAGCTACACAAAGAATCTGTCATAGAACCTCTTAAAATTTATGATCACTAAAATATCAGAGAGACCTCAACAGATTGAAAAAATAATATAGAAAGGGCTGCATCAGTTTTGGGTGAATCAGTTAATATAATTAACAAAATTAATGAGAAATCAATTGAAAATGGTGAATGTGCATCTTTAGTTCCTCAAAAAAAGAAGAAAAGCAAACCCTATCACCAAATTAGACGATTTTGAAAATCCGTAGTTTATAGTGCAGTAATTTTGACACTATTATAGCATACTTTCAATGGCAAAACTGTCCTGCATGTTTGCAAGACAGCATTTTCAATAAGGGTAAAACACGATTTTTCTTGGGTTGGGTTTAAGGTGGGAAACAAGAAAATATTTCCACAAACAGCAATATAGTAAAGTTTCTAAAAGTTGCCCCAGTCAAAGTACCAAAACAGGAGTAGAGCAGTATACACTAGATGAGGCCTGTATACATATATTGCACATACAAAACCAGGGTTGGGTGCAACACCAGGCCTATGTGAACCAACTTTAAAAGTTTCAAAATTAATTATACTAGTGAACATGCAGGAGGGGAGATAGCATAACACGTTAATTAAATTTTAATAATTATTGTAACTGGCTATGCAAGATCTTATTGACAAATCTGCCTCCTAGAAGTGTCCTGCCTACCAAAACAAGCAAAATTTGAAATTCCCTACTTTCAACAGACCAAAGAAAAAGGAACTGCAAGAGTGTTTGGAAAAGAAAAATATATCTCCGAAAATATGCTAAAAGTGAAAAGATATAATTTAGTTGTTAGTATAGAACAATAAGAGGTAAAAATGAAATGCAAACACATAAAAAAATATCAAGTACAAATGCAAGAATGCTAAAGGGTTCACTAATCCTAT
This sequence comes from Magicicada septendecula, assembly GCA_034769895.1. NCBI lineage: Eukaryota > Metazoa > Arthropoda > Insecta > Hemiptera > Cicadidae > Magicicada > Magicicada septendecula. The sequence goes on along the minus strand of CM068376.1, from coordinate 185,730,121 downwards.
AACTGACTCTTTTATTATAAACTTGGCAAGTGACAACAATGAGATATAGACAGAGAATGATAGTTCATCTGACGAAGATAAGAGTTTGGCAGAACTGATACCTGAGCATCACTGAAAGTAAGACATATACAAACTATTATCTCTTGATGTTATAAGTTGTTAATGTTCTTTATGAAATATATATATTTTTTTTTTATTATTCATAACCCTATTATTATATAACAGTGTACAGTAAATGTTTACAAAACATAATAAATAGAAAATATTTTACTATTCAGTATGCTAAAATTGCCATTATGACTTCTGTTGTCAAGTTGTTTTATTCTATAAATACACAGTAGTGTACAGCAAATAACATGTGAATGTTGTTCATAATACAGATAACTGATGGCAAATACTGATGACTGTTGATTGGCAAACTTCAATTACCAATTTCTTAGTAATCTCAGTTCCAAATTTTAAAAATAAAAAACCAAAATAAAACTGAATATTTTTCTGAAGTTAGTTTGTTAAGCAGTATTTAACTATTTCCATGAAAAGATAAAAACAGATGGAGAGTATGTTCCATTTGAAATTTTCATAAACTTAATATAATAGAATACATGTCTAAAAATCCACTACTGAGCACAATAAATAAAGATTAAAGCAGAAAAAGATGTATTCTGTTTTGGTTATAAACAGGTAAGAAGCATCAAGTAAGTATATTCAGAAATGCCAAAAACCAAAAAAAACTTCTGTAATTCTGTAGTTGTACATGATTCTGAAGTCAGAGTAACCAGACCATGTCAATTTTCTCAAATTTGACAGCCATACTTTTTATAAAATTGGATAGCCTCATACTGCATATCAGCATCTGAGAGGTAAATGATCGTAACTCCACTTCAACTAGTACAGAGTAAATGAATAGAAAACATAATTAATTACAAGAGTATTTGTTCATTTTATTATGTTACTGAAAACACATATACTTTATTATGATAATACATGTATTTTTATTACAGTATTTACCAATTGTGTGAAGGAAAAACTAATTTCTTCTTTTTTATAATTATTTCTGGTACTTTCTACTTTTACAACTGTTTTCCACTTACAAAATAGGATGTAGTTCTGTTTCATACTGTACTGCTGTATTAACTATTCAAGTAAGATATATCATCTTTACCACATAAAATTATATCGAGCAAGAAATCATAATACACCATTATCTCAATTTTAATAAAAACTGGAGTTACAACTCTACCTCTCAGTTGCTGATATAGTTGTTTATATAGGACTCACCCCTGTAAAATAACTATATTTGTGTTAGTTTGACAAAACTCTGCATGTTACACTGCAATTGTTCACAGAACAGTTCTGGTGAAACTCATATAATGGAAAACTCTAGGGCAAGGTTTCCCAAACTGTGTGCCATGGCACACTAATGTGCCGCAAAGCCTGGCTGGGTGTGCTGTGAAATTTTGAAAAAATAATAAAGAATATAAAATAAAATAGTATGTCTAACTTGGCACAAAAAAAAATCAATAAGCTGCTTCCCTTTTCTACATATTATAATTGTGAGTCAGTATTTTCCACAATGAACCAAATAAAATCAAAAAATCGATCTCAACTTCAACCATTGGAACACGACATGAGAGTGCGTTTCTCCATGTATTGCATTAAAATTTGGAAGAAGAAAGACTACAAAACCCCCTTAATACAGAACAAACATTAATCATGTAATAATTTGTGCTTTTCATTATTTTTTAAATTAAGAAAGTGCAAATAAAAGTTACGTGAGAAAATGTGTTTCCATGGTTTTGTGTAATTTTATAAGTCACAAAAATCTAAATTTGTTGATAAAGTGTTACAGTTGAAACATTCCACTGATATAAATGGGACACCACAAGTAGAACTGAGGTTTATTTGTATGGTACATTACGCTGCAGTGTGATTTTAAATACACTGCGGAAAGGTACTGATGGTGAGGGGGGTCAGTATGTAGAGGGGTAGTGTGCTATGGGCTAAAAAAGTTTGGAAAACACTGCTCTAACACATACTCTGCTATCTGATACACGCATAGCTAATATGTACAAACGTTTCACTACATTGATCTTATTCTGCATTAAAACATGTTTTTTCATCTAAGAAATTATTTACATATCAGAAGTTTACAATTTTAAAAACATCTCACCAAATATGATTTTTCCCTGGAAATTTACTGTACATTTATAATAGATAGGCCTAATTCTAATATTTCAACCGCTAGAAACATTAACTTTTCGAAAAACAAGCTGGGGATGAATGACGCTGAAACTGAAATTATTTTGTAACATGAAAAAAAACACTTCATTTGTATGCAAACAGAAATTTCACCTTGACACCAACAAGGCAGCTTTGTAACATTGATATCATCCTTATAATATGCAAATACATTTCTTAAAAATAGATGCTTATATGGCACATTGATAATTTCAATACCTGTACAATATTATCTAAATCACTTAAGGATTATTGTGAAAATTTCAACTCTTGACCAAGTTATCTGAAATAAAACTGTGGAAAGTTTACTACTTTTACTTGTACTTTACAGTGCTTCAGCTTGAAATTCTACAAGTTAAAGAAAATTGTTTTTCAACTATTTACAAAACATATGTATTAGGCTAAATAATTTAAATTACAGTAAATATATTCAAAAATTTCTCTTTCCTTATTAGTCATCTAAATTTTCTTTCACTGGCATAAATACCAAATAATATAGAAACAAAATTTTCTCTGGTATTAATATAAATATTTCATTTATATGTCTACTATACATTCATTCAATAGGTCAATAGCCCCCCCCCTAAAAAAAACTTAATTTTCTCTCATTTTCTATAAGTTTACCTTAGCCATTTCGTATTCTTATTTTACTTATGATGTTTCCAAAGTAATCCATAACAATTAGTATTTCTCTTTGTATCTTACTTTTATTAAAAATAACTACTTTTTATCCTGAAAACATACGTGTGTTTAGTTTTGATTTTAGCTCCACTCAGACAATGTCACTTGAGAATTTGTACATTTGTGTGTGTGTGTGTGTGTGTGTGTGTGTGCACACGCACGCGCGTGTGTGTGTTTTAACTGTTACTGAACACTAATGGTATCACCAAATCTACCTTCTTGTAATCCTACTTATAAACATATTAAATTTTGTAAGTTTTCTATTACTTTATTACATAATATTGTGATATTATTCCAATATACAGTAGACTCTCGACTATCCGGCCTCCGTACTATCCGGCCTATTTTTGAACCTACGTGCCGTGTGCAAAACACAAGTTGTGACATGAAAAGCGCGGATTTCCCCCCACCCTGCTACCCGCTCTTTGTTTCGTCAGTTGTGTATCAGATGTCAACAAGTGCGGAATACGTTTGCCACTGTTCCTGATTACGTTCATAAATTGTTTTTTGGTGTGCTTCGATTAACACTGTCATTATGTCATAACACCATAGATATTTTTGTTTCTTGGTGTCTTTACCCACATATTTAGTCAAATCTCTGGAGAACAAAAATTTTCTCATATACTAATAACCCATAAATTTTGCTTTTCAATTACACCAATTTCGCATATCAGCAGGGGCATACCAAGATGAATATACCAATGAATCTATCTAACCCTATGTCTATCTATCTCTTAAGTCACTCTAAAATAGCCAAGATCATTTAAACCATTTAATCACCTTCTACTACTGCTTAAAATTCAGCGGATTTTTAGAAAATTCAGTTAAATAAATATAGACAAAGATACAGTTAAAACATAAAAATAAGAAGTAAAGTTAGGTAATTTTTATACAAAATTTTTTTTTAAAACACAATGAACAAAAAATTCTCTCTCTCTCTCTCTCTCTCTCTCTCTCTCTCTCTCTCTCTCTCTCTTCTCCCTCCCCTAAAACAATGACAATCAATAAAATGAGAAGATGGAACTTTATGAAAAAGTAATCCATAATGAATGTGAGAACTACTTCTGTCCTTATAAAAAATCCAAATACCCAACTCAAACTAAGAAGTAATAAAATAACACAAACAATATAATAAGTACATTGCAAACTGAAGCTTAAGCTTATTTCATGCAATTACAGCTAATTTCATATTCTGCCTAATAACACTGTACACTGGACAGAGATAGTAATTGGCATATTATGTTGTTAACTTGTTATACCCAGCATCCATCAACAATGACACCACCCCTAATTAAGCTGTAATTACAGGGAATTCTTGTGTACCACCACCAGTACAATCAACATCAATTTGCCAACATACTATAATCTTCAATCATACCATATTACTGAATTCAATAGATTGAAAATTACAGAAAAAACAAACACAGAAAAGAAAGTACATGTATTACAATTCAGCGCATGGAAGCACAATACAGAATCCATTTAGCAAAAATAACATCAAATAGTGTATTAATTTAACATAAATTTAAGTTAAAGGTCTTATAATATTTCAATGATGATGATAATGATAATAATAATAATAATAATAACAATGTCATTTGTAACAATTTTTTTCACTTCCGTTAGACTGGAGCTCAAACAAATTTCAAGTAACATGCACACACACGGAAGAAGGATACACTAAAGTACACACCTTTTTGAAAAATATTTGGATTCTGTAAAAACAAATTAGATTTAAATTTCTGATTAGGCAATTCAAAAATTTATATATTCTAAGTTTGTTAGAAAATAAACGAATAGTAATACCTCTTTACTGATTGTAAAGTTCATAAAAGTTTGTTAGAAAATAAACAAATAGAAATATCTCTTTACTGATTGTAAAATTCATAGATAAATAATATTTCTTTCTAATCTAAAAAATCTGAAACCGAATAATTTAACAGATGGTCCAAGAGATATCAAAGTCAAAAATGAAATAATTAAAAATGTGATTACGGAGACCAACTGTCATCCACGACTTATAGAAAATGAGTTTTATTGATAACATATCTGAACACATATATAACAACTGAATATATAAGAAAAACGATATAAGAAAATTTTCACTTATTTAGTGGGACAAACTTTAAATACTTAATACGACAGTCCTAATTACCCAATCATAATATTGGAAAAAATCTGAAGGAAATGATGTTCATGAGGCTGCAATTCAAAAATTTAATTGTAGTACTTATAAATGCCAATAAGTGATAAAATATAAATCAAATCAAATACTAATCAAAAGCTTTTAGTAGTGTTTTTGCAAACTGAAATCATTATGCCTATCTTTCATACTTAGATGCTTTCTAGGAGTTAAATGTAAGAGGCAACTCTCTTACTACTTGTGCAGCATGTATTACAGTTTTCTTGGTGTCAATATGTCATATTATATCAATAAACGAGATACCTCTCATTATAGTTATTGTGGCTTTATGACTTTATTTTAAAAGTAAAAATGTCTCATATTAATAGATGTAAAAATAATATGAGCAAAAAATGAAATGTAGTTTGTAATCTGGCACTTCAAATTGCTGCTGATGAGCACTTTCAATGTAACTTTGTCCTCAGACTGGACGATATTAATCACCTTGTCTAAAAGTCACCCACAAAGCAGCAGCAACTTGAAATAGTGGATTTCAAAAATGTTCTTTCTTAGAAAATGTTTTACTTCATGTTTACTTTTAGTTTTTATTTATACTTCCATCATTATTTTATTTTTGCGTACGCATGCACGCACAAAAGTATTCCGCTAGATGACAGTAATACAAACGACAGAGTGTAAATTCATATGCTAAAAAAATCTGAACTCATCTATCCTCCTGAACATTCCAATTACCATCATGAAAAATAGATATCATAAAAAGTCTACACTTAGATTTATCTAATTCAAAGAAGTTTATTACTGTAATTGGTAATGAGATTTTTTCTCTCAAGTTCAATTTAAACGTCTGAAATATTGTTCTCTGAAACTAATTACATCACTGAGAATATTTAACTCACACTTGGGCAGCTTCCAATTGAGACAGCTCCACAGCTGCACTGAATGTGCTACCTTAACCTCATTAATGATATCATCAGCCGTTGTAAACGCTATACAGTGTCAAAGTATACAAAATTTGTCAACTCCTCTACACACTACCAGATTATTCACTATTATATAATCTGATGATTTTTTGTTACTTTTTCTCTATTATAACTGTCACAACAATAAACCATAACTTTTACAATATAAGTAATTACGTATTACTCAAAATTAAATTTTAATTAGCAGACTGCTCAACCAATTTTGGTACATGATTTGAATCTGGGAGAGATTGCTGACTCCTGACCAGTTCAACATGATAAACACCCAATGTTCACTTTCTCTGAAGGAAAATGGCATGCTGTGATGAACCCAGCCCCACTACTTCCCTGATATTAGTCAATACAATAATTATCTGCTCCAAAAATGGAAAGCCAATTCCATGGTTATGAAGAACATCTAAAAGGTTGTGACAGACCAACTAAAGCAACTGTCAGTACTGTTTCAATCAATGTCCTCCTGAGTGTATAGTAACACACTGAATGAGATAAAAACAGTTTTATATTTCATGTGTCAATAATATAATTTTATTCAATCAGTCTTGTTACTTTGTAGACACGTCATGTACCTTTACGTTAACCAAATATATGGTATTTCATAGCCCAATACGTGGTTAATTTAATACACTTCAATAATAACAGAAATTTTTTACAATTCAAAGTATAACGAAATTATTTCAAAGCCCCAAAACCCACCATCTTTTATATACTATTTATGTTGCTTAAGTCTGGCTCTTTAACAGCTATTGAAACCAGTAGTGGTTGATATGATATAAACATATTAATGGAGCTGCACAGAGTACTCTAATTACAAACTTCATGACAACATGGTAGCAACTTACACAAGAAGATGAAGATCATAAAAGAAAGTAATTCAGCTAAATCATTTACATATAATTAATGAGAGGGTCCTATATAAATCAGAATATTTTCACCCATGATAAACACAGTAGGTCTGAAACGCAGTTTTAATTGTATTATTTTAAGAACCATAATTTACATATATTACTAAACAGAAACATTACATATGTTTCCAACCAGAAACACCTAAATTATCAAATAGTATAAGGTTACCTGTGACTTCTCTGGTTATTGCTCTATACCGCCTGTGCTGAAATTTATTATTCATTGTCACTCTTTCACGCTTATATTAATTTCCTTTGGGATAAAGACAATAGCAGATAAAAAGAGACTTCAATAAACAAAAACCATAGCAATCTGAATGGATGTACTAACAATCTCGTCAGATTCACCAGTGTGATACAGTGTGCAAATCCTCATGAGAGTATATAATACATAAATGCTATATATTTTAAAATAAACTGAAGAGAGAACATTCTTTGGTACAACAAAATTTCAAGTTAAAAAATAAAATGAAGTGCTCATGATTTGTAGTTAATCATACAAAAGCACTGCTGACAAGAGTGGCGTGGGGGGGGGGGTGACGAGCATTAAACTACACTCAGAAGTTGGACTCAACTGCTATTGATGATGAAAATGGTGACAATTATGATGATCATGGTGATAGTGATGTGATGATGATGAACTGTGTGTGGGTGAGAGAGAGAGGGTGGGCAAATCTTTGGAAATGTATATTAATAACTTACTTTATTAAAGTCTATAACGGTAATTAATTTTTCATACTATGACAGTAACTGGCAACTATTGTTTATATATTTCAAGTGCAAAATTAATAGTGTGTAATAATATTAAATACCATCCAATCCTTTTCTATCACTACGTAAAGAGATACATGTTTCTGTCATGTTTTGTATCACTATGTATTGTACTATGAGATGCAAGAGTTAGCCATGCTACATACAAGAAAAGTAGTCAGATCAACGTTATGTTTCACATTCCAAAAATATAGAATGTCACATAAAAACAGCAAAAACAATACAGCATTACAGTTTGTGTTAACATAGTTTTATTAATCTTATATTATTGTAATTACATTTTAATTACTTGGTTCCTGTGTATAGTTTTAATATTTACTACTGAACAAATCTGCATTAATGTGGACAGATTTTGGTACGTCTGTATATTCTGACTATCAAACATACAAACACTTGCTGACTAAGTTTCTGAGGTATAACCTGTAGATTAACAAATGCAATGATTGTGTCTAAAAAACACAGTCATAATTTGTTTCTATACAGCCAACACCAGAGATGTGACCACCCCCCTTTACAACCACACACAAAAATTCACCCCCTAGATATGCTTGATATTCCCTAACACTATCTGGCATACTTTTACTGTCACTACCTCCTGCTGTTTGTTGACAGTGTTGTGCAGAATCCCGTAAGAATCTGCAAGGATTAATACAGATAATAAAAAATATGGATATTTGGATAATTCTAATATTTAATACTTAAGTACTTGATAGGGTTCTTTAGTGTTTAACCAGTGACATACTATATTATAAATTTGAAAATTCAAAAAATTCGATTATTTCAGTAAAATTAAAAAAACCTACATAGTGCAATGCTAAACAGAAGATACATATACATTAAATGCAAAACATTAGGCAAAATCTAAAGAATAGCATTTATGTCAGTAAAAGACTTAGTATTTTTAAAATTGCCCATAACAAATCATTAACAGAAATTAAAACTGACTACATACAAGAAAAGTCAATTCATTTTTTTTTTCTAATTTGGGAAAATATAAATTAAATTTATTTTAACAAAACTTGTTTTCACAATTAGTTACAGCAATTAAACTTATTAAAATTTTGTATTCTTGCCATGACTTAATTTTAATTTTTTTCTTTTTATATAATTTTAACAAGTAGAAACACTTTAACTTACACACAGTTGTACTTTATGATATTCCTCATCATCAGTCACCCTGACAATGTGAAATCCTGAAATGTATGTGCATACATTAAAACATTTCTACTTGTTAGATATTATAATATTGATACTAAACCTATTATATCTTAGACTAATCTATATTCTTATTGATGTGTTTCCATACTAACTTCAGAAGTTAATTTAGGAATACACAAACCTTAAGTCCTAATATGTATAATACTATGAATTGTGAAATATGCAGAAATGCAAAATTTAACAGCACATGCTGTCAGTAGTAGTACAACTGTTATTTTTTTACATTTAAAAAGAGATATACTGTTAAATCGAAGGGATATTATGAATATTTTAGTTTTTCCCAACCATATTTTTTTTAGGACCTATTGAAATTTGAAGAATCACTAAATCCACTATAAATAATCCATATTTTACTATAAATATTTTTTCTGGGACTACTTTGGAATTAGTTTATAAGAATAATTTCAGAAAATTTCAGTTGATAACAAACTCCAAAAATTTCATGCCACAGTTCCAAACCACTAGCCAACACAATATTCCTGTCATAATATGTTCCACATTAATGTGTTAAAGAAGTTCCACCACATTATAATGCCAAATATTTGTACAGTTTTTAAATTTTATGACCAGACTGTAATAAATAAAACAATGTAAATGCTATAATGAGGATTAAAGGCATTATGTATTGTTCATAGAAAACAGAGATGTTAATAGGAAGATACAAGACTGACCATTATTGTATTATTGTCTGACATTTGAGTACTCATCCTAGAAAATATGTTACATACCTTACTGCTGAATACCACTGTGGTCACCTTCAAAGTACTCCCCTTGGGAAGCTATACACCGATACCAGAGCCTACTCCACCCTTCGAGTTTGGAACTCTTTTTCTGGAATGGCATTCAGAGCTGCCATCGTATTAGCCTTAATGTCCTCAATGTCATCAAAATGTTTTCTTATCAAAACTTCTTTAACTTTGGGTAAGAAAGAAGTCACTGGGGGGGGGGGGCATCAGGTGAGTATGGAGGGTAGTGTACCAAAGTTATTTGTTTCCTGTCCAAAAAATCCTGTACAGACAGTGACATGTGCATAGATGAGCCATGAGTGTTGGCGAACAGTTCTGGTCGGTATCATCTCACTTTTTTACGCAACATTTACAGCACTCCCAAACAGTACACTTGGTTAACTGTTTGTCCTGGTGGTACAAAATTCATAGTGAACAATCCCACGGATTTCAAAAAAGTTTATCACCGTTCTGATTTTCGATTTTGATTGATGGAACTTTTTCGGTCGTGGAGAATCAGGTGACTTCCATTGGGCACTTTGTTTCAGGCTCATACACGAACATCCAGGTTTCATCACATGTGATTATTCAACCCAAAACATCATCTTGTCTCTCCAACATGTCTGTGCACAGGTCTCTGCTTTTGTTCATAAGTGAGCTCCTCTGGGACCATTTTGGCACACACCTTCCGCATGCCAAAGTCTTCAGTTAAAACTTTCCACACAGTTTCCCTATCAATGTTCACTTGGTCTGCTATGGATCTCACGTCAGTCGCCGATTTGCACACACAATTTGATGAATTTTGACAATGTTTTTGTCGGTTCAGCTTGTTACTGGCCACCCTGCCCTTTCTCCATTGATCGCTTGTTCCCTCCCCCCAGAAAACCGTTTAATCAATTTATACACTGCATGGCATTTTTGCCACACACCAGCATTAACATTTCCTATATTTCACTCCCATTTATGCCCAGTTTCACTAGAAATTTGATGTTTGTTTGTTGCTCTAATTCCAGCTCAGACATTTTCATGGCAGCACACACAGAAGCACAAACAACAATGTACGCCACTCAGCACAAATCCAACAAATCCACGTGTCAACACGAACACTGCTGTGAGACACTGAAATACCAAGGTAATGAAATCTTACAGAGCTGCTTGTATAGAGCTGCCCTCAGTGCTAACCGGCGGTGAGTTCACAAACTTAATTGTCAGACCTCATATATCACTAGCCTGACATTCCTGAGAGCACAATTAGCAAGTATTTCCTATTATGTAAACAGACACCAGTCTGTTAATTCAAGCGATAAAAAATTATAGAGATGTCCACAATAATACACACCAAATATACATAATAAAAATGTCTTGATTTATTTTCACGTTCATATTTATGCAACTCGTGCAAATCCACAAGAACATATTAACAATGGTAAACTTCAACAGTCAAGTACAATAAAACAAACATAAATAGTATAAAAAGTTACAGACTCTTCAATGTTAAATATAATATACATTAGAATGGTAAGTATTCATTCTGAAATCAGTCTCTTGCTTCCACAACTTTTCACATAAACTGCAAGGTGTAAAACAACAGAAATATAAACATTATTATTACTATCATTATTTCCAACTTTGGTTTACGACAACTGAGTCTGTTCTCATTTCAAGTAGACTGGAACTGAACTATCCACCTTTTCCTAGTGCAACCAAAGCTTCTTCTTCCTCCAGCAAATAGATCTAATAATTCAGTGATTTGAATTTTTTTACATTCTTAAAATATGCCTATGCCACTTTGTTCCAAATTCCTCCAGTTTCTCCATAACACTCTTAATTCCCAATTCTTCTTTGTTTCCAGTATTTCTTTTCTCATCATACAACCTGTACCTAGCCAAATGTCTAATGGAAAGTCTCCTTTCTACTGCCTCCATTCTTCTCATATGGCTTGTCAGTGTCCAGTATTGGATCCATATGATAAAGCTGGGAGACTCCCGTTATCGTCTAGAACTTCAGTACTTTATCTTCATTAACTTGTTCCCAAGGTACATTTTATTGCCCCAACCAGCTGTTGTAATTCTGGATATAACACCACTGGTCATTAAGTATGATGTATAAAAGACATCACATCCTAAGTAACTCAGGAGTGTTTATTTGTTCCCAGGAAGTGTTTGTTGGGAAGCCCAGAGAAAAAAATCCTGCATTCCAAAATGATACGGTGCAATGGGCAAATAATCTATTCACCCGAAATCATCTTTATTTCGTTAATTTAAACTGGAAACCAGATATGTTCTTCACACACAAGCCAAATGCAGATTTATACAAATAATACCTTTCACAACTAAAGTAAAAAAATACCTATTCTCAGCTCAGAATATATATTTTTTATATGCAGATAAAATAAATTAGTACACTGTAACTATTTTTCATTTTGAGAAGTCATATTCATGAAACATAAGAACACTTTTCCAAGGCATTATTACCTTAGACTATTAATCATCTGCCTTTTAAGACTGCCAAACGTTAACGTCTTGAAAATAAGTAGCTAAATAACAGAACATGTTTAATCTCTTGATAAATAATTATATCTACTCTACTCATGCAAGATTTTTATCTTACGAAGCCCACTGCATATAATACATAACTAGTTATATAGTTATATTATAACTAGAAAGACAAACCGGGAACTAATATCTTCAATTTCTATTGTACATGAGCTCTACAAGTTAAAACATGGAAATATTGTACAAAACTGTTTCTATAGCATGAAAACTGCTTTGTCACTTTTCTTCAACATACATACTGAGCAACACTTATCAATCTTTGCAATGAAGAGGATTTTATAAGGGTGAAAAATTTTTCTGATTTGTACTTGTTGCCATTGTTTCAGCCAAAATTGGTGGTGAACGAACTATAGGACAATTTGGATATTACAGAATGGCAGTTTTGTGGCAAATGCCATGAAGAAAACTGGGAAGAAAATAGAAATACTAGTCACTGAAGTTTGGATAATCAACTTGGAGGTGTGAAGCTGAGACAGTCCAAGACTACCAACTAATGATTTTTCACTATTTTCCACAGAAGGAAGGTTCACAGAAAATATATCCAAGATAGAGCAGTCACTAACAACTTTTATTAAAGAAATGGTTACTAACTCAAGAAACAAAACACAGTACATATTATAAACTCTCTTGGACTAGATGTTTTTCATATGGCTCTGACTCACATGCACTATGTAACACAGAATGTAATTAGTCTTTTGGAACAAAGTGCTGGAGAGAAGACAAAGAACTATACTGACATACCGTTTGAGCACCCACAATATTTAAGAATACGCTTGAGAAGAGATGACTGCCATAAAAAACTGACTGAAATGGTTAATTAGGTGCAACAGCTAGATGACCACCACAAGAAATAAATCCTGGTGTTTCAAGTACAAGGGGTGTGGGGTTATGGAATCATACTTCTAAGGCCTCATCCACTGATCCACCATACCAAAAAAATGTTCATGGACAATGATGATTGGTAAAACTCATACAGCTAACAAATTACAATACTGTTGTGTGAAAATCAACCTCTGAGTAGAATGTGATAATTTTTCTGGTGTCACTGCAGGGCTCCTCCGTCAAGAAAATGTTGGAGTTGGTACTAGTTCAAGTTTTAAAGACATGTTTAACATGATTATCTTCATTTGAAAATATGATACAAAATAAATTATGTTTTTATCACATATTTCAGTTATTTTTAGCATCTTTCCTACCAAATTCTTATGCCTGTGTCCTTGTAGAACTTCTGGGAGGTGCTTCAACACCCAAAGAACCCACTCTCCACACTCCGTCCATACACAGTTGAGAACAATTTATTATACAGGAATGTTGTTGATGTCATAAGTACTAGGGGAAGGCCTAAAAGAGGTTCTTTCATCAAGTGCTTGGAGACTGGTTTGGGGAGTATAGGGCATTAAATAGAGAGGGAGCAGCAGTGGAACTACATTACTTCAGGACGTGGTCATCCAAACTCTTACACATTCATTTTGCAAGGAGAGATACACAAGTAATGTATCACACAAGTTTTACTCATTAGCAATCGACTCTCAAAATGTTGTCTGTTATGTAAACACATCCAGGCACAGGTTGGCAAACTTTTATCTCAGTGAATCTCTTTGCAACCATATGAGGAAGAAGTACTCCCCTTAATGTAGTGTGATGTGATATTTTCCTTGTTTATTACAAGTAACCTCTTGCATAAACTTTTTTTGATGCAAAATGCTATCATACCCACAAATTTTTTCCTCTGGAATTGTTTTATCTTGAGTTAATAATAATTTAATGGACAAGAAGTTTCTGGCACCCCTGTTTTGGAAATATTCACTCCCTAGTAGGTTGCAACCCAAAGTTTGAGAACCATTGGTCTTACGCCTTAATTTTAAGATTGTGATCAAACTTGAGCAACTAACAAGATATTAAGTACTACACTAGTTATTCCACACAAGACAATAAACATTACCTTTCTGCTAATCCACTCATTGGTTGGTAGAACTGTATGCAAAGTTTAATAAAACAACACAAAAACTCAGAATAAATACACACGCATAATGCACAACCTATTTTATCCCCCATAAGGCAAACAGTGCAAAGGTACTGTCAGAATGGAAGACAACTGCAACTGTGACATAAATAGAAATCACAAATCTACAAAAAAAAAAATGAAATTACTATACTATTATAGACAGCTACCCGCAAAATTACATATGTTGCATATAACAAGAGTCATGATATTAACTGTGGAAGTTCAAGAGGACCTGCGAATCCACACAACACTATACAATAATGACAACACATAAATATGAATAACCAGAAATCAAAATAAAATAACGCGTGACCTGACAATGACATTACTAATACCATTTTTTGCTAATTCACAACTTCTTTAATGTTTCAAAAGAAACTGAAGCTTAATACATTATTACTTACTAGTCTAAAAAATTCTGTCTAATAGAGCACCCTAACATTTATTTTTCATTTTTACATTACATTACATTTAAACTTATTTTTCATTAATATTACATTTTAACTGTGATCCCTGAGCACAATCTATACAAATTATTGTTAATTACATCTAACTTTTTTATTTTAGATAAAATTACATCCATAATATTTTTTTAAGAATCTGTTCAAAGAAGCAGTGACATAATTATGTTATCATCTTATAAAAATAGTTGTCCTTCACAACAATTCACAACAACTTCTGCAGGCTGACAAACACGGAAATCAATTAAATATCATGCCACAGTTCTAAACTTTCTCTCTCACTCTCTCGTGTGTGTGTGTGTGTGTGTGTGTGTGTGTGTGTGTGTGTGTGTGTGTGTGTGTGCGTGCGTGCGTGCGTGCGTGCGTGCGTGCGTGCGTGCGTGCGTGCGTGCGTGCGTGCGTGCGTGCGTGCGTGCGTGCGTGTGTGTGTGTGTGTGTGTGTGTGTGTGTGTGTGATTTTATATATACTGTATATATAATTATACACACACACACACACACACCTATCTATCTATCTGCACATGTGTGTGTGTCCTACCCAGGGGCGTAGCCAAGGGGGGCAAGGAGGGGCAGCTGCCCCCCCCCCAGATCAAGTTACAAAGTAAAAAATATAAAATAAAAGTAGATAAAAAACGCATGCGAGGAGTGCTAGAACAGGAGCAGTGATGGACAGTTATCCTTACTTTACTTTAAAGAATTAAAGAAACATATATAGTTAATTTACAGTTTTGAACTTCCCGCTTTTGTAAGTCCCTAGTTTTAAAGCATCCGCCATTTTCCTGGTGAACAGACCAGTCGCGTTATAGCTCAAAAGTTTCTTTGCAAGCTTCTTTTTAGTTTCCGTCTTTATTTAAATATAGTCTAACCTCATCAGAGACCTCACTTCATCCACAGTACCTACAGGACACATCAATAGTTAGTAGTAAAATAGATATACGAAAGTTTTTTAAAGGTAAATTAGCCATTAATTTTTTATGTCGATTTCTAAAATTTCAGGATATTTCTACAACGTTGAATAGTATTAAAATATATTGGTCACGTAATAGTATTTATAATTATACCTATAGTGGTTACGTTATTTTGTTTGTCTCAAAAAAGTCAAGACTACAGAACTCTCCCTGAGTGAAGAAAGTTAGGTTAAGTTTCGATTATTCGGACGCTTCCAATTTCCAAAACTAAAATTTCGGATACACTAATTACAAGCAGATGTGTATTTTATGATTTCAAAATACCTCTCACAATAACAAGATATAAAAAAAGAAAAAAAAATTACATTTTAATCGGCCATTTTGTCTCGTTCCACTTTGCGAATATTCACTTACTTGGCGTAATAACCAGGGTTGTGAAATTTTTGAAAAAAGATGGTGGATATAATTTTTTTACAACGCTTGTGATCAGGGTTGTAGCAGAGTAAGCATGAAAGTATAAGTCTAGTCTAGGGATAGTAGTGCTGATGCCTTAAGATTGCTGATAGGGATGGGTATCGATATATTGATATATCAAAATATCGATATTGTCCCTTCAATTATCGATGTTTTTCTTATTTTATGATAATGTTTTCTTATTTTCTTGTTTATGTCCTTGACAGCTGAATACGAGAATAGTTGACTTCGTATAGTTTTATTTTAAAATCAGTTTCAAATTACCTTTTTTGAGTTTTTTTGCGGAACAGTTTAGGAACCACTCAGCTATTCAACATCCATTTAAATGAGTGTCCAAGTATCGATATTTACTATTTATAATAACAACTGGTCTAAGTGATGTTTGTTTTTTACATTATTTCTATCCAAGTCACATAAAAGATAAACAGAATCAAAGACGGAACAGACTCACTTGGGGGAAATTATAAATCTCTGTACTTCCAACTTGAACTTAAATCATGATCGATAAATCGATGGTTTTCCTTCGATAATATTTATATATCGATGTTAATGACTCGATATTTTATCGATATCAAATATTAATAAGTTGGCGATCGATACCCGTCCCTACTTGCTGATTGGTTTCCGCCATATTCAAAACTGCTATGTTAATTGAGCCGGTGAGAATGAAAGTGGCATAAGTCATAAAATTTTAATATATAAAGTATATAAAAACATGCAGAATACATATTTATAAATCAGATTAATCACTTACATGTAGACAGTGATCAGTTTTTAGTATTACAGTATCTTTTTATTTGATTTTTCAATAACAATTTTAACAAACCATTAAATTTCTCCAATTAGCCATAAAGTGACTTACGCCACTTTCATTCTCACCGGCTCAATTATATTCGCCTTGTTTCGGCATCAGCAGCGCCACCCTAGCGACTTCTTGATGAAATGTCTAAACGGTGAAAAATTATATTTATATAGAAAAAATGTAAAGTTATTTCATTTAATAAAAAATTAAAAGAAAAGTAACAAACTAAAAGAAATTTGGACATACCTTCCTGTATGCGGTAATGTAAAAATAAATTTGTTTAATTTTTCCTGCATAATCTTCTTTATTTGGGAATTCTCTTCTTTATTTTAGGGAGCAAAAAAAGGGATTTAGATGACAGCGATAAACATGAAAGCGAGAAGAAAGTTAAAACCTCACCAGCACCTTGCCCTGTTGAGCTTCAACCAGGGCCTTCTTCCATTCCACCACTCAGCGAGTCACCTAAACCTGATGTTGAAGACTGCTGTGAGTGTGAGAATGATTTGGGTCGGTGGATCGGACGGACGTCTCAGATGACAGCGCCAAAAAAAAAGGAACTGTTGACAAACTGTTGGGTTCCACCCACTACTTATGACTTTGCTAAAGATGTCGGCCTCTCAAGCAGGAAGTTTAATCACGGTTGGCTTCAAACTTACTCCCCTTGGTTAGCATATTCGAAGGGGTCGAAAGGCGCACTCTGCAAATTCTGTGTGCTGTTCCCACCCCTTCCTGGTACAGTGAAGGGTGTTTTAGGATCGTTCATTGTAACTCCTTTTATACGTTACAAATATTTACATGAAAATTGCAAAAGTCATGCTTCCACCCACTGGCACAAAGCTGCAGTCAGTGCAGCCAAAACCTTTATGGACGAAATTCCTGTCGACGTTCAGGTGATATCGGGCCACAAGATACTAATAGAAGAAAACAAAAGAATCTTAGCATCGATAATTTCTACAATCATATTTTGTGGTACCCATGATTTGCCTCTGAGGGGAAACGAGCAGCATGAAGGTGTATTTCAAGACCTGTTCCACTTCCGAATCGATGCTGGTGACCAAGAACTAAAACGTCACTGTGATATCCTTAATGACCAAGAACTAAAACGTCACTGTGATATCCTTAATATGAGAAAAAATTCAACATATATGTCCCCTCAGATCCAGAATGAAATTATTGATCTCTGCGGAGCTGTTATCAAAGATGACATTATAGAACAAGCAAAGGCATTTGCCTTTAGCGTGCTGGCAGATGAGACTGCTCATATATCAGGGAAAGAGCAGCTGTCTATCGGTTTTCGCTTCTTCGATGAAAAAGAAATGCAAGTTCGGGAAGAGTTTGTGGGTTTTGTGGAACTTCCTGCCCTCAATGCCACCACGATTCCAACAGCGATAGACAAGTTTCTGGAAAAAGAAGGACCTGACCCGAAGAAATGTGTAGGTCAGGGTTATGATGGATGTTCAGCTATGGCTGGCAAGTATGGAGGTGTACAATCAATTATAAGAAATAAGTATGAGAAAGCTATCTTCTTTCATTGTGCATCACACATTAAATCTTGTTGTAAATGACTTGAATAGTGTTCCACAAATACGCAACACCATCGCCACTATCAAAGACATTATAAGGTTCTTCAGAGACTCAGTGTTGAGAAGACGCTAAGCCCCGAACATTCCAATGCTCTGTGAGTCGCGATGGTCCCAAAAATACAAGAGTATTTCAGTTTTTAACGAGCATTTCATAAAAATTGCTGAAGGGTTGAAGAGATTATCACTGGAAGAAGGAAATTCGAACACGAGGAATCAGGCATTTCAATTACATTCTGCAGCCACAAAACCTGAATTTATTGTTGCTGTTGCCTTGATAGCCAAATATTCTGCCTTATTGGAACCTGTTGTAAATGCTCTTCAATTTAAAACCCTGGACCTGGTCCAATGCTCAAAACACATCAAACGGATCCTTGGAGTGATAACAACTCATCGTAGTGATGCAGAGAAAGTTACTACAGAGCTTGTAAATGGTGTCGACGAGATTACCAAAGATGTTAGAGTGGAATTGACAGTCCCAAGATCTATTCAAAAACAAAAACATCGCTCCAATCCTCCAGCTTCCAGTCCTTTAGAGTACTGGAACAGATCCTTGGTAATTCCTTACTTGGATTCATTAGTTTCTTCACTGGAGGCACGTTTTTCAGATGAACACTCACCTGCCTTTTCAATTTTGTCTCTACATCCGTTAATTATGCTCGAGATAACCATGAAAGACTTTAAAATAAAAGTCAAGGAGTTCCCAGATTTTTATAACTTAAAAGATGTTGCCTCCGAAGGTGAATTATGGTACACTATGTGGGAGAAGAAGAAACTCAATAAAGAGCAGCTAAAAAACTGACAATAGCAGATCTAGTAAAAGAGGCTGAAATCTTTTACCCGGCCACAAAAAAAGCGCTGCTCATCTCTATTACTCTGCCTTGCACCACTTGTACTGTAGAGCGGTCGTTTAGTACGTTGCGGAGAGTAAAGACCTGGCTTAGGTCGACGATGACAGGGGAGCATCTCAATGGACTATGCTTAATGAGTGTCCACAGAAAAACTGCTTTAGAAAAAAAGGAGCAATTGGAGAAGGAAGTGCTGAAAAGGTTTTCTGAAAATCCAAGAAAACTTATTTTAGTTTAACATTTTTTAGTTTTTTGATTTAGTTTTTATTTTAGTTTAACTTATTTTAGTAAGTTATTTTAGTAACATGTTTTAGTTTAATACTTTGTGATAATATATCCTTTGCTAGTTTGCATACGAAAAACTAATATTGTTTTAAAAATATATAATTGTATAAAATTATACTGTACTATACTAATTTTATATCATACCGTACTATAAAAATTTAATTTTTTCATTCATCACGGTATTTGTACGTAATTCTGTTTTTTCACTGTTGCCACGTTTTAATTAAAATCACATTATTATTTGTGACTTTTGGTAATTATTTAACCCTTAAAGCATCTTGGGGTCTCAGACACCCCAGAACATCTTTTCTTGGATCAAGTGTTCCAATCTTTAATTTTACCCCTTGAATTAAAATATTTTTGAACTTCTTGCGGTATATATTGACAATCTAGGGTACCCTCTTAACGACCAAATAGAAGTAATCGCCCAAGAACATAACAGTGCCTAGTACAGCCACGAAAGTAAAATATATCAAAACTAAGTGTGCACTACTATGGTTAAATCTGAAACATTTCTTCGTAGTATTCTTCATTCCAGAGAAAAAATTCCTAAAGTTTTTAAATAAAGGAAAAATTTAATTTTTAACTCGATAACGGTGCGTGTTACTAAAAAGTAGCTAATAAAAAAAAATTTTATGTGAGAGGTAACTCACAAATAAAGTAACATAAAAGTCTTTTAAATAGATCCGACAATCACTGCTTTGGATCAATAGAGTAAAACTTTTTTAAATTCCCTTTTGGATTAATTTTAAAAATTTCTTTTTAGCTTAGATTCCTATAATAGGTATGCCATAGTTATACTGACGAGCCTTAATAACATATCGAGATGAAACAATTTGCTTATCCCCCCCCCGGCGATTTTTAGGTAACCCTTTAGTCCTCTGCCCCCCCTATCCAAAATCCTGGCTACGTCCATGGTCCTACCCTTAAATCAACAAAAACACAAACTCTTGTTGTTAGATGTGAAACTGAAATGTTTCACCTTTTTACAGTTCAAGATGTATGTTGATACAAAATAGAAATGTTCATAAAATAACATAAAGTTATAGTACTGTTCTATCTACATCACTGAACATTTAAAAATGTATTTGAACATAAACCAATGATCATATTTCATCTGGTTCAATGATCCTATTAAACCAAATTAACCCTGTTTCACTCGCTATTTGCATAAATGTAATGCTGACAGTTAAATATTGACATACACATTTTACGCACTCAATCAGCAGATTACCTTAACATATACACCAAAAGTAGGCTACATAAGTAGCTACGTATTTTGAAGTATATGAACTAAACAACCTCTTAAGACAAACACACGAGTGTAACTAATTTGGTACTGACGGTTTATCAATAAATTTTAACAATGGAAGGTTTAGCCAGGACTGGTCAACAGGGCCGTAACTACCACTGGGGCAGCCAGGGCAGTGCCCCGGGGCCCCCGAGCATAGGGGACCCCCAAACGAGGAGGGATTTTTTATACTAAACCAGACTAAAAAATTTTGAATCAAACTCATTTTGTTTCAAACATTCAAAATAAATTGACTTAAAAACTTATCAAAGTCTTAAAATAATAACAAATTAAACTTATTTATAATGTATAACAGCATTGCCTATTTTGTCTACAATAGCCTACTCTCGCTGTCTTTCTTAGCTATTTCAAGAGTCGAAGAGTCACTGACAACGAAAGGACCGAGAGTGGTAGATTGTGTGTGGCGCGGCAGGTGGAGGGAGTAGTACGCATCACCGTGTTCGCAAAAGGGCATCAGTTTGTTTTTGTTTGCTACCCCGCAACGTGTTACCAGTTAGCTTTTCTATTACCAGTTTGACTGACAGTGTCAGTTTTGAAATACAAACAAAGTGCGTTTTGTTGTTTAAATAAATATAAAACGGACATACCTCAGTGGTGCCCAAAAAAGGCAAGAACAGAAGAAAAAATCGCCAGAGGCAGCTAAAAGCTCAGGGAGTTTATCTTTTTGGCTTTCCAGCTCTGAGTCCACGAGGAGCGATGACGAGAGAGGTAAAAATTGAAACATATTTTGTCATAAGTCAGCAAGTGCTCATCCTCTTTCTTTTAGAATAAAGTTCCGTCTAGTTAAAACTAAACAATGAGTGGGCCACGGGCTGGCGGCCAAACAAATTTAGAGGTTAGGCCTATGGCCTATGGCTTTTCTTTTTTTGTCTGGCAGAGTGGCAGATACGTATATATAACTTATACTTCACCGTTGACCTGTATGTAATGTCGGTGTGATACGTGATTTTCTGAATGTTTAACTCTCCAATTACTGCATGTTTTTTTTTCTTTTTTGTTTTTGGTATGTTCTGGAAGCCAAATAGCGACACCGGATTGTGAGACTGTATTTTTTTCTTTTCAAGACCAAAAACACAGTACCCAACTTCGAATTACAAATGTTTCACTGTATCTGTGTGTTTACAATTTTGTTTGTTTACTGTGTACTGTGTTTTCTTATTAGTAAATAATATCTCAAGAACGTTTGAGTCATTGTCTTAAATTTTTATGGATACGGTATTTTAAAAAAATTCACAAAGTTACAATTTTTTGTTTACTTGATTACTGCATGTTTTATTTTTCAATTATCAAAATAATATATATGTAAGGCTGAAACCTAGATGTAGGGTCCGTAGGCAGCAAAATAAGGACTTTTATAAAATCATATAAGTGGCACATTTTTTCAGCTGCGGGGAGAAAAATTCACTATAGTTGCATACTTGAGCAAAGCCTTTGTAACTTTCAGGCCACAATTCATAAAAAATTTTAAATTGCAGTTACATCCAATTCCTCACTAATAAACCTTAAAAGTGTGTCGTATCGCTATCGATATGCTTAATTACTGTACATCAAATATGAGTTCTTTAAATATCTTTCTTTCAGCTCTTTAATATATTTTCTTTTGTATTTCTTTAATATGGTGCCTACGGACGCTGTTACTTTAGATTCCCTCCTTTGCCACTTTTTCCTGAAAAACTGTTTTTCCCTTAAGGTAGAAGAAGATCCAAGACCATAATGAAGAGAGAATAGAAGATGTGGAAAGTGTGTTAGAAGAAAGGAAGATGCATATAAGTGACGACCCTGCCCCTCCTGGCTTAGAAGACATTGATAAATGTAGTGCGTTCCCACAAGATGACATTGATCAAAATTCAGCTCAGTCCGACTCTTCAGATGAAGAGGTTGTATCTTTCAGTGAAAATACACAAGACATACATGTAGCTACAGAGTATGATGTCTTCCCTAACACTGTAAAAGACCCTGAGATGAAATGTAGGCTTATATCAGCTGGCCCTCACCAACCTGATGGCCCTTTTCCAAGAGACGAAACACAACAAGGCCGATCTTTTTCAAACAGCTATTACCGCTTGACAACTAAGGCTGGATTAAAACTAAACAGAAATTGGTTGTGTTACTCAATGAAGTTTGATTGCATTTACTGTCTACCATGTTGGTTGTTTCCCCAACAACAACAAGGACATGCACATGTTGCTCAGTCTCAAAGGTTTTCGACCAGCGGAGTTAGGGACTGGAAGCATATTTCAGAACGTATCGTCATGAAGGATCCAGAGCCCATGCTCGTGCCTGTATAGTTTATGAACAGTGGCGCAAACATGGGACAGTTGATGAGATAATTGATAGAAAGTTTGAGGAAGAAAGAAGCTTCTGGCGGAAGGTAGTTGAAAGAATACTGAATGTAACCCTAACCCTTGCAACATGCAATCTCACTTTTCGCGGAACCAGTGAGAGGCTAGAACATAGCAATAAGGGAAATTTCCTATCAATCATTGAACTGCTATCAAAGTATGACCCTATGTTGCAAGAATTGCTAAAGTGTCCACATGGTGCGGTAAAATATCTAAGTCCGCAAATTCAAAATGAGCTGATCGACTTATTATCATCACAAGTTAAAGACGAAATCACTTGTGAGCTTCAAAATGCTTTGTTTTTTTTTCAGTCATTTTGGACACAACCCAAGATGTATCTAAGGCTGACCAGTTAAGTGAAGTTTATAGATACGCGAAAATAGGGAACGACGAAACAGGAAAACCTGTTGCTGTTGAGTTGAAAATTTGTGAACTTTTCTTCTCCTTTAGAGAGGTTAAAGATCAGTCAGCACAGGGGCTTGCTAAAGAAATAATTAATTCGCTGGAAGAGAAGGGTTTAGATGTGAGGAAATGTCATGGTCAAGGATATGATGGAGCAGCCGTAATGACTGGAGTATACCACGGTGTGCAACAACGTATAAAAGAAAAAGCCCCAAATGCTTACTTTGTACATTGTGCGGCACATAACCTTAACCTTGTGCTGAGTGATGCTGTTGAAGGAAACAGAGATATTTGCCAGTTTTTTGAAACCGTCCAAAATGTATATTGCTTTTTTGGCCATAGCATTGTTCGCTGGGAGAAGTTAAAAACAATGTACCAGAGTGGGTCTTCAAAAGTGACATTAAAAACCCTAAATCCAACTCGCTGGGCTGGCAGATTTGATGCAGTAAGTGTCCTTAAACATAGGTTCTGTGATGTAGTGAAATGTCTCAGCCGCCTAATTCTGACTAGCAAAAAAAAGAAGGAAAGGGATGAAGATAAATAAAAAATAAAGAAAAAGCTGGAATCTTTCAACTTTGTATTACTCCTAGTAATACAATGTGAAGTTTTAGAGGCCCTTAACATTGTGTCAAAGTCTCTGCAATCTGAGACCGTAGATCTGTTATCTGCATATGAGTTATTGGGGAATGCTCTCCTTAAAGTCACCGTGATGCGTGGAAGATTTGGAGAATTAGTGTCTGAGGCTTCTGAGATTTGTGAACGTTGGGGAATATCTCAAGGGTTTCGGCAGAGTAGGATTAGGAAGGTGAAAAAACACTTTGATGAGTTATGTGAAGATGAGAGGTTACAAGAGCCAGAATCCTGTTTTAGAGTAACAGTGTTCTACCCAATGATAGACACTTTATGTACTCAACTAGATAACCGTTTTCAGGGTATGAAAGCTGTTCTTGACACTTATCAAGTAATTCAGCCTGAATTTCTTGTCAACGCTAGTGCAAAAGAGGTCCATGAGAAAGCAGTAGATTTTGTTAGAAGGTTTCCGGATGATGTGTCTCCAACATTTCCATCTCAGATATGTTCCATTAAGACTTAATTTAAAGACAAACTTGAGAAAATGAGCACCGTCAAGGAATTTGCAGAACTGTTAACAATTGATCACAGCTCACTTTCGCCAACTTATTCTGATATGTGTACAGCATGTATTATGTACTTGACAGTTCCTGTGACCGTAGCTAAGGCTGAACGGTCATTTTCAAAATTAAAGTTGATAAAAAATTACTTACGAAGCACTATGGGACAGGAAAGGCTCAGCAATCTAACTTTGCTTTCAATTGAAAATGATAGAGATCAAAAAATTAATATTGATAAAGTAATTAATGACTTTGCTTCTAAAAACGTTAGGAAACAGAAGTTCATGTAATCCTACGTTTTCGGCTAAAACTCAGCCTGTGTAGACTTAGAATATTGCTTATGAAGTATACAGTTTTAAACAATTTGCTTTTTCTCTTTAAAATTTGCTGTTTTTTTTTAACTTGTGTTATTTTTCGTATTTCAATTATCACTTTTAAGATAAACCTTGCAATTCTTGATATGAGTCATGCAATTACTTTTCTGTCTTAATTGTTTCTGCTTTTATCTTAGTAATTCAATGTATCCAATTAATTTGATTTTACAATAACAAAATTGTAACTCCGTAAATTTTATATTAAACTCAGTGTGAAAAGTTAAGATGCGTTTTGTCTATTTTAAATGCCCATTCTTTTCACTTATCAAGAAAAAACCACCAAATAGCAACCCTACTGAATGCAAGTGCCTTACTAAATGCAAGTGATGTAGTGGCAAGGGTATAGGTCAATAAGTATAACACAAATTTTACATTATGTGTGTCGAAGTTTTGACAATATTTATTGTCATCATTAGGACATGTATACAATGCAAGAAAAAATATCAAACACAAGAAGATCAATTAACTGACTGAAAATGTGTGTGTGTGTGTTTATAAGGGATTAACGGGTTATTGCATTATCAACATTTTAAATTGTAATCCTGTATTAATTATGTTTCAGAGTATTATAATTCTATGTATTTAAGTAAAACAATATGTAAGGCAAGTAATATTTTGTGGATGTAAAACAAACTGTCTCAAAACACACACACACACACACACACACACACACACACACACACACACACACACACACACACACACACACACACACACACACACACACACATTCACTCAATTAATTGATCTTGTTGTGTCTGATATTTTTTCTTGCATCCGTACAAAGGTCCTGATGATGACAATAGATATTGCCGAAACGTCGTCACAAATAATATAAAATTGGTGTTATACTTATTGACCGATCCTTGCTAAACCCTCCATTGTTAAAATGTATTAATAACATAAGAATTAATGCAACAGACACCTTTTCTAAACAACAATTATAACGAGAATAAGAAATAATGAATTACATAATAACCACTTCAAAAATGTTTCAAAATATTTACATTGACAGACTAAATTAAACATTAACACTAAAAAAGTGAATAATGTGTACACAGTTATCAAAACAGTATTCCACACTTACATTCCTTTCATACTAAGATTGTTGTTATGTTATATTTACACCAAATAGAGGAATAATAATTTTGAAATGTGCCTAATAAAATGATAAAATTATATAGATTATACATCAGTTTCTCACACTCTGGGCCCTCAGTGACCATGTAGCCAGATTTAAAACTAAAGAAAATGTTCAAAATCAGTAAGAAAAACTTATACACAAAAGACAATTAAAAACTTAAAACCTTACTCATTTCCAAGTCTATCATGTGTACATATGCTAAAAAGTTCTTGAAAACCTTTAAACTGGGCTGGGCATCACAACTGAAATAGAACCTTTTTGCCCAAAAATTAAACCTACAGAATACAAAACAATCAACACCAATCTCTCTCTTCTGTCTGATATGAAAAAGCAAGATGCACCTTCCACAATCTTGCACCAAATGGCACTAGCAACCATCAATGAAAGATATCCCCAGGATGAGTACCTTAGAATCTATACAGACGGGTCGCTCACAGGAAAACATGCGAAGGCTGGCGCAGGAGTACATTGTGAACTGTTCTCCCACTATATTTCAGTGGGAGAAAATAAATCCAGTTTTGACGGAGAAATAAAGGCAATACATATAGCATTACAACAACTCTTACTCAGACCACTAGCTTTTAAAAAAGCCGTTTTTCTTGTTGACTCCACGTCTGCAATCCAGTCTATCGCATCAAACAGACAGCCTATAGATAGCACTGTAAAAGAAAGGATGCAATAAACCTTCTCAGTAAACAAGGGAAAACAATAATTCTCCAGTGGATCCCCTCATATGTAGGAATAAGTGGGAATGAAACGGCCGACCTGCTAGCAAAAAAGGGCACAACATTGCAAGGGAGAAAAACACTACACAGCACAAGAACAATCAAAAGACTTGTTAAAAACAAAACACAAGAGAATGTTCACCAATGAGGCCAGCCTTGCATCTAGTGGTAAACGGTGGAAAAACATTGGAAACACTTGGGACAAAAACAAAAATATACCCAGAAACCAAGCAGTAGCGAACTTCAGACTCAATACTGGTCACAACTGCCTTGCTGAACACCTCCATCGTATTAAGATCTACAAACCCCACCACTGCACAATCTGTAAGCAGCTGAATACAGTGATGAACAGAGACCATCGTCTTGTATGTTCAGGATTGGATCACTCTTATCAAGAGACAGGGAATCTACCAAAACTCTATTGGGATACCAGAAGACAAATGGAATAATTCAATGTCCTGCCATTAGAAAACAACAACCTTTAAACTGCCAAACTTTCAATATGATTCTTTTCTTAAAAGACAATTCTATATAGTGACATCAATTAAAAGTATAATATCTTTTGAAAACAAAACTACACCATTCACATCGTAGTTTTGTTATATATTTCATATTTCAACATGTTTTCTATAGCACACCCAATAAGCACTGATCGAATATAACCTTAAAAAATAAACTTTAAAAATGGTTACATACAAAAGTCACCTAACACCACAACTTCAGGTGAAATCATACTAAAAATTTACATTTTTAATTTTACAGCCATGTTAAGTTTTAGGAACTTGTACATAACATTATTTTACTTTATATCATATATCTTCCACATATAAAACTGACTTTATTTATGTGTAGCCTATTTTATTTTTACTAGTCTCATATGCTGTGGAAATATTGCCTAAATTTTTAAACAAATTACAAGATAAGTCTGCCAGTAGTAAAAATATACAAATTCAAATGAATTACAGTATGTTAGTGACCCCTGGTTATCTCAGATACCTTGATTGCAGCCTTCAGATATAAGGAGTTTTTGACCACTAATATAAACAACGTTAATACTAACAGTGGTCTTAATGAGGTCATAGTTAAATTTAGTGACCATAGTCAAAATCCACTGTACTCAGCGGTTTTTTTCCTTGAGTTACCATTCCTAAGTTGTATTAAACAACCACTTATCATCTTTATTTATATTTTTTTTTTATATTGTGACACTTCTCTGACCCATGGTTTTGTGTATTTACTGCAGTTTGTTTAACATTTATCTACAAATTACTTACAATTAAAAGAATAGTTCATTATTGTTGTTTTACTTTTGGTTATCAAAATGTGAGCTCAATTATATTCATATTTATTGTTTCAAAACATAAGCTGATTATATATCACCAAATTAAAAAGTGTTAAGGAATACAACTTGACATTAAAAATAGTAACTTGTGAGTTTCTGAAGCAACAATTATGAATAGATAGTAGAAGACTCAATGTTAAATTCATTTTAGAGATGTCTAAATTTATAAAAATAATATTATTACAAATAATGTTACCACACATTACAGATCTTAAAGTATTTAAAAAATTCAGACACTTAATAGTACATGACAAATAATTAAAACTACAGACTGAAAAATGTTGAAAACTTCATACTGGATAGAAGAGATAACCATGTCCACGGAATTTTCCTGCAGTAACCATCTTAGTCAAGCGTTTAGGTACACAATTGTGACAAAATGAATTTATATATTACCACATAAATGAAATTTATTGTTATATGGTTACTGTGTCATGTTTAAACATTAAAGTTGCACCACATGAAGAATGTTTAAAAACAACCTACGGTACAATTATCTTTGTATTTACTACTGATAACTGTATGAAAACTAACCTGTGTTTGTGTAATTACAATTCAACTAGCTTTAAATTGGGAAGGTTAAAAATTAAGCAAAGTAAATTTACATTGTATTTTGTATTGCTAATTATTATGACACACAAATTATAAATGGTACTAGTTTAACCGCTAACTGACAGGATAAGGTCTTACCTTCTACAGATTTTGTTATACTCTTAAACCTGTGTTACAATCAGCAGTCAATGTACTCCATACTACTGATCTTACGATTCTCTACTTTCAAAGCAGAATACTGATGGGAAAATGTACGTTTAGTTTTTTTTTTTTTACTTACTACAGTTTGAATAATAATTAATTAGATTAATAGATACACATAGTAACTGAAAACCGATTGTAACTGACAAACACGTTTAAAATACCACCCTACCACATCTAACTTCCTACATGACTAAATTATTCCTATACATTAAAAAAAAAAAAAAAAATTTGAAGTACTTACTAAAAATTACCCAATTATGTGCTATTTTCACACACAACGAATTCAGAAATGTTTCTATTAGTGATGAATGAAAAAGTAAACGTATAATCACTAACAACACGCCTAACCTTAAAAACAATTTTTTTAAATATGTATCACTGGTTAGTTAGTTGTGGGCACACCTGAACATCATAATAAACACTGTTAATATTTCTCACAATCTGCCTATTATAACTAATTGTTAATGCTCCACGAGTACGTGGAAGCCTAACAATCAATAAACTCGCGAAACAATCAACTTTTTCTTTAATTACACTAACCACATAAAATTATGAAGTTCGAAATGTTTACAAACTGCATCCAATTATCAATGCAGATCTGTTTCTTCGGTGTTATCAACTGAGATTTAAACAACTTGAAAAAACAAACAAAAGCAAATGTCACTGAGAAATCGATTCAAAAGGTTCAGTCACACAGAAAACAAACCATGACAACTTCGACAGTCCTCATTTAACACACACAAATTCAGTTTCTTAAAAGAAACTCTGTGTGTGTGTGTGTGTGTGTGTGTGTGGGTCGTCAAATCGAAGTTGCTCATTTAACATGGCTGTATACTAGAAAAAGAAATGATATCCTAATAGGACCATCTGCACGTAAAACTTCACGTACTATCTACCCGTTCAACGAAAACAATAAATAGACAGCATTATAACTTAAACAAAATTTGAAAAGTGATATGCTTACCTTCTAATATAATCACATGAACGAAAAGTATACGAAAAATCAATTACAAAACAACACAAACATACCACTGTTTCACACCCAAGCTTTTTCTGCTATCTCCCACCACTCTCGTGCTCCCCACCATTAAACTATGACGTCATTACATGGACCGGGACGTAATGTTGGTTTCATCCCGTAGGATACAAACGATGTACGGGAGTATGATGCATGTTTTAAACCGTATTTCGAATTTCGAACCACGCTGCTAGTAAGGTACAACAAGAATGCCCCAATCGGCTGCTGTAGAAGGTCATCTTCCATAAAAGCCGTCTTACACTTGATCTCCGTTAGCGCCTTATATGGACAACTTCGCCTACTTAAATGTAAGAATTAAACTGGCTACAAAAATATTTTATTTATAGTAACCTAATACACAACCAAAAAAGAATGCAACATAATTGAATCAAACGAAAAATTAAGTGTGACAGTAAAAAAACAATATTAAACTCAATTAAGAGAATAAGCTATATCAATTTAAAGGTAAAAGTTTGTTGTCTCTATATGGAAATTAAATTCTTTCTAGTCTGGCATTACTTTTAAAAAGTAACTTACCTCGGATAATTTGCAGTAAATAAAATTCACTTTCTTAAATATGAATAGGCTAATTATATGCAACCAATAAAAACTGCAATGATAAATTGTTAGGAAACTTTCAGGGGACACAAAACACTTGTAAACCTTTAATATTTATTGTTGTGAGGTAATTAATCCCATTAAATACAAATATGACAATAAGCTTTCTCATTAGAGTAATTATAAATGAGCTTTCACATTTCTAATGGTTAGTAACTACTTTATTAAAAAAACTGATAGTATAGATTATTTAGATAGCCAGCCTTTGCAAGAATGGCCAATTTTTGTCCAGCTGTAGTCAAAGGACCAACAGAGATTAAAGAAAATCAATGTAGCCAGACACTGTAAGGAAATCATTTTTTATGTATTTATGTTTTGCATTGTGTTGTGTGTGACCTAATCGTGTTTGGGGAACATACAATTTAAATGTGGATCGTACAAATTCATGCTTTTACAAACTTAAACTACACAATCATTATAGTAATTTTTATAAGTAATCGTTGAGTCATTCATTTTGTTTTCTGACAAATGTACTACTGACCTGTACATAAATTATTTATGTCTACTAATTCTTTACTTAATCCTTTCCAACATTTTTGACCCTCATTTAGATTAACATTCTATGTATGGTTTTTACAGAAAATACACAAACTCTTCTTAGTAAAACTTATATTGATATTTTTTTTAATGTGAACTTTAGGCCTGAAATTTTTCATATACATTACACTAAAAGTTATTTACTCACATAAAGTCATATGCAAACATAATAAACTGGAGAAGCATTTAGTACAATAGAACATTAAAATAAAAGTAATGTTATATACTGTATTCTTATGAACGTTAAAATTGTAAACCATGCTTCTTATTTGCAATATGTGGTTGTTCATTGTTTATTTCATTCACAAAAACAATAGCAACCTGATAAAAACGACCTCTTTTTTAACACCAAACACTCTTTAAAGCATATGAGTTTCATTCTTCATGTCAATTATTACTAGGTGAAAAAAATGAGTTTCATAATTTTAAAAGCAAACATTATTGCTTGGCATGTGTTGCTTATACTTGTGTGTTGTGCCTGTGTTTTTTTTTATGTTGAATGTTCTTTTCTTTATTTATTTATTTTTGTTTTACTTAAAACATTAATGGAAATTATTTCTCATAACTGAAAAAATAATCATGAATATAATAAAATTAATTTTAAATAATATATAATGAAAAAATTATATCATAGTCCAAAAACGTTTCTACCTTTCAGTGTTGGGCTGAATATATTCTTTTCATGTTTGCACAGACATTGACCATATTTTTTCATCCTTGGCTGAAAACTTACCTTTGATATTCTTTTCTATTTTCAACATTATTTTTGTAACTGCCCCAATAATCCTTAGCCACTAGCCCTCTCCTCTTCTCTCCCTACCCCTCTTCTGTTGTATTCTAGTTTACAATAATTTTAATTCCATTCATTTCAAGTGCCCCCACCAATTTGTGAATATATTTCTTCCTGTTTTCTTCAATGTATTCTAAGAGACTACAGGTTTAGACTTGATGAGCCTCTCTCTCACTCTCTTTCTTGTGTGTGTGTGTGTGTGTGTGTGTGTGTGTGTGTGTGTGTGTGTGTGTGTGTGTGTGTGTGTGTGTGTGTGTGTGTGTGTGTGTGTGTGTGTGTGTGTGTGTGTGTGTGTGTGTGTGTGTGTGTGTGTGTGTGTGTGTGTGTGTGTGTGTGTGTGTGTGTGTGTGTGTGTGTGTGTGTGTGTGTGTGTGTGTGTGTGTGTGTGTGTGTGTGTGTGTGTGTGTGTGTGTGTGTTTTCCAGCCTGCAGTTAATTGAAATTTTCTATCAAACAAATTTACAGGCACTCATGTTGTCTAAGGGAAACATGAATTCTGGAAGGAACCACTGTCATATTATAATACCTATCTATTTTTTGTGTGGTTTATGCCACCAGCTTTTTTTCAGTCTTAGTTCAAATCTTATTTTAACTTCAGGCTTTGCCTATTTTTTCATAGTTTCTATGCCAATATATCATCATCATCACCAACAACACCAGGCTTGGTGAGACAATCCAAGCTGCTGAATTAGAACTTGCTACCACTCACGCTTATCTCAGCTGCCATACTTGTCAGACTGTGACTCAGCCCACACTATTTCCCACCTTAGTTTTTTGTTTTCTCTTTTTCAACTTGTTCTAGTAAATACAATATACTGCAATGGACATTCTAATTGCATATATAATGTAGTATAGAATAAAAGCATATAGCATAAAAAGACACTGTGTGAATAAATACAGATTCCAAGTTTGAACATTATATATTAGTTGATAAGGAACATTGTTAAAAAATGTTAGTTTAAAGTATTTCTAGAATTATGAAACGATTTGAAGTGCTGTGAAATGGTACGAAATGACGTTTGGCGCATATGGAGTGCGCATGTGCTAGGCTACCTATTTATTTTACAGGATATTCATAAAAAATACCTTAATTTAAATAACTTTCATGATATGGGAAATTTTTATATCCGACTTGTATCAGAATGTTTTTAATAAAAAGTCCTAACTGATGACAATAGTTATTTTTAAAATCAGAAACTGAATGTATGCGTATTTTACATAAAGAGGTTTTATGGCTATAATTCCAGCCATAAAAATTATCAGGTTTTGTAAACAAGAGTTGTTCTGTTCAGAAGCCTTCTTGAACAAGAATATTGGTTATCTGTAGAAAAATCATGAGTAGGGGGTTACCAAAGAACCAATCAGATTATGAGATTTCTGTTGTGGATAATTATTGGAAATGGATAGATCAGTCTGTCTGAGGAATTGATAACATGTAAGTGCCACATGGTTCATGACGATTGGTCTGCTAATCACAACTATCACAAGTTAACATTTCCTTGAGTTATTACAAGTAATATTGTAAGTGCTATTCCACATAAGTTCAAGATATCCAATTAGAGTACATAAACACTTTAAGCCTACTGGATAAAAAAGTGTACGCATAATACACTAATTTAGCAGTAATGTCTGTTAGCGGTGACACTATATAACTATGCTCGTGAGAAACATCTACACGCCCGAAAGTGACCCTGAGGCTGGACAGAGTATATCAAGTGTACTCATCCAGATACCGGATCATCCAGGATCTGCAGTTGACATCAAAGGGAAGTGAATCTATATTATTTATGTACAATCAAACAAAGAAAAATTATTTAGAAGAAAGAATCTGTCACAGAAGTAAAGACTTCATAGTAAATAAGACAAAAAGAACTTTTAAAAATTAATTTATTTCATTGTATAGAGAGAAATTTTTAGTTGTGTTCCAAAGATCAACAGAGATAGATTAATTATTTTTATAAACTGTATTAAAATCTACGAAGATTGTTATAAAAGAATAGCATCATTACCAAATTCTCTTCATTCCAGTACAGTATATCTAGACTACCTACTTATTCTATGCAACACCTATACATCAGAATACATAAACAACATTTAGGGTTTTCATAAACTGGGACAGATCCATTCAGATTCCTGCTTTCCTGAGATGCCATTGTCTTTATCTGTATGTGGCATTGTCACCTCCGCACCATGTCATTACACACAACTTGTAAAATTGTTGCTACAGTTGTAATTGCGCTCAGAGTACAGCTTTATACTTAAGTTTGATAACTAAAAGTGAATAGAATGTTGACTCACTTAAATATTTAGTAACTATCAATAAAATAAAAGCTCCTTCAGCTTTCAATGATTTTCTGAAAACAATTTAATGAAATACGGTGGAACTCTGATAGTCCAAACCATAGAAACCTGAATGTCTGATAATACAAACATAAATTACATAAATTATATTATTTCTTTTTAAACTAAATAAGTTACATATAAGTCAAAAAACAAGTTGAATTTAATAACAAAAATGAGAAATAATGGAAACTGTGAAAAGGAAAATCAATTTAAACAACACACACAAAATAAAAATGTACAATCTGTAACATTTTGAAAACATGAGATAAATTATTGTTATTTAGATAATATTTATTGATTTATTATTTTATTAATACTTTTTTCTATTATTCAGTTGTAGGAATCCTGCATGTTTGTTTGATAATCTATACTTTTTGATAATCTAAACCACTTCTTGCCACAGTTAGTTCATATTATCAAGGTGAACTAAAATTAACAAGGTGATTATCAGATATACATGCAGTGAACTTTATAGTGTACATCTCATAATGAAAGCTTCTCTGTAATGAAAAATTTGGTGATCCCATAACATACGAAACAACCTATTTAAACTCTTATTGTAACAAAATTTCTCTGTAACGGGAAAATTTGAAGGCTCCATAAAATCTGTTATATTGAGATTTTATTGTTTATTTACTACTAGCATGATATCCCATTGTGGGAGATGGAAAGTTGAGTGCAAGCCTATTACTTAGTCTCAAGCTGTAGTAACTCGAGAGTAGGGATTGTGTATTATAACTATTCAGTTGCCTCATGATTTTGTGTGGATGCCATACACCTCCAACAGGAACTCACAACTTCTTTCCTGC
The DNA here is from genome assembly GCA_034769895.1 of Magicicada septendecula. Taxonomy (NCBI): domain Eukaryota; kingdom Metazoa; phylum Arthropoda; class Insecta; order Hemiptera; family Cicadidae; genus Magicicada; species Magicicada septendecula. Next base: position 185,694,904 of record CM068376.1, on the reverse strand, counting down.
ACACAAGACAAGTACATTATCTGCTAGATTTGGGAGGTGAATATACTGTATATTAGTTTCAAAGTAATTATTTTAATCCTGCAGAGCACTTTCAGGGACTGGTCGTATCCATTCATCAGTGCTTGGCACTGTCACAAAACTATGTTAGGGTGAATAAACAGTCAAAGTTGGAATCAACCCATAACAACATTCATTCATATAGAAACCTACGAATTACCGTAAATATATCAATAACCATAAATTCATAACAATATTGTAATAGTATAAACCAACTCATGCACAGGTACTTCATCTGATGACACAATAAACATGGTAAGAGACAGAGGGTTCCATAAAGAAGAAGCACACGTTTTTATTTATGTATTCAAATTGTACAATATAACACAAACAATCAAAAAATGAATGCCACACACACACACACACACACACACACACACACACAATAGCTTCCCATATCTCAATATTGTTGGTTTCTTCCTGAGTTTTCTTAAATTCAATGACATAGTTAAGAAGGCTATTGAGGGGTTGCAACTCCCCTCATTAATTATGGGTAGATCACAAATGGAGACTATAGATAGAATCTGTACACAGCCAGTATCAGCTTACTAGTGGCTTTCATATAACATTATGCAATAGGCTACAACTGGTGAACCTCCTACTATCAATAACACCTTTTCCCCTATCTATAATCAATCATGGAAAATCCCATAGACAGATCTGTGTCAATAGTAAGACCTCTGTGGAAAAGTACTAACTATGCCACTAAGTTTCTCCTGGATCTTGAACACTGCATTCTTCTGATCCTTCAGTCACCTGTTCTCCTAATAACTACTATTCTCACTGTAGCTAATTATAAGAAAAAGAACTATATAATCCTTAATTAATTATACTTCAAACTGAATCTTAATCATCTGTTCCCAGGCAAATAAGCCACTGCAGGGTTATCTATCAAGGTTTTGTATTCATTCAAGTGATCCTGCAGTTTCCAAGAAACATCATAATGCTTTACATGCCACTATGTAACTAATCATGTTACTCACTTATAATATTATAATACATATATTATTTATATTTTGATTTCTTACCTTTTTACTCAACCATAAATTTGTCAAATGACATTGGATACTGCCTGTCGTGTGCAGCTCTTTGAGTCCTCTGTAGCTATTTCCATCCATCAGATTCATTATCATTCTGCTTTCTTTTTCCTTAATTCTTATGATTTCTGTATCTTTATGATTTCATTTTCTTTGCACTGGTTAACTTCTGCACATGGTTCCTCCTTAGAATATGACTGATCCAAGTATCTTTCTTTAGAAGACTTCTTTCTTTTATTCTTTTTAATTCCTCCTTATTTGTTATTTAATTTTTCGCATTTTATCTTTTATACTTACCTACCTAGCCATGTTTGAAAACTTTTTAAATGTGTCGCCTTTTCTTCATTATCCATGTTTCTGACGCATAGGTGATAACACTCTAGATACATTTCCAAGACCATGTTCTGTGACCTAGAGAAGTGTTCTGAAAACTTTTTCATAAAGGGGCTAGATATTAGATAATCTTAGGTTTAGTGAGTCAAGATAGGAAATAGAAATTAGTCTGCATATAGGCACTTACAAAGAAAAAACTTTACTAAATATAATTATATCACTACGACTCGGAACACAAAACTTTTTATGGGTAAAAACGTAAAAGTTTTACCTTATAACCTGAACCGGTTTTTACTTTTAAAAAGCTTCTTCAGAGGTTCTTCAGAGGTTTTTTAAAAGTGAAAACTGGTTCAGGTTATAAGGTAAAACTTTTACGTTTTTACCTATAAAAAGTTTTGTGTTCCGAGTTGTAGTGAAATAATTATATTTATTTAAGTAACGATCACGTCATGGACAACGAAATCCAAGAAAAAACTTTGTTCCAAATCAAGTGTTCCAAAAATTCTACAAGAGTTGTTTTGTATTAGTACCATAGATTAGTTAGAATGCATTTCAATAAATTTTGTAGGGACAACTAATGAATACGATTTCATTTCTATGTGTCATAAAAAATTGTTTTCAACATTATAAAACTGGAAAAGTGATTAACTCACAGACTACGTAGAAGTAACTGCAGAGAAGACTTAGCGCCTGACTTGTAGTGCACATTTAAACACACTCTGTTTCAAGATTTTCAGTTTGAACTATTAAATATTGGCATAAATTATAAGTAAAAAATTTTCTTCCTTAGAGAGTTAAAATATTTCCAATGTGTGCATCATGATTTAATTATAATGCATCCAATATTTATTATTAATTATTTAAGACTGACTTGAAGCACCCAGATGGTGATATAGTTTGTAAGGCTAAAGCTTAAAGATTACAGTAGGTTGAAAAAATAGAGATGCAAGGATAAAAATTATAAAAGATGTTCTCATTTCCCTTCATCATAAATATGTAATAAACCTTAAGGTTTTTGTGGAAGGTGATAAGAGAGTCAACACAACATTCTTGTTGTGTTTTAGGCAGTTTGTGACTATAACATGGAATTACTGAATTGTGTCAAAGCACCTGAAATTATAAAAATAAACATCACATTGCATTTTGAGTAAATTTTTTTTAAGCTATCTTTCTCTTTCTCTCCTTAGTCCCCAAAACTAACACAAATGTCCCATACATTGAACAATGTTGGAGGTGTTGAACTTTTCTTTACGAATGGATTATTAATATTTGTTTAAGGGTATGAGTAAGTTATGATGAGTCTATAGTGAGGGAAAATGTTTTGATTAACTATTAGATGAGTATCGACATTCGCTCAGCACAAGATCGAATCCTGAGGCAATGCGCATCTATTACAATATCTTGTAACAGATCTTGTCTTGATATGTTGAAGGTGGGATATATTGAATGTTGTATTACTAATAATACATGTTCTATTTGAATTAATATAAGAATTTAATGAAAAAGTATAATGTTTTGAATGATATATACAATTATTGCTTTAAAATGGCGAGTTTATGTCACAAAAGAACAATAATGAATACCTATCTAACTTAACTTTTGCATGGTCATAATCAATTTTCAACACAATACTATTGACTAAGAGAAAGTTACCATCTGCTGTGATATCTCAGAAAAAATATGTGTGTCTTTGGGAATTTGTAATAATTAAACTGATCGGTAAGCAATTCAAAAATCTATGAAATCAATTTTCCAAAGAAAATTTCTGGAAAGTATATATTTCATTACACTTTATGTTTATATATTAATAGACACTGAACACAAGTTTTATTTTTCAACATGTACAAAATCCCATTTGTACTGGAAATAATATTATTACCTTTATAAATCACTTTTAAAGTCCAGATACATAATTCCCAGCTGCCAGGTTTCTGATCATTGTAATGACTGTGTTGTACATCTACAAACGTTCTATATAAATCAAGCCAGTGGAAAGCTTCCTTACTGCATGCACATTATTTTCTACTTTCCCAGTGCACATTTTCTTCATGCAACATGGTTTCAATTTGATCTATTATTTTGTCGCTTTTTAAAATCTGGTTCCCTTGGCTAACACTCTTGAAAACCGGTTACCTCCTTCATTAGCTTCGACAATTTTGAGAAAAATACAGGTTAATTTTTGTCTTAATTTCACTGTGGACTTCTTCACTGGAGACTTCAACAGGACACAAATTCTGCCAAGCTTTAAGTAGGGAACACTTACACAATCCCAACATCTACAAACATGTAAATAGTATCTTTAACATTTTTTTTATACAATTGTAGGATTGTTTCTTCATTGTTTAAGCATTAATTAAGCATTAATGTATAAAAATTGTTCTCATAAAGTTTTCAATGCCTCCTTCTGTATTGATTGTAAGACTGAGTTTACAGCAGACTATATGGAAGGAATGCCAAATAACAGTAGGAGGAAACATCAACTTCACAACATTCTTATGATGCTCTTCAGATTACACATAACCTTGTCAAAATAATGTATCCTTTTTATCGACTATAAACCAGCTTTCAACAGCATAAACATATCCAGACTATTAAAGGCCCTTAAAGGACTTGGAATTCCTCAGAAAATTGTAAAACTAGTTGAGATTACAATGGATGGAACCAAAGGAAAAGTATCTCTAGGAAGAGAAAAGAGTAAGGAATTCACAGAAACATCTGGGGTTAAACAAGGTGATGCATTATCAGCACATTATTTAATTTAGCTCTCCAGTATGCAGTAGGAAAGTTGGGACTGAGGGGACATATATTTCAGTGAATGAGGCAGGTGATATAGGTGTGGATAGGTGTTTCAGTGTGGATAGGTGTGTATGCTGATGATGTGGTGCTGGTGGCCAGAAATGTAAACACTTTAAAAGGAACCTTTGAAGAATTGGAAAGGGAGGTCCAGAAAGTAGGGCTCTATGCCAACAAAGAAAAGACAAAATATATGAAAGCATCAAGTGCAGAGGGAAGGAGGAGAACAGAAAAACTCAATGTAGGATGGCATACTTTCCAAGGGGTCTGGGAATTCAAATATTTGGGTGTCTCCATAAACAATGAGAACAAAATCAGCAATGAGATTTCAAAGTTTTTTGTGCCCACCAGAAAATTTTCAGATCCAGTTTGGTCAGCAAGAGAACCATACTTAGATTATACAAGACCTTAATAAGACCAGTTGTGACATATGCTGCGGAGACCTGAACACTACTTAATAGTGACATACATAATTTAAGAGTTTGAAAGAAGAGATCTATGAAAAATCTTTGGACCAGTGAAGAATGGTGCATACAGAATAATAGGGGACTGGAGGAATTGACAGATAGCGAGGACATAGTGAGGTTCATGAAGTCTATGATGATCAGCTGGTGGGACATTAGATGCACATGGAGGACGACAGAATGCCCAAAGCAATTCTTAGATGGACAATAGATGGGCAAAGAAGGAAAGGAAGACCTAGAAGAAGGTGGCTACATGATGTAGAAGATGACCTCAGGAAGATGGATATTGGGGATTGGAGGTGGAGTCTGGAGGACCAAGATGTTTGGAGGCAACTAATTGGGGAGGCCCAACTAGTTGGAGCCCCAGAGGAATGAGCGAACTAACGAATTGTCAAAAGAATGTTTTATTTCTGACTCTATCTACTCCCTCACTCATGATTAATTTGAATGAGAAAGACTTCCAGTGTTACCATGTTTTTTTTTTAACTTCTGGAATGATTACAAAGACATACTCTTCTATATCAGACATTATTACTCTGAATGATGTTAATGCAGATATTTCTTTAAATTTAGATAAATAAATTGAATCCTTTTATGTTTTAAAATATATTATTATTATTATTATTTACCTCTCACAAGAAGGTGACCACTTTACATCCTAATTCAGGATCTTACCTTTAGTGACAAAAGATCTTCGTGCTCTTCTAGTACAGCCCAGTTTTGTTGGCACTACTTCTTTCTCAGTGACTTCTTTTTATTTTTGAAAGAAAAAGCTTAAAAACATGGGCATTAGCCCATAATTTTCACTCCAAATATCTAACTATCGTATTTCAAGTCTAGAATCACTAGGACCAAACACTAGTTCCTTTAATGTCTATATTACTGTTTAATTCTGTTTACTTCAAGTGCATATCATTTAACAGAAGACCTTAGTTCAATTTGCTTTTGCTTCTTACTTAATAAAAACAAAGTAACCATGCTGAGTTCTTATTTAACATTCATGCCTGGTTTGGTATCCAAGTCACTTGTATCGAATTAGCAAACTAACCTTTAGTAATCCTCAGTGTGATTTCAAGTAGATTTTATTACTACGCGTTTCAAAGCATATGCTTCATCATCAGGTATCTTCAAATAAATTAAATCACTCTTTCGAGGTCGTCACTAACTATAATCGAACTCAGCATATGGAGTACGCAGTGTTGCGGACACACCCACTCAAGCTGAATCTACTACTGCACGGTCGTTGGTCCTTATCCGAGCAAGCAGGTTCAAGGCTGTGTTGTATAGCTGATTGGATATAAAGTTCACTGATCATTCAACACAGAATGAACAGTGAACCTGAAAGGCTTCATTTTTCTTGAAATTAATTTTGTATAACAGTCCTTACAGACTAACTGTAAAAACACAAATTTCAATAAAATCTGTCACAATAAAATTTAATCTAAATAAAATTTTGTATGGGTTATTGAACGCTTCTGAGTTTCTACTGATCTAAATCCAGTTCTGATAGAGCTTCTCAAAACTAGCTTAATACCTTTCAGTGTATTATACGTTTAAGTATCAATGTGATTTTTCATGAAGGAAATTGTTGACTCAAAAAGGGTTTCTTTGACAGCTTCTAATTAATCTATGCTGTTACTGTTATTAACAGTATTGCTATGTCCATTGATACAATTACATAATGCTCTTGATAATTCAAGATTGTATCTCCTCACGTTTCTCAACTAGCTACCGCATGTAGCTGGCATGTTGAGTTTAAGGTCGGACTTTGACCTAGTCTCCATATTGTTCTAGTGCCTGTAACTACACAAATAATGTTCCCCGCACCACCCAGAAAATGGAATAGTATTCAGGAACCTCTGTGGGGAATATATAACCTCAGCGGTTGGCTTAGCAGGCCAATAAATTGCACCTGGCGATTTTAGAAGTGTGGTGGTTCAGTGGGACATGATCATTGTGTTAATTAGTGCAAAACTGTAATAGGTGACATTTATTGTAGTTGTTGGACAAATGTAACTTGAATTATTGTATAATAGTGGCTTTTGTTGATTTCTAACTGTTGTTTGTGTCTAATTAAAGTTGTAATTAGTGACTTCATTGGTAGCAATTATTCTGTTTCCACTGTACAAGATGACTTTGTGTGAAACCATTGTAACAGTAGTGTCAGAATTGGGATAGAACCTTTAATAGTAGAAACAGAGGACACTTCATACAATGAAAATTTGTGGTTAGCCATACAGTAGTACTTTGATGACAATTGGTAAGTCAAATACAAATGCTGATTTGTATTTTAACATAGTCCACATATATAAGTAAATATATTTGTAGTAGGAAATACATATTTATGTTATAAAGTAATTAACATTTTCTGGTTTCACACAAAATAAATAAGACAGCACTTGATATAAGTAACTTTCAGAAGTTGATATCTTGCTGGATGGTATCAATGGAGCAGTGTTGGAACTAAACTGGACACGGGTATGTTAGGAACCCTCAAGACAATCATGTGAAATCCTTGAAAATGCTAGTGTCTTGCACAGATTGTATGTTGTATAGAAAGTACATACTAACAAACATTTACCCTCTTAAATATAAAAAAAAATCATAACTTTAATGCTATTTACAAAACTGAGCTATAGCATAACACAGTTTTGTTCATGAGGTGTTATAAAGTGAAATGAGATTAAAACTTTGTATCCAATGATAATGTTATCATTTTTAGCTTTTAAGGCACACTGTAATTGATGAGGTTATATATGCCCTCTATTTGTTAGAAATAACACAGAGTGGAATGGTATATATGAAGGGAAGAGGACTTCAAAACAAAAGTTGATATATATGAAGAGCAGTGGGACCCCAAAACAAAAGTTCATAGATGCCTCAGGTACTGTAGCCCTTCTTCGTATCGTAAGTAAAAAATAATTATGTGTACAACATTATATATAGTCTACTCATAAATATAAATATTATTATCATCTGTAATGATGGTGATGATTGTTATTACCAGCAAGGATGATAAGAACTACAATAATGGTAATGGATGTGATGGATTCACTGAAATGGCTAAAGTGTTCCATTTTATAATAAATTAGTTATTGAGCAATTTAGTTAATTAAAAGGAAACGCCAAAGTTCTAATTAATGCTTTTCAATAACAATAAATTTTAAAGAACATAAAAGAATCTACAAGAAGAAAAATCATTTCATAATAAATAATGGAGATCAAATAACAAAATAATAAGGAAAACGGAAAACAGAGTTATGATTATGCAGAATTCCTATCACTGACTTCATAATTTTTTTTTTGAAATATGCCTCCTGATCTAAACAACTGCTGGATCCAGCATTCATTTTACTATTATTGTCATTATCATCATCATAATCATAATCATAATCACCATCACCAGTTTATGAGATAGGCAGGTAGGGTGCCTTATGTGAGTCGTTCAGCATATAAGGAAGGTTGTGTGGTCTCCACTACACTTCAGTTGCCAATTATTACAATAGGATGTTATCCCAGGTACTCATTTCGATAGGTTGAGTCAACCTTGGAACTGAAAAATACACCTTGATTTGATGATGCACCTAGGACATCTAGATTAGTAGTCAGGTGCCATATCCGCTAGCCTCCTAAGCCACAACATATTTACATGGACTTTATTTTTAGGCCTACAATCTCTCAAACACAATATGGTTGGTTTCAGTTGTATAAATGTTTTTATTTTGTCTCTTCAAGAAGTTATATGAAATGTCATTAGCCTTTTCAAAGTTATAGGCACCAATTATAAACTTTTCTGCATTCAATTGTTTCACTGTCTCCTTTGCAACATTGTTTTAATACTTCCTGATGATATATGTGTCACTTAATTCACAGGTCTGAAGAGTATACTGGTTTGTGTAACATTTCCTTATTCAGTGACAGTTTGTTGATAAAAAACAGAGTAATTGATTTTATGGTGCTGGGTGCTGGTATACAAGCCAATGGCTGGACTGTAAACACCATACGTAGATAGTGCATATAAATATAAGTGTTTCTTCCTGAAAACTTGTCTTTAAGTTTACCTATTGTAGTGTATCAATATATATCTGTGGTTATGGTGTTGTGTGTGGTGTGCCACATAACAAACAATCTGTCTCATTTATATTACAAATAATAAATTGTAAGATTAGAACCTCCCTAACACTACAAAACATTATTGCACAAAGCCTGAAATATATTTAGGTTTGGCTTGTTATTTTTAAGTCATAGATGGAACTGTGAACAGCCAATTTAGATTTATTGACATAAGATTAAAGGCAGGCAATTGAAGACTCTGTGCAAATTATACGATTTTAAACCAAAAGTAATAATAAGGGTACACAGTTTGTTATTTTTAAAATAATCATTATCATTTATTTTAGATTCACTTTAAATATATATGGTTTTGCCTTAAAATGACACTAAAAGTAGATATGATAACATAATGTTGCATTACATTGGAGCTAAGAAAGTTAACAGCTTAATCCATAACATAGGCAGCATAATGTGTTCAACATGACTTAACTACAAAAATTATAAACTGAAACTGTTTCAATATTAAAAACCCATTTCAAAAAACTGGCTTGCCAAACATGATAATGGTACACATTATCTCAGATTCCATGACATTTTAAAACTTTTTGTTCCTTTACTTTGAGGAGAGACTTCAAAGTCTGTATTAAGATTTCCTTATTTTCCTGAATCAGACCAGCAGATGTAGACCAATAAACTGTGTTATCTTATATACAGTTTGGAACGTTTATTTTACAACTTTGTTTCATTTTAAGTGTTAATACTGCAGAACAGTAATTGCAGGCAGTATGAAAAATAAAATAATCAGACATAAGAAAAGACCATTTTAAGCGAAGGGAAACAATTATCTTAACATATTGCATACTTACTAAAATATATTAATAAGATTAGAAAATTTAAAAAACCATATTTAAAAAGCTTAGTTAATTTTTAAAAAGAAGAAAATTCCACGAATACTCTATGTTGCAAACAGATGGTTACTGGCAGTGATTGATAAATAGGTTTGGAGTTGATAAGGTTGAATGCCCAAAATGCCCATTATTGTAATATATTCATAGTACTTTTCATTTTTCTTGGTGGAGTTCTGTGTTGTTGTGCTGTTTGTTTTCTGCAACATTTCAGCAGATCCCTCTCTGCTGTCTTCAGGCATATTCCTCCTCAATGATTTAGGATGGAATCTACTTCCATTTATTTACATTACATTACATTATACATACATATGTGAGTGCACACAGAATATATTACCCCAAATCAACTAAAAGAGGATTTTCCTCTATAGTAAATCTTTGTTCACTTGCATTTATTTTGTGAATCTTTGTTGATTTTGCCATTTATTGAATCAGAATTGAATTAGCATAATCATGTAGCATTAGATTTTCAATTGTCTTTAAGCAGCTGTGTCAATAACCTGAAGAATCCCTTTTGAACAACTAAAGCTGTACTCTATATAATGTGCATATGTTACCACCATATAATGAATTCATGTGCTGACTGCCTAGAAGTTTTGAAGATCACAGCTCAGATATTAATGAAAGTTTATCCCTGTGAGTTTAGTGTTTTTAAAGCATTGGTTGTTGGGTTTTATAATCACTAACTAGGGGTCATGGGGTCACAATACTCTAGTGGTCCATTCTAATTATGATGTATTTTAATTTTATATCCAAAATAAAATATTACATCAAAACACTTCAAATTCATTAGTTGAGGTGCATCATAAAAGCAAAAGATACAGTAGTGATGTACACCACAACATTATTGAAGCTTGTTTTTCTAGTTAGTGATTTTAAATATGTGCAGTTGTTTTCTTTGCATTATATTCCATCCTTTTACATATGCCATTTATATAAACATAAATTGAATTCTTGGATTTTGCTGTCCATTAGTGTCTGAGTATCACTAAAAACTTATAGAAACTATTCTGATGCAGAACACATTTACTTTAGACATGGGCGTAACTTGGGGCCTAACTTTGGGGGGGCAGGGTAAAGCTTCATTAATTCAAGTGTGTAGTGAGACCATCTATATAATAAAATAAATAAAATATATTATATACAAAATTAAAAGTTTAGTAATAATTCTTAGTTAGTAAACGAGGGACAATCTCATTTTTTAATGATCAACAAACCTTTCTTCATAAGTTGTACTTCCAGTTATGTTTACCTAGAACAAATATACTGTAGGCCTATAAACATAAACAATTTCAGTTCTTCCAATTCTTATATCCAGTTTTCGTAAACGCATCCTCTCCTCTCCCTTAAGCACACTGTCACAAAATGCTCGGCAGTAGTAGCAGTAAGCCGAATCAGTCACAACACAAAGAAATTTTCAAATCGGCAGTCAGGAAATTTTGAAAGAAATTATGCAGTGTTACTCGTTTGCGTTTCTTATCTCCCATTTACCAGCACTTATCAACACAAAAAACCAAAACAATCACAACAATAATGAAATAAGAAAGAGCCAAGCGATGTGTACTTTAACGGACTATGTACACGACCGAGTAACCGACCGCACTTGTATCAGTAATCACTAACAAACAACAGTTCCAAACTACCATCTTTTAAGATTCGTGAACAAAGCCATCGGTGTCTTGAGGTGTTCCAAAACAAGTCTTTGTTTGTGTAAAAAGCACGCATTGTATTCCAATTAATTAGGTCTCTAGTGTTTGTTTTTTCGAACATAAATATTATTTTGACGTTTATCATTCAAATCTGTCAAACATTTCCCTTACAAGTTTCTTCGAAAGAAGTAAGAATAATAAATTTATGGCAACAAGTTGTCTGATAACAGTCCAGACGTTGAGAAATAGTGCTTACTGTGCTCGCAAGCATAGAAACTTTCTCCTGTTTGACTATTTGTTAGCTTTTATTTATAAACAACTGGAAAAAAAATTGTATAATGCTCGGAACATTGAGGGGGGAGTGCCCCCTTTTCCCTCCCAAGTTATGCCTATGACTTTAGATAACAATGTTTACCTTATTGCGTGAGCTAGCTTTCTCTCATTTGCAAGTTTACCTTTTAACCTCAGTCAGTAAGGTAAAATTTTATACAAAATACTTGTGTTTCACACCAGAATAGTGTTTGTAAGTTTTTAAAAACATGTATCTTAAAAATTAAAACAAAACGTTTGCAGAAAATAAAATGTATGAAGTTACAATTTAATGTTACAAGTCTCCTGTTCAGTACACAAACACTTAAATATAAATACAGTAAAAATTTCTTTTTTCTATTGGAATTAGAATATTCTACCAGAATGTTCTAATTTTTTATTATGTACAATTTGTATACATTTACGAATGACTGTTATGTGTGTGTGTGTGCTTAAAAGTTAAATAAAAAACAATAAAAATGCATTAAGATGGAGAATAACAACAGGTTACAAACAACTTCATTCTATTCATCTTGTTTTGGTGAAATTATAATAAACTGCTGTTATGAATGGTAGGGTAAAGCAAAACCAAGGAGAGAAATTTTTGGGGAAAATAAAACCCTGGGTCTACATTACCTCCTCAAAGAAAAAATAATAAACATAAAAACCATAGTAACAATAATAATTAGTTATAATTTTTTTATGACAAGTTGTTTCAGAAAAATATTTCAAATTTTTATTTTGACATTGGGAAAGTTGTGTTCACTATTTAGGCATTTATAGAAAAATAAGATTTACTTTAATTTATAAAAAAAGATTTAATTAATTGCCAAACTGCAACATGTAGTGCCTATATGTTCAGATTCATTGTTCAAAATGAATGTTTTATGTTTCTGAATATAAGGGAATATGATTTCTACAATGTATACTACACCTGGTTTCACTAGCTGGGAAAGTGCTAGAAACTGTGTATTGTTTGGATATGGTCACTCACATTTATTTAAATTTTAGACAAACAGAGATTAATGCAAGCAGGAATCCAATTAATGGACATTCTACTAAAACACAGTTGTGAAGTGTGATTATGTCCTCGTGGTTAATTTTTACCTTTGATTCTGTATTAAAGTAACAAGTTTAGTGGCAGATATTTTTAGAAATTAGGTTTCATCTCATGTTATGAATAAACAATTAAAATATTACTTTGTAATCATTATTTTCAAAAATCGGAAAAGAATACGTACATTTTATGGTACCACAGTTACTTTTTCATATTACTGCAGAGATAAACACAATTTTATTCTTGTTTTAGATTTTGCAGTTTGTACATATATTCTTAAATAACCATGATATTTACAAACAATAAAATATACAGCCACAGATTACACTTAACTTTTAGTCAAACTGTAATTGTTGTTGTTAATGTTATTATTGTTTACTGTGGCATGTTGATAAAGTTCAACTGACAACACAAACAGTTAATTCTGTCTTCCCAGTCAAGATAGTGTCAGTCCAATGCTGAGGACAAGCAGTAAATAGTAGGATGTCTATTATCCAAACGTTTATAACCCCCAAGCTCTAGTGTCCTTGATGCTGTTGAAAAAGATAATTTTGGGGGGCATAAATGATTTTTTCCCAATCCAAAACTGTTTTCAACAATATCTGCAACACGTTGATCCCGATTTTCAGGTTATGTCCAACCAGGAAATTCTAATTCAAGTTCAAAAGGCAGAGTAAAAAGATAAAGATGAATCAGACAACAGGCCTTCCTATATGGTTAAATGGTTTTTTGAGGATGTAAACTGTTTTCAAAATGGCTGGAACAGGAGAAGTGAGTAATTCTGATTCTAAAATGACTTTGTGATTTCGTGGCCTTGAAAGAGAGTCATATCATTCAACAAAATAACAGTTTTGTTTCTTAATAGCAACTGTACAAATGCAAATAATAGTTCTGTGTACCCAGCTGTATGTCTCATTATTCATTTTCAACAGTCGTAACACACACACACACACACACACACACACACACACACATTCAAAATGGAGTGAGAGGAGGGGAGCGGGAAAGAGAGTGGGAGACATTCATTACCCTTTGGTACATGAAAGTAAATGAATTTATGAAATGAATTACGAGATGTGTAAAGCAGAGGATTTGTAGTCAGAAAGACACTTGATGCAACAGTTCCACCCTCACGGCGTTACTCATAATCTAGGGGTAGTAGGCTAATGTTATCCCTGCTCTACTGTGTGGACGCGGAATTTGGAAAATACCAAATCGGAGTCAAGACTCTATAGTCGTTTACACAAGATTGGTGAACTTCTGGCTAATGGAATCTCCACTGACTTGTCTAAAACGCACACACACGCACAACAACAATGAAGAAGAGTTGCAGACGGGAACTCTGTTGGCATTACGAAATGTAATCGAGTAGAGTTGGAAGGCCGTTACATTAAGCCTTTTTTTTTTTTGAATCGTATGAATCTTGGGAGGACGGTGTGCTGCACAGTTACTCCCGGCCGCAAATGGATCGATAGAGACAACAACAGAGATGAACATCATGCACGTCGTTGACTGTCCAGCGCACAATAGATGTACGGACGAATATTTAAACGTTCAACAGAGTAAATATAATATACGCCTAAACTAAATCCATGACTGGATATACTTTATGAAATGCGAAGTAGTGTACAAAATAAGCAGGATTTTCTGTAAATTCTGGATGATACTGCAGTGTTTGAGTTGAAAACCTTGTCATGGAGGGGAAGGAGGAGGACTGAAGGAGACTAACAGGCACCTTGTGAAGAAGGCTGAAATGCAGAGAGAGAGAGAGAGAGAGAGAGAGAGAGAGAGAGAGAGACGAACGAGATGTGGTTTCTATAGTTAATAAAAAGTTAATTATTTGTGTATGTCTGTTTAGACGAACCCCATTTTTGTATAAGTTGTATAGCATTGAAAACGTCCATACAAGCACACAAACTAGCCTATTTGTAAGCTGAACATATAATTGAAACATGGCTAAGGGTACGTTTATGCTTGAGAACAGTTCTGGAGTTTCGGGCAAACATAATGAAATACGCTCGCGTTCAAAATATCCAGAAAGTATTAAAACGTACGTCCGGATTTAAGAACGCAACCCCAAGGTAGACGGAAAGCGTTTGAAACATCAGCTACAAAACAAGGGAAAAAATGTTCAAATTTTAGCTGAGGGTTCGCTGTAGGAAAACTTGTGCTGCAATGTGGAACCACAAATATAATCGAAAACTGAATTACCGTACAAGAGTATAGGGCAGAGGTAACTGATCGCTGTGGCTGAAATAATACGGTACCCTGGATCACCGATATCCTCAAATTTTCCGTTATAATTAAGTTGTGTAAATTGGATTGGTGTAAGGAGGTATATGGAATTTGCGTATAACCCCATAGTGTCGGACTCACGTTACCAGTTACGACTACCCCCCTCCCCTTTAGTAGGACATTAGCCAGGGACCGTTCAACATATTACTTCGGGATAGGCATTTTTACACTCACGTGGCTCACTTCTAGTCTTAAACTACTACTGCATATTTCACTCCACAATCAAGGTCGCCCTTTTTCTTCCGAAGGGTACCTTGAAAAGCACGTGAGATCCTGTCCCACTGTTCCTCCCCATGTGAAGCATAGTCTATACAGCGGCATCCGGAGTGATTTGACCCAACTCCGTCTTCAGCTGTCTTCTATGTTGCGCCCAACGGTCGCATTCAAAGAAAGTGTGCTCGGCGACATCCTCTACTCCCAGACACTACAGGCAGACGTGGTGATGTTGCCTTTCCTGTTCTATACAGGTAGGATCGAAAGTGCCCATGACCGCTTAAAAATTGGGCCATGTAGTAGTCGACCTTACCAGGCCGCCTCTCGGTCCATGATCATCCACGCAGTCTACCGTCCTCTCGGCTCACGCTCACGCTCACTTGTGGTATTAGCCAGGTACCTATTTACTTTAATAGCCAAAAGAAAAATGTAATCATTATAAAATAACCAATAGCATAAGCAGAAATATTCTTACCTTTTTATTTCTCTCTAAACATTTATACAAAAATATTTTTCTATTTCAATCTTTGACTCCTGTCTTATGTTATAATCATGTAGTTCGTAATAAAATATTAAAATATCAAGTGACTTGTGGAATAAAAAAAAATTAGGAAAACTAGGAAAAACATACGAATCAAATTTTATAAAACTACGCGGTTCCAGTGGAGACAGATACTCGCAGCAGTGACCTGTGGACAGTCACAAAGGCATATCTGAAGCATAACGAAGCTCTTGCGATCAGATAAAGGTTGTACCAGATGTACGAAACGATGATATAAATAGGGAACACTTCATATGTTCGTTAACCGATCGGATACAAGCGAAAGAACAAATTGGGAGCATCACCTGCATGGAGAGCTGGCGTAGAAAGTATAATCCTGGGAGGAAGCGGAACCTAGAAGTCCTAGGAAGAAACGGAGTATTGAGTTGGAACAGGTCCATTACTGGCACACAACTGTATAAACAACTCCCTATTAGCGCTTTCGAAACTTTCAGCCCATCCTCAGATCGGAAACACACAATATTGTTTCATTTTCTGAACCTGAAAACGTCTCATACGCTTATGCTTTAAAAAAAGTCCCCGACTTCATTGCTGACACAGGGAAAAAGTCCAGTTCAGTGGTAAGTATGTCTTCATACTTGTTGATCAGGTAGGTAGGGCGAGTCAGGGGTAGTTCTTATCAACTCTATACTAACACAATCAAAATAATACTTAAAGACACATAATGTTCGGCTACACATTAACTAAATAATGCTCATAATAATAATAATGTGGGATCTCGTGTACTTCCTTAATTAATGGTAAAGCCCTTTAGGCACCGAATCGAATATGCAGCAACACTTCAGTAGAACTCTTAGGATACGATTTTCCTTCAGAGCACACAGTAAATACTTCTTGTAGTTAGTGACAACAAAGGAGAACGTATTCTTCAATTTTACCTTGAAAGATTTAGGGGTGTAAAAGAAACCAAATTATTCCATAAATTTTCTTCAACTCTGTACAACTTGTAGGACTATGAATAAAGTTTCATGCGATCATGACAGTCACTATGACAACAGTCAACGTGATCTGTTCATTAAACACATTTAACGTAGGTGGAACTTATTTTATATGGTTTATCATAATTACAAAAATATTTTTTTTTTCTATTCCAGCATCTACTGATGAATTTGTGAACTAGCTCAAGTCCCATATTCACAACATATGAGATTTCAATTCACATATTTCTGAGAAAGTTATAAAGCGTGTTATGAAAAATATTATGCGAGCCTTTGTTAGCATGAAGGTCCTATACGGCAGCTTTTCGTCTTAGTGTAGGAAAGCCATTGTGTTAGTCCCTATAAAGCATCGAAAAGTCTATGAAACTGTAACGCAAATAGTATCATCATGCTTTTATAACACAAACGTTTATACTAATTAAATGGAGCTCGGCCACGAGACTCTCTACACTAGTAAGTAAGTAGTAAGGAAGGCGATCTTAAGAGGAGAAAAAGCATACTTGAAACTGTATGAAATTAAAATACATAACAATGACATTCAAAAATATAGATTTTAAGGTTGGTTAGTAAGCCGTTTTCTTTTCTGAACTGCAAAATTAATGATACCGAAGAATTTTCGAAAGAAAATGGCTTATCGACAATTTATTTAGAAAATTTAATTGTCTAACATGTAAATTTCGAAGGGAGCACAAGAAACGCTGGGGTAAAATGAAAGTGTTCTTCACCTATTAACTTGATTTGTCTAGGGCGGAGTCAAGAGGCAACTAAAACACAGATTGTGAAGAGAGGAAAAAGAAGTATGAAGCAAGTACAAAAAAAAATAAATAAAAATAAATAATTTCCTATATTTATATTTAAAAGCGTGGAGCATGAACAACATTTTTTTGCACAGTGTATGCCTAATAGGCATACGAAGGACTTTTAATTACGAATTTTAACGTTTCTCATTGCATATTTATGACTTATTTTGACGGGTTTTATGCCTAGAAATTTTTACCTAACTTTTTTGTTTATTATGCTTTTACAGATTTAAATTAATAAAATTTTCTTTACTTTCGTTTCAAGCGCGGGCGCGCGTGTTTTTTTTTTTTTTTTTTTTTGCTATGAGAGAGATAGAGAGAGTGTACCTTTTACTCAGTGTTTTGCAAGTGTATCATCCACTAATGTTCCCCATAATGCACGAAAGAGGTTCCCGTTTAGGTCGCCTGAATCAAGTGATCCTGGTGGTGGTGATTCTTCAAAAAGAATTCCACATAGAACGTTCTGGAGGTAGATGCTCAGCAAACTTACAGGTGTATCTTGGCCTGCAGTTGAATATTCTTTCTTGTGTTGATATCTGTCATGTGGTCCAAAAAGATTTCATTATGCGAGTTGGTAGTGAAAACGCGTCTCTAAAATGATAGGATCTATTTTTCCTCCTATAATATCTTCTGCATGCAGACCCTATCTTCCGTACTAATTTATTTGCAAAGAAGTGTATGTACAAATGCTGAATGTCCTTTATTTTAAATACATTTCCTACTGTATTCCGAAGATATTGTTTGCACATGCTTGCCGTTTCTTTCTATAATGTCAAGAAATTTCCACTCTGTTAAGAACTTTACTGTTAAAACAATTCATTTGCCATTTAATTTCGACAGCTGAAACAAAACAGTTGTGTAACTATGAGTAAGGGTGACAGTAGGGTACCGTTCTAATTATATAAGTTAAATTATTATAATACATAAAATAAAAGTAAATCATACGTACTAAATGTTATGAAACGCAATAAACAAAATATTAAGGCAAGTAAATCAAGTTAACCTGGCAACTGGCTCTACGGTGTCAAGATAAGGCGATTCAAATGGATAGATCGTATTACAAGAGACACCATCACGCACAAGTTGATAAGATGACATACACTCGGGCCACAGATTATTAGCATTCGATATGGGTACAAAATTGAAACATGCAAAACAGATATTAAAAACAGAGAAAGACCGTTTTCATTTCCATAACGGATGAGGAATCCGATCAAATAAAAAGTACGAAAATTCAAACAGGGAAGAAGAAAACGTGAAAGAGGATGAAAGTCTTACTGTACTCTTAGTCTTACTGTACTGTAAGTCTTAGAAAAAAATAGGAAAAGCAAGATGTAAGGAAATATAAAAGAATAGATTACGCAGGAGATGAGCGGAAAAGACGAACGGAAGATGTAAGTGCAAGAAAGTTAATACAAATAGCCTATTGCAAAAACAGGTAACAAACAAAGCACGTGAACTGTGAAATAGAAAGGAACGGTAAAGAGATAGAAGGATAGAGGGAATATATGAAGGAGCCTGGAATCTGACAAGGAAAGAACAAATACTGGAAAAAAGAACACAAAAGCTGAGAAAACTGGAGCAAAATGAGGAGACTGGAACAAAGAAAGACGGGTATACTTGATAAACAGGGAAAGAAACCATCAGCATATTAAAAGGACAAGGAGAGGATAACGAAAGGGGCAGGTACAGAAGGTAATGTTAAATTGAGGCGTTGCGTTGGAATGGTAAACTGTGTGAGGCGCTAAAGGACGTACGGGAATGTAGACTTTTAATAAGCAGGAAAATGACAGGTCGAGTTTATATATCAGTGGCGCACCCATGGGGGTTTTGAGGGTTAGAACCCCAAAAATATGGAAAAAAGTTTGCAATCAACGTATATACAAATAGTAAGAATATAGTAATTGTAATATCTTCTTTATATGTTAATTACTATACTTTTACAAAGTAACATTTTTTACTAATACTAAATGATAAACTAAAATTCAGCATAGGTAAGTTTACCAGACATGAATAAACTGTTTTCTAGCAAACGGCGCATGATATGTAATTGTGTTCGTACTTTTCAAAAAACACCAGTTTTCATCAAAAGCGTAGCGTTTAGTTGATTGGTATATTTTCTTGTTTGGAGAGTGAAATGGATGAATCTGGGTGGCCTGTCAACTTCAGTGCAAAGGAAAGTCGTACATAGTCAGAGTCGGAAAATAATATATAACGTGTACAAGTTTATTAAATCGGAAGATAAGGGAATATCAGAAAGAAAGTTACAGGAAAGGGTAGCTCAGGCGTGCAGTGTGTCTCTAAGTAGTGTTTTTAGAATTATTGAAGAAGCATCGGCGTATACAGGTGATATATAAAAATTTCAGCATTTCCCATTAAAAAATGCTCAACAAAAGGAAATAAAATTTACAGGCATTGCACAAATGCAATGCACAGAGAAGGGCATTGAAAATGCTTCAATAAATCTAAAAAAGATATATATTTGTGTTCATTCACCAAACAATGAATTCATTCTTCATTCACCAATCAATGAATTCATTCTTCATTTACCAATGTACAGATTATAAGTTAAATGTAGTCGCATTCATAAGCGTATTTTATGTGTACGACGTTATTGACAACAAAGAAGTAGGCTAGTTTCTATGGAAAGTCACCGTTCCCATTTTCGATCACGCACCAGCGATCGGCCGCAAATGTGCGACACGTCCTTATAAACATTTTCAATGTTAAAAATTGATTTAAACGATTTTGACAAGTGTACTATTCGATTTATTATTTACGAATGTCAATTCATAGAAAGGGAAACACCAACATTCAAAGTTATTTAAACAATTTTTAAGAAGATGAATTAATTATAATGCTAGTGCATCTAGTCTGAGCCTCATTATTCGTCAAATGGGATTTCGATGAAAACGTGCCAAAAGCAGTAGGAAACTTTTAATAGAATAACATGACATTAGAAAGTTAAAAGTTGATATATAAGAAAATTACGGCAATTCAGAGAAGAACGGCGGCCCATAGTATACACAGGCGAAACTGAATTCAACGTCAGTTAAATAAATGTGGATAGACAATGACAAAAGTGTCTGAAAATTTCAAGAAATAAATAAATCCACCTGCAACATCAGTAACAAAAAGGCAGGCATGATTAACTGGTTAATGAATCATGGGATTTCTTTAGTCCATTTATTTTTTAACCTGAGCTCTATTGACTAATTAAACAAAATAAACCAACATACATAACTTTTTAAATAAACACTATTTTGCCAAACCATGGACATTACATTTTACGGTTTCCACTCTATCATCCTGACTTCCTGATCTTAATCCTAGAACTGATTTGGGCAATCGTGAAGAAGTGTGCTAAAATAAGTTCATTTTCCGTAGAGAGTGTTATAAACCTAGCAAAAAAGGAATCTGAGTATATTTCTCCCACAGACTGCACATCAAGATGTGACCACGTCATGAAAATTGAAAAGATTACGTGAGATTACACCATAGAGTATATGTATAATGTAACAGTTACTTTCAAAATTAATAAAGAACGGGGTAGCAACAGTGAAGATGATTTGAGTGATAATAACAGTGAAGGAAACGTTAGCGGGCTGGAAGAATTGAGCTAAATATTTGTAATTGGTTGTAATTAAGTGCTATATTACTTAAATAGTTTTGGTATATTTTTCATTAATATTATCTGTTCTGTTCTTTATGGACAATTTACATCTGTTGTTTTTTTAAAACACACACACACACACACACACACACACACACACACACACACACACACACACACACACACACACACACACACACACACACACACACACACACACACACACACACACACACACACACACACACACACACACACACACACACACACACACACACACACACACACACACACACACACACAATCATTTCACATTCGAGCCTGCTATTGATGTTACTTATTCAAACAAATTAAGATGCCAGTGCAGTTTTGACTATATATTACTACGTTTTTCCTGAATCGTAACATGTATGCAAATTATTATATACTCCAAAATATACAATGTTTTTTAATGCCTAGGCTCGACTGGAGAAAGACTGAAATAGAAACAACACGCCAAATCACTGCTTACAAAATAATTGCAGTACTAAATGTTAAACATTTTATAACTCGGTGAAATCTTTTTTGTTTCCTCTATTGTATCTATTGCTTGTTTCGTCTTACAAAACGTCCGTATGTACTGTTTAGTAGTGTCGAAATAGAAATCGAAATCAAAACTTACGTATGTAGACTCGTCATTCAGGGAGCAGACTAAGATTTCCAAAAGGCCTTTTTCCACTCACGTGTATTACATTGTTCCCGTCTTATCCCTACTACAAAGTGCGCAACTGCTTTACGTCTAATTATTTTAACTATATTGTTATATTATTATCTCAATAAAGTCAACGTCTACTGATTAAGTAATTTAAATTATTCAGTAAGCATATGCAAATTAGTAAGCCTGTGCTTAACATGATTCTTACTCGTCCAATATGTGTAAGAAGGACGCTTTTCGGCGTTATATGTGGAACGTACATGAGTGAAATTCTATGAAGCAAAGTTCATTTTTACCTGTTCTCGCGACACCGACTCCTTATAAGTTGCGTATTATCGTTTCTCCAGGAAAAATCCCTGCTTGTAGAGAAAAGAATGAGGAAAACACCAAAATTGTGCACCTTGTTTCTAACTTTTCAAACACAAACCCCCCCCCTTCTGGGTTTGCCTCTGATATATAAATATGAGAAACACATCTATTCCCTTAAGGAAGAAACTAAATACCAAAGAATGCAAACATTACAAAATAATCAGTATCATAATGACGCTGTCAAATCTGTTACTCTAAAATGAATAGAGAATAAGGTAAACGACAATTTAGCTGTAGGAGAGGAAAAGACATAAGAGATGCTATTACTGGGTAAGGATGTCGATGAAAAGTATAACTTGAAGAATGTATGTGTGCTTCAGAAGCTCGGTAAAGAAAGTTTAAGGATATAATGGAAAAGGTGAAGAGTTATTAAAGATTGGTAATGATACAGAGGCCAGGCAATAGTGACGAGAGCATAGAGGACCAGTAATTTTCAACACCAGTAGTGATACGATCGTAGAATAGAACTTGATTTGACATAGGCGGGATGGACGTGGGAAAAGAGAGTAGAGGTCATAAATTATGCACATGGACAGGCTGTATTGGTTTGAAAGTAAGGAGGATCTCCAGAGAACTGTGGTGAAGACTGGAGTTGGCCAAAGTGATGAGAATACGACAAGCACTGCTCAGTGAATGTCACGATTGAGGGAAGAGACTGGAGCAAGTGAATTCCCTTGGTATTAGGGAAGTACATTAGAATTAACGCTGAGCGAGTAAATAAGGTTTAGGGTAGTAGGTCTATGTGGAAAATACAAGGGCATGCTAACAGAAAAACACGGGTCTTAGATAAATCTGTTTACTAAATACTTTATCTGGATGTCTGGATATTATCCTGATCCCTTTCCTCTTAGATGCACGTCTAAGCATCGTGATATTATGTGACCTATTCTCCGTTCGAGTTAACTTTACTGCAGACATCAGTATCGGTTATTCTAGCAGACATCCATAATATTCATAATTTCATAATAACATTAAAAATAACATTTATATTACTAAAAGTTATATTAATATAAAACAAAATAACGTTATAATCTTTTAATTATTTGTAGTAGACAACAAGTGAAATGAACGAGACTGCCATTTGAATGAAAAGTTTATTTGGTCTTTGTTTGGCTTTATTGACTTTTTTTTAATTGATTTTTCAACGATTATTGAAAATTGAATCAAAAAGTAAAAATTTTATTTTTCAATAAGTGTTAAATAAAATGAGCTTCTACTTTTCAGCTTACCTTTGCAGGTAGACTCATACCATTTTGAAACACATCTTGAATACTGATTGCTCATGCATTCTGGATTTCTACACACACACACACACACACACACACACACACACACACACACACACACACACACACACACACACACACACACACACACACACACACACACACACACACACACACACACACACACACACACACACACACACACACACACACACACACACACACACACACACACACACACACACACACACACACACACACACACACACATTATCTTGTAACGGTTCTCCGTCGAAAGAAATCGCACTGTTAATGTGCGGTCGAAGTATGGATGGTTCGTCTACAATTTGCTATTGTTTTGCTAACAGTGTGGCGTAGGACTACAAAATATTTTGGTACACTATAATATCTTTAATTGGCATGTATCAAAAAACTTGAGCCCAATAGTGGTGTTTACTTTTTCTTACTTCAGAATGAATAATTTCATAATACCTTTAATATAATCTGTACTTTCTTATTTTTACTTATCACTTATCATTTAAAAACGTTTTCGTATTATTTATTAATAGTTTTAGCTACTTATTGATAACATATTCAAGATTCCATTTTTCACAAATAATATTAAGCAAACTTGGTGTCTGTCCGTTTGCGTAATATTTCCACTCATATGAAAACTCAATTACAATGCTGTAAAATTAACATAATATATATGTTGTAAAAGCATAATAGAACATAAATATGAACGTAAAATTCAACACTATTTTTTCCAAACGATCTGAAATTTCCAGTCGGCTCTGATATTAAACACCAAGTTGGCAGTCGCCCATAGCGGACGAAATATGGAAGTGTTTATAAGCTGCGCCGGGCTGCCTTGCCAATACTATAGACGTTTCCAAGAGGCGGATTTATACGCGCACTCGTGTGCATGGTTTTGCCGATACTCTTATCGTTAATTGTAGAAACAAAACTCGCAGATGATACAAGTCAGGGGCGAACCGATGGGGGAAATTGGGGGATATACCCCCCCCCGAAATAAGAAAAATTGAAAAAGGGATCAACAATTTTTTAACTGGTTCCGTTTTTTTTTAATATAATTAATTGTCTTCCAAGTTTTGTCAATTTAAAAAAATTATTATTTAGGTCAATGACATGTTTAAATTATCTACAGTAATATACCCCTTATTCTCAATAATAAAAATAACAGATGAAAAGAAATGGTGAAAAATGAAAAGAAGCCGAGTTGAAAGAGAATAGTAGGACACGATTTTCCGCTGGTTAAAAGCAACTTAAACATATGATCCATGTCGTCACGTGCTTTACACTATGCTTGAGCCATGTCAGCTGTTTTATTTAATTCCGCAACGAATGAACTGTTTACTTTTATCCGCTAGTTGGCTATGAACCGAGGCCTATGAAAAAGACAGGCTATGGGGCGTACGACGATTTTTGAAGTCACGTGACGTTATGAGTTGAACAATTCCAGTGTTATTCTATGTACTCCCGTAATTAACGCGCTTTATTTGACAAGATTTACTTAAATATTTCTGATTTTTTTTTAATTATACATATAATAAACATATAATGAAACATGTGTAACCCACATATTTTTTTTTAAATATCAAGAAGGATAAATAAAACACTTATTTATCAAAGTACAGTGTATAGTAATATTTATTTCTTCGTTTTTTATCTTTCTTTCTTTTTCTATTTTTCCATCTGAAGAAGACTGACAATCATTATGTTTTTTAACAAAATTATTTAACACTATTTTACATGCTGTAAAATTTATAATTACAACTCTATTATACACATTTATATCCACAGCATTTAGATATATGCTGTTAACCCTCACTTTCTTACTTTTAACGTTCTTTTTAAAGTATGTATATTCCAGATAAAGGTATTATTCAGCTTCCAAGACAAACTGTAAGCTTATCTGATGTATGTTTTTAATTGATTTTAATGAAATTAGTGAATTACAGCTATTATTTACCCATTAGTTTTATTTTATTGGTACGATTTTCATTATAATATGAGAAAAACAATACCATAAGAAAACGATATGTGGTTAAAAAAAATCCCCCCCCCCCGAAATGAAATCCTAGTTTCGCCCCTGATACAAGTTACAAACATGATATACGTGAAGTAAAGGTGTCTTAACTTACAATGCGATTACATGCGATTACAGAAAAGATATTTTAATAATACTGAATACTGTATACAGGGTGATACAGGAAAGTTGTCTAACTAAATTCTAGGCCTACGCAGAGAAAAGAGGACTACCAGATGTCCTAATGGCTGAATTAGTACTTGGATTTTGGTATTTAATTTTGGTAATTATTGAAATTTTGGTAAAACTACTTCTCGATTTTTGAAATATTAAATTAAGTCTGATATAATATAATTAAAAAGGCAAAATTAACAATAACGTTAAGAGCGATTTTCCGCCATTGCAAACAACACCTATCACAAATTACACCTATCCTGGCTCGCAGGATATGAAATTTCTTTTATGAAATTATTCTATAGAAATTATTGCTTTATATTAATCGGTAATGTACAGTAGTTTTGTCTTTTGTGTTGAACATATATAGTGTTAATTCTTTTCAGTGGCACTGGCCGGCACAGTAGTAACGTTCGAGACTCAAAATCACAACGGCTGTGCTGTGCTGTGGTCGTCTGATCGAGTCAGTCTGCCTTCCCACCCCTAACGCTGGGGGTTAATCATACAGCGGTCTTGTCTGGCATGCCTGGGCTAGATAAGTAACAAAGGCTCGCCACCGCATGTGCTAGTAGACGGCTGATTTCTCTCTGGCGGTGGTAGGCCTAATGCCTGAAGGGAGAAGATTAATTCTTCTCAGTCTCACTCTCTAATCTGTTCGCTTTGAAGATCTGCGAGTTGTATTACTTGTTTCTTTATGGCTTCCCGCCATTCGTCCTGATCAGCTGCCTTCATTCTCTGGACTCTGTTTTCCTTAGCTCCCATGTTCTCTTCCTCATCTCGTCGTAGGCCTTCCTCTGTTTCACCCCTCCCCCTATTAGTTTCCACTGACTTTATTAAAACGCAGAATCAACAGTACCCAACAATTTTTTATAAACATCGATTTTCCGTGAAAATTTCACGGGCCCAAAAATCTAAATTTCGAAAGAAACTCTAGAAATGAACGGGTCAAAATAAAAACGGTTCTTCATCTATAAAGTTGATATGGCTACTAACATTAATTATTTATCACCATAAGACGGAATCATGTGGCAGCTAAAAGACAGACAGTAAAGAACGAAAAGCGAAGTGTGAATTAAGTAAACTATCTATTTAAAAAATAAAATACTAATTAATTTTGTACACTGCTTTTTAAAAATGTGAAGTAAAATTTTCGCGCAAGTAATGTGTATTAATGCTAAAATAACTTACATTTATTATCGCATATTTAAACATTCTTATTTTTCATTTCCTGGGTTAGGCGTCCAGACTGTATCGTCTTCAAAAATCCTTGTATCGCTTTCTTGTTCTTCCCTGTGGTGTCTATTCAGCGATAATTTCACATGTCCCCTCCTGCTTTAACTATAATTTCTTATTTTCTACCCCAGATTCCTCAGAGTTGAACTTTTTAATCTATATTTCAGTAGACGATCTTTAGTCCTCCTTATACTTTATATTGGAGGCTACAATTCTTTCTGTTGATTATCTGATAGGCCAGGGCCGCAGCATGTGACCCTAGCGTCGCGTTGGGAGAGCATCAAAATGACAAAACATTATTTGTATACTGAATGTGTCCCGCCACTAACAATAATTCCCACAACTGGTAAAAAAGTATTTAATAAGAATGTAATGTATTTTTCATAATATGAAATCTAATGTCAGAAACTTACAAAGATGACATAAATGAAGATGAATAACCTCTGAAGAAGTGGAAAGTTGAAACACCACGCCTTAGCTGTTGATACAGTACGAAAACGCCCTTGTACTCTTGAAGAAGGATACCCAACTTCGTGACTACACCGTTAAGAACCTTTTTAACTTCAGGCAAAAAGTTTTAGCTAATTGAAAATTATTAGAATTAAATTAAGAGGCGACATGGTACAAAATCGACTTTTAAATCTGAGTATTATTTCGTCTGTATTATTATTTCGTCTGAGTTATCAGAAGAGAGCATCGTCTGTTTGCTACGGTGACAAATCAACAAAAACAGCTCGCAAGTTAAATCTTTTCAGACTCGTATGATTTATTCATTAGACTCATTTTTCTAAAAAGTAGATCATGTTGAAGATAACAAACTTGTAATCGATTTCAATGATGTATTTGATAGTTAGTAATGTTCCAAGATAGTGTGTGCTTTACTTTGCCAGTTGTTCCTAAAGCTTAAAATCCCTCACACACAAAATTAAATTACATTAATAGTAATATTAAAATTCGTACATCGAAAATTTTAAGCAAGTCGTGACTGTAATGTACATTCTGTAGCTTAAGTTGTTTAACTGAAGATGGCTATTGGAGGATTCGAATGAATCATGAACTAGACCAACTGGTTCAGGGTGCCGACATAGTTCGGTTTATTAAGAGTAGAAGGCTTGAGTGGTTGGGCCACGTAAGGCGAATGGATGACAGAAGAATGGCTAAGAGAATTGTAGATTGCAGACCGGTAGGAAGAAGAATCAAGAGGTAGACCCAGAAAGAGATGGTTAGATGACATGGAGGATGATTTGAGATGTATGGACGTGAGGGGATAGAGACGGGTGTGTAATGGGAGGGCAGAATGGAAGAAAGCCATTGAGCAGGCTAAAACCTATGCTGGGTAGTAACGCTAGGAAAAGAAGAAATTTTGTCTTTTAATGTTAAGGCTAAAACCCCAAGTCTTTGAAGGAATAATTAAAAACAAAAAACTTATTAAATTATATCTGTTTGTCGTAGCAATTTAGCAAAATGTCATTTGTCATATGCGTGCTTATCAATTA
The DNA here is from genome assembly GCA_034769895.1 of Magicicada septendecula. NCBI lineage: Eukaryota > Metazoa > Arthropoda > Insecta > Hemiptera > Cicadidae > Magicicada > Magicicada septendecula. The sequence goes on along the minus strand of CM068376.1, from coordinate 185,666,584 downwards.
TCCTTGCTAAATGTTTTATATGTATTCCAGAAAACTCTTGGTGGGAACTTGAATCTCATAATAAGGTTTCAGGAAAATTGTTTACATTCGTTATTTATGAAAACCTTTTAAGAGTTTGTAAAATTCTGTTTTTAAGAAAATTTCTTTGATATTTTATTTACAGCTCTGTGATCCTAGATTTTTAACTTTAGCATTAAAAGACAAAATTTAGGATAACTTTAGAATCAGTATAGTTTTAAAATACACGGGTTTTGATTAGGAAAGTTGTTTTGATGCAGTTACATATAAAATTAATAAATTACCCATTAGGAAATAATTGTAAAGACAGGAAATTGATTGTTTCTTCTTAGGGGTGTCTTTAACTGTACTTTTTGCCAAAATTGTATGCGTTCTCGGAAGCCTTCTATTAAATGCATTAAGGCCGTTAGCTGGCTTAAAAACTATATAACATATATGGCTGTAGAAGTTGACAAATGGCACACGCTTGTAACTGATACAGAGGGAAACAAAGAATTAATGCATCCCCTCTGACTGATAAGTAAGTTGTAGCGGAAAGCAATGAATCTATAAGGGTGAGTCATTCCTTCATACAATGTAACTTATCATTGCAACCACTTCAGCTGTTTACTTATAGGAACAAATTGCACGCTGATAAAAGTAATTTCTTCAAAACGTATTTCTAATTAGTTTTTTCAACAGAATTCATACTTTGATGGTCAGATCTCCTTTCGTTACTATTTTAAAACGGACATTTCAGTTTAGGTCTTACGAAATTGTTAAGGGAATTACGAATATCCCATTTACTCGTATAGGATTAATTAATGGAAGTCATTAATGCACTCTAATATATAGACTGACTTTTAGGGAAAAAATAAAATAGTTATGTATTGAAATTGGTATCAAACAACGTCTCACATGTGCCAACGGTTTAAATTGGACTTGGTAATTTCTTGGGTGGGGATTACGCCAATTTTTTATGGTTTTATACTGGGTGGGGATTTTTCTTATTTAACATTATATTCTTTATATTCCTCACTCGGTTTGGTAGCTACTGTTATAGAAATGAATTCGGTACGTGGTATTGAACGCAGAAGTGGAACAACATTCAGGTTCCGTGTGTGGAAGAAAATGGCAATCATGGCGTGGAAGAGAATTCAGTGTGAGGGACATGTCCGTTACTGGCAAAAACTAAAGGCTGTTCTTCTTAGAGCCAATTGGATTTACGGGGACCGAAAGGTTAAAATATTCGAGAAACGCGAAAAACGTGCCGTGCACTCTCTAACAAAATGTTTATTTACTATGCTTTAGAATTGCCAGGTATATAAATATATCTTCACTAGTCATTGAAACAAGTACAGGTGAGTAACAAGTTTTATGAAATGAAATAAGTTTTCGCTGAGAAGACTACAAAGACTGCCGAGGGATTACACAAACAAATTGATTTATTTTAACGTTGCGTAATTCAAAGTCGACCAAAGACGGGTTTTTCGGTATGCCAAAATACACAAAACATATTCCCGTCGTAAGACATAACTATTAGGGAAAATCGGTTGCCATATGTTTAACTATGTTAATATGTTTAACATATGTTTAAAATAAATCAATTTGTTTGTGTAATCCCTCGGCAGTCTTTGTAGTCTTCTCAGCGAAACCTTTTTACCATATTTAAAACTGAAATCGGAATTATTAATTGACATTTGTTATTTGTTTTATTTGTGTGAAAACAATATAGCGTTAAAAAATGTTTTGAAAACACAACTTTCTTTTCTTTAATTTGTATTTGTTCAGTTTCATTTGTTTATGGTCTCAGTAAAACAGTACATTAAAAATCCCCGCACAACAAGCACATCTTGAATTTTTTTTATCAAATTTGGTAAAAAACTGTGTAAATTATACGACTTAAGACTGTATGCGTCGGAAGAACCTAGTGCCTCTGTGTGGAAATTAACAACAGAAAGAAGTCTAGAAACAGGTATTTGAATTTATTCTCATAAGGTGTACATTATATACACATAAGGTCATGTGTATAATAATGTGTCAAAAATCTACAAATTTGTCTAGGTTCGTGACGAGACCAGAGTGTCTGTGGCGTATCAGGACTGGAATCCATCCATCATACCTGGACCCCCTTAACAACGACACAAACTTATTTCTAAGATTTGAGACAAAAACAGTAAGGAAAATTAATGGAGAGGGTGTACTGGAGACCATAATAAAAATACAGAGCTTGAGCTTGAGTTGAGAATGATAGAAAGTCTGATAATAAGCTGGTTTGGCCGTGTTCAGAATGGGGACCTTGGCAGCGTAATACAGTACTTGGACCCAACCCGTGCACAAGTATTGAACAGAAACAGTGTTCAGAGAAACAGAAAACTACAGCAAGTGTGACATTAACAACAAAGGAAAGGTAACGCGAGAATGTGGAACAATTGAAGCTAAAATATAATAGGAATAGGAACACTAAATTTGATATTGTGACATGCGAAACAAGAAGAACAAGGATGTATTTAAAGAGATTTCCAAGCCAATGGCGGAGACAAATTTCTGAATCTGACTGAGAAAAATAAACTGAAATTAATCAACAGAAATGGTTTTTATTCAGCGGTTGACTCGTTTTCACAGAGAATATACTTGAATCCCTCCATACGAATATAAAGAATGTCATTCGGTCATAAGAGAATGGATAACTGTCGGTCTAGGTAGACAAGACTGACACGAACCGGATGACGCTAAAAATGGCATTTCGACGTTTATTAATTTTTGCCTTCATCAATGAGACTAATTAAGAGAGCTATGTGATCATTAATAGTTCTATCCGCAATACCCGCGACTTGTACTTAGGCTTACCTGTTGTACTTAAGTATCAATTTTGTTATAATCTCTTTGTCAAATCTCTTTCAATTAGGGTTAAAACAATTTCATTTCCTTCCCTATGAATTTCGATTGCTATCACAATACCTTGAGTTCATTGCGTAACCGGATATCATTGAATTCTTCTTATTGAAAATATTTCTGAGGTATTGGGGTATATTTGAGGCGTCATCTTCTTGCACAGTTTTTGTTCCGTTATATTATATGATAGACCTACATAGGTTACTTTGTACGGATACTTGGGCTTCTAAAGATTTGATCTGTTAACTCGCGGCCATGACTTTAAATCCTGCCGTACTTGGTAAATGTGTTTCTTTTCGCCACGCCAAGAATCAGACTCTACTCTGATCCGGAAGTAGATTTGAATCTGATTTGTCACGCCGCAGATAAATACCAAAAACCGAGTACTTTTATCAGGGTATTTATAAATGTTTACAAATATTTTCTGATGAGCTGTCACTACGGGAATTCTTCGATAATTTTAATTTCTATTTATTCTTGTTAAAACCAAGTTTTCGCTAAATCTATACATCCGTACGAATGTATTAATTTACGAATTAAAATTTTAAAACAGCCTATATTATGAAAAGACATTTAATCTTATTAAATTATCAATCTGATAACCAAAATCCTGTTTTGATTTAATCGAAATTCATTGTAGACCTAATAAAACCTCTTGACTTATGAGCCGATGCGGGTGATCACTTTACGCATTCCGAGTTATTGCTAAGTCCTTCATCACTGATAACCCCCAAACTTTCTTGTTACCGTTGTTCAATTTGAAGTTAAAGTGTAATCATCGTGAACAAGATGCTAAGATATTATTTGATTGTGGGTATGTTATACGATTTATGTGGAGTTTTAAACAATACGGTCTGTTAGTACTGTGTTCATTTTTCTTTTCGTAATTTTTTCCATAGTACGTAAACTTCACGGACAACGGAGGTGGAGAGTTGTCTTTCAAAACTTTATTTAATAAAATACTTCCTAGTTTAAATCGGGAGACATATTGCAACTCGCTTAGATTGAATACAACGTTCTGAGCCCTCGACAGTGAGACGATCCTAAACCGGCTCTCGAAGAAATTTAGAATCTTAAAAAGTTACAGTATCTGAACTTGAGATATTTTCCAGCAGAGGTTTTTACTACTTTTGAGAGCATTATAACACAGTATAGATGTTAATTTTTAAATTTATTAAGGAAGTACATTACAAATGGAAAATAATTAATTTTTTTATAAACAACAGTATCGTGTTTATTGAATACGTATTTTCCTATCAATAATTTATTGATGGTATTTTCCTTTTTAGATGTTTTGTTCCTTTTATTGTATTTTTGTATATTATGGAATAAAACTTAAATCTAAATCTATTTCAGTTTTTTTTTGTAAAAATTTGAGTTAAAACATGTTCTGTAAAGAATAAAACCTCTGCTACTCTGCTACACCACTAAACTGTAGGCCTATTAAAAAAAGCTTTAAAATTAACACAACACAACTCGAAGTAATAGAAGTTAAAATTTAAAATGATTTGTTTAGGAGTACAGAAGTGAGTCATCCGCATTTTATTTTCGCAATATAATGAAATCATTTGGCGGAACGTGTTTATCGTAGCGGGGAACTTGGTGCAGAGGGTAGGGCCCAGCACTAATAAAAATGAATGTCGAGAGTGGTCGATGAAAGGGGGAAACGGATAATGATTGATATCTCTTACCCATACACGATAAGTAACGAGAAGTGACTTTACGTTTTACGTGTAACAATTTTAACTAGAAATGGAAACGAGAGACAGAGTCCAATAACCGAAGCGCACGGTTATGCTTGTGCAAACCATACACAAAGGTATCAGGGTGTTCTCTAACCAAAATCACAGCACGCCGAAACACGTTCATTCGAATCCTGTTACTTGTAAACTACTTGTGGATTTATAATAAATTATTAACCTTTATTATTCACGTAACTTGAAAAGTAGGCTTCACAAAGAAGGTAACACTATACTACAAAATAATATTTTAAGAAGGTCCTATTGTTATGTGTTACGATTTGTTAAATAAGTTCATACAACTTACAATATTTTTGATTTGAAATTTTAATACGATACAGTATTTAGAAGTTTAAGGTCCAGTATGAAGGCAAAAACTGTCATTACCTGGCTTGTACAGAGTTAGCAGCCTGTTTCTTTGCTTTACTTTTCAACTCGCAGTGTGATGTCCATGCTGCCTAATCTCCAGCTGCTTTCATTACGGCTATACAGCCTTATCTACATTTGATTTCACTTGAGAGCAGCTTCCCCTAGGCTTTGCAGAACCAACAATGTGCAGGTAATACAAGGCAGAGACAACATAGCGACGGCACTTATAGGGTTTTGTGGTAGGCTTACTTCTTGAGGATTACCCTGCCGCACTTTGCTATTGCTGCCGCTCGGACAGGCACTGTGTTTTGGCTCTTTGTTTTCCGCTACGTTCCACCAGTAGGTGAGGCTCGATTTGGATTATTAACATTATTATTTGTGCATAGGCCTATATTTTAAATAATTTTATTCGCGTCTCTAAACAGGAATCGCTTATAAAGTAATCATATTTTCATAAATAAAGACTTAAAACAGCGTAAAATATTTACAACAAAAACACTCTGACAGCCTCACCTTGATGTGTCATAAAAACGGGTCATTATTTCACGTAGTCAGTTTTTGTTGCTAATCCGCTAATCGCTTGATTCTGACGAGACTTTCGGTGTTTTCATCACCTTCACGTTCGAAACATTGTCCAGAACGAGGTAATTAATAAATTGGAAACAAAAACTGACAGCATGAAGACACAGACTGCCCCAGTTTATCCCAATGACGTTGACGAATTCTTGGTAGAAGTATCCATAAAAATAAAACTGACGTTAGAGAACTGTTCAAATTCACACGACCGGAATTGTTCAAATTTCAGCTGGACATTCAACACTACGCGTTGTCTTACATCAACTGCTCAAATTCGACAAACCTCTTTTCTGTATGGTGGGTTGTCCTCTAAAATACTAAATCGAAACAACTCAGCCTAACTTAGCTAGAAACACATTTCTCAGCAAGTGAATACTGATACGTCGGTCGTGATATTATAACGGTAGAATAAATAATTTACCACCAGCGTAATAGTTTAATGACAGGGTAAATAAGCAAAGATACTCGTACCTAACAATTGCCCGATATTCACTACCGCAATTAACAATGAATCACCAATTACAACACAATAATTAACAACTAACACTTTATACTAAATCACAAAGTGAATCGTAAACTAGAAATAGCACGACACTTCCGTAACATGAGGATATTGCTTATAAACAATTCCGATAATACCAATTATTGTTTTTATTGTTACTGTTATTATTATTACCTTGTTTATGTTCTCCGTCTTCCGCCACTGCCGACGGTAATAAGAAACTCAGTGCGAACAATGAGTCTAGTTTATAATACGATACATTTCCTGTTCTTACTGGGTAGGAAGGAATCACTGCTTAACGCAATGCTTGGGAGACCTGTTTTTGTAATTCTTACACTGGTTACATTATAATACTCCTTATACGGGTTATATTTATAAAGTGATTATGCATTTTCTGTTCGTTCTCGATACTCGGTAAAGACCTCTTTACGTTGTTAAAAGCAAGATGAGTGAACATTTTTGCCATAGCATACAAAATAATACCTGTTCGATCTATGTGGAGCAGGAGATTATAGTAGAGCCTTGCCCATAGTTATCCCGGTTCCTGCTGTTACTGCTAACTCTGAGTTTGTGTCGAGTCAAAGAAACCGTTAATCTCTCATTAAATAATAAGAAGTGCAAAGAAGCATTTACTATCTTTAGTTTTTGCGGTATCTTATATAGTTTATCGACGAAAGTTCTGGTTCATCTACTACATCATTACCGACATAAGCATTACTTTGTTATGTTTGTAGGCAACGTTTGGTATTGTGGTACTGTCACTCGATGTTCCGACGTATTAGATAAACGAGTTTGTTTCTCGACACTTTGATTACAATTATCGTTTTTTACTTTACGTTTGATTTCTGTTACAGTAAGTGTAAGTTACTGTAACAGTAAGTGTTGATTTCTGTTATTAGTTAACAGTTTTATATTCTCCTGGTCAAATTTATGCAAAATGTTTAACTCACATATCTTCATTTACGTTGTCATCGCTTGGTAATATGTTCTTTGGATTAAAGTGAATATGAAGATAAATTTTCAATTGGGTCACAGATTGGCGCCTTGTTGTAACTTTTAATTTAATGTTCTAATCAGTTTCAAGAAGTTTTTCTTTAATAATCGATGAAATATTTCATCCTCTTTGAAATTATGCTTTCAATTTTCATTAATTTTTCTTGAATTTTTACTTCTTATTTTTAACATTTCTACTTGTTAATGAAGTACGAAATGCACATTTTCACATCGGCTTTCACATTTTCACCTCCTTGTGTGCGTAATGTTTGTTACATATTCGTCTCGAACGAAATTGCAGCTCGGGTTTTGTGACGCACAACGTTTCGCTCCATTAATACAGTGCCTCGGTACCAGTTTTGTGTAGGCTTTGCTTATGTTTTTAAATTATTATCACCACAAACCGACTTAAGTTTTATTCTCGAACTAAAATTATGCATGAATTGATTCCGTGTGGACTCACAAATTGACTATATTCAGAACTTCAGATAACGTAATTAGTGCGGATGAGGCTTTCTCGGGGTTGATTGATGACAGGGAGGCAACACTCTCCGACTGCATTGAAGCAATGACTTGGAAACAGGAAACGGAAGTGCATACAAGGGGACAGTCCCTCTCTCGTCTGTCAGAGTATTGCACTACCCCATTCAAAGACAATATTCTTACAAGATTTTACATAACTAATCGATTTGCTTGAATACCGTCTTTCAACTTCACGCACTCTTTTAAAAAAGGCCAAAACGTGTTTGTTTCAAAACATACGAGCGCAAACCACGTAGTCATATTACATGTTGCAATTCCCACATGATAATACGTATAACATGTCCGTACAATTGAAGCTGTTTAATTTCTAGGTTAGTTAGGTTCTAGTCCCAGGCCCCCTTTAGCGGTGTGCGATAGATGCTGTCACACACAGCCAGATGTTAATAGGAAAATAAGAAAATCCAATGAGTAAGAGAGAGAAAGAGGGAGATGGATATGTATATATATATATATATATATATATATAGACAGATAGATATATAGGTAGATAGAGAGTGAGAGCGGGGGACACAACGAAGCCATTTACTTATTTTCAAATTTTAGCTCCTTCAATTCTTATTTTGTTTTTCAAACTGTTTCCTGTTTACTTTTTTTTTTTGTAATATAGCTTCTCACATATCGGCAGCAAACTACATCGTTGGGAGCAAAATATTAGTATCGAAGCCAAATCTTTTAACGTGCCCTCATACAAATTAAGAGAGATAAAACCTCACGCATCAGTGAGAGTACAGAAATGTTAAGGCGTCTGTTATTTGGTTCTAGGTAGCTATGGTTCTAGTTCATCCCATACACTTGGATGTATTACTTCTATACTTCTTCTCGTTTATACTATATGTCGTAAACACTTCATCTCTGACTAAGTTACTTTCCATTTTTTTTCTCCAGAATGGTCTAAGACTTTGCTTCATATACCCTTGTTCATGTATGTATTGTTTTATACCTATCTACTACCAATCGTCGCTACAGCCCTTGGTGACACTTTGCCTCCTACACATACGATCTTCTTCTGTGTATTCTTATTCTTAATTTTTTCTCTCCATTCTCTCACTTTCATTGCTTCAAATTCTTCGATACACATTCCATCCATCGCAATCGCGGGTTTCCTCTCTTTTTAGGTGAAAAAACATAGGCTTTCATAATCCTCTTACAATTAAAAAGTTCATTTCATCGCCTTATATGACCAACCAATTGAAGCCACTGACCTTTTACAAATACCCCTTTATTAACTGATCCAATTCTCGACTATGGCTACTTCCCCAATTATTAAGTCCATAAATTAGTACAAAGCTCCTCCGCAAAATGTTTCTTTCAAACAGTATTAACATAAGTTCGTCATTTTCCAAGTGTACATACATAAATGGCCACGGGCCGTATTAAAGGTCTATGTATTTTAAAGCCCTAGTTAATATTTTCCTTCCTAGCATTGTCACGAGGAGTTCCTACTTCCTTTCTGTAATCGCACTTCTTACCTTCACTATCAATAACATTTACTAATGAAATGATCTACTTCTTCAAATGTTTTGCTTATCACATTTAAAACTTGTAACTGTTTTTACAAGTTCAAATGTTGAAATGACTGAATACTTAAGTTTGTATTTAATTAACACTTAACAAAATCTCCTCAGGCCTTTTTCTCCAACCTATCATAAATTTTTGTAATCCGTTTCCTGACTACAAGGGTTATGTCGTCTCTATATGCACGTATTCACTAGTTCATTGAAGACCGTGCCCCTTTGGTTTTACAACTTTTATCTTACAACTTAGTAAGGTCTTTTACAACTTAATGTAATCCCATTAAAAACAGATCTGTTGATACATCATCCCCTTGTTTAATCCCTGTATTAAATGCAAAATGTTCACTAACTTTATATCGTACATTTGTTTTTGTTTGTGTAGTGCTGATTGTCATCCTCATATATTAAGTGCAATTCGGAAGAGTAAAACAAAATATCTCAAGAGAGTGCCTGATATGATACTTGACGGAAAGCGAGTTGTATGCAGAAGTAAATAGGCTGTACATTAGAGGGTGCGGTTACGGATTACCGTGAATTGAATTTAGTTATCTTAGTGATTTTTATTATATGTGTGATTGGATGTTGTAAGTGAAAGTAGGTTGATAGATAGTACGTCTGATTGATAGATAGTGAAAAATCGCTTACACCACAGGGTGGGTTAGAATAAATTAATAAGGATTTTGAGGGATTTAAGTCCGGGTCGGAAACCGTATACAGGACAGGGAGTACGCAAAGAAACGGGAGACGTTGAATTGCGAAGAACATCTCTGCTTAATATTTATGAAATCTAACTGAACGAGGAAGTTCTCGAAGAAATTGATGGCAGGTCCGCAATGACTACCGATTATGTGTCGGGAGGTGAGGAGAAGATAAAAACGATTAACTACGCAGAAGACCCGCCAGTAATGGAAATGCATGTAGGACAGTTGCAGAGAATGTTAAACAGATTAAGTACGACTCCGGCACGAGAAAATTTTAAATTAATGATAACATCAAGTAAACACAAACAAGTAAAGGCCGTCGTTGGAGTGAAGCGATTGAAACAGATTAGCTCAGAAGCAGCATTCAATACATTTAAACAATTACTAATTGCCAAAAAGGATACCATAGTCTGAGAAATAGGTTTGCAGAATGTTACGCTTGGAGTGTAGTATTATATGGTGCGGGGTCATGACATTGAGAAACACTGAAATACAGTATTTAGTTAGTTTTGAAATGACGGTATGGAGAAGGATGCTAAAAATCATTTTGAGGAACAGTAGGGCTATGAGGAGATGTTGAGGGCAGTTGATGAGGGCCGTAAGATAATTACGATAATAATAAGAACAAAAGTGGTAATAATAAGAAAAGTAATGGAGGTCAAAATTTGGTAATGGGTTTATGTGGTTGCGCAGATGGTCAAAATTTGCGTAACAAGAAAACTTTGATAAATTTCCTCTGTTATTAACAGATTTACACCAAATCCTACTCCTACATCCATGAAGACATGAGTCGCGTGGGCAATGCGTGGTGTACGATGGGTATGCGTCACGTAGAAGATGGGAGAGCGTGGCGAGTTTCTGGCCCCACAGAACCAGAACATTTTGGTTAAGTGAGACAACCCCTAAAGAAAAACAGGCAGGGGAAGAGACCTAAAAATTGAACCCGTATTACTTGCTACAAGACTGAGAACCTTGAGGAATTCGTCACCTACTCACAGTTCTCATAGAAGCCTCGGAAATAGTAGGGACACAGATTGAACATTTAGAAAGGATGGAAGAAAATATATTACCTTTATAAGCAAGAATATATACAGAAAAAGTAAGAAGAAACATAGGTCGACCGGGAAAACAATGGGAACCGTAACGGGTAACAATGCCTAAAACGTCAAGTGGAGATGATGAAGAAGAAGAAAGGAGAAATGGATAGGACACATATTGAGACGTAATTGTATTGATTGAGCGAACGATAACTGAAGGAAAGACTGTATGGAAGGGAGGCCGAGAATGTAGAGGATGGAAATGTTGAAGGGAGGCGGAGATGAAGGACAACGTACAGGCCAGAGAATCCTTCATGTTTCACTGAAAGAGGACAGTAACTATTGGTTAAGTAGGATAATACGAGTGTGGTTGTTTTGTAAATGTTAATAAAATTTACTATCGATTTTCCGGCGTTTAATGATTAATTCCGCTGTATTAATACGATCCTCGTGACAGCCGCTTTTCTGTCCATAAGTTTTTGTTTCTGTCCTTCAAACATTTTGGCATCTGCCGTATTATTCATGGATCCGTCAGTGTCGTCTTCCTCGTTTCGCATTAGCAGTTTAACCACAGCTCTTTACGTACAATAGTTCCCCTATCTTCCTTTGCTTTCTAATTGTAATTGAATTCTAACATTATTTATTCTTGCTATGTCTTTATTTAAACTTTGATAATTCTAAATAATTTTACTCATGGCATTTGCAATGAATTTTCTTCTCTCTCTCTCTCTCTCTCTCTCTCTCTCTCTCTCTCTCTCTCTCTCTCTCTCTCTCTCTCTCTCTCTCTCTCTCTCTCTCCCCCCTTCTCTTTCCTCTCCCTCGACACACACGCGCACGCGCACACATGTGTTTTTGTTGATGTGTCTTTTCTTTGAAGATAACTCTTGATATTTTGGGTTTCTTGCAGAAAGTGAATGTAATATATTATATTAGCAAATAATAAATTTCTTCTGCAAGTGTTCGTCACTGTGCACTTACGTACGTTTCGCAGAGATGATCTGCCTCATCAGAGGTTTGAATATAATAAGTGAATGACTGATATTTAATATTATATAATTACGTATTCGATTATATGATACGTAAGTTTCATATATAGTGATTAAAGTATACGTACTTGCAGAATAAATTTATTATTTGCTTATTATAGACCTGTATATGCGCTTGTCTAGTCAAATGTCCTGCTCTATTCTCTATCAGCTCGTTTTCAGATGTTGTTGTTACTCTAGCCAGAAGAATGGTATCGTGTTCTTTTTTTCTCTTCTTCAGCGACGTGTATTACATTCGCAAACCCAGACATTTGCTTGCTAGATCTTTCAGTTTTGCCGAGAGGTTCATTAGTTACCATGTGAAGTAGTTTTACTGACCTCTTGTGTTCTTGATATAGGACTTCACAATAGCGTCATGATGCAAATGACTTTTGTATGGCCTTTCCGCTTGTTTGATGGTATTCCTTAAACATGGACGTGACACTGCTATTTTATCATTTAACAAATAGTGTTCATATCCAATACATAAATGTCTACTATTTGTCTGGTTAATGTCTTGTTAATAATGATACAATCTCTTGTATACTTTAACCTCTTGCTGCCCCTATATTTGTTAACTTCTCGCTAACGAAAAAATGTATTGCCAAATTTTAAAATACCGTAAGCACAAAAAAAATATATCAGTAATTGCCGTTTTCCTTGGTTTTATTTCTTTTTACTCGTCCACAACTTTATGGATTATTTTGAACTCTGCAATTCAAGTCCCTGGATACTATTACATAACAGTTTATAGCCGTTTGGTTACATGTTTATATTCGTTTTATCAAATTTCCTACTATCTCCTTTTGCATACATATGTTCTCGCAATATAAGGTGTCCTGTCTCGGTTTCCAGATCTGTAAATAAAAGAAAATCAGACTTCTCATTTATACACTTGTAGACGATACAAGGGGTTTCCATTTATTATATCTATTATAATTTTTATTCCCGCTTTTGATCTAGTTTGCAATTCCAAGTAAAGAGTCCACGCTTACCTAGGTTCCGATACGATCACTATCGTTTTCTGCGTCCTTTGCGATCATTTGTACGCAAGGATACATGATGTAAATCGTGCTCTGATTTCGTGCAGTTTATAAATCAATCATGTTGCATGTCAGAATATTTAAATTTTTCAAAATAGGTAATTTTCGGTAACTTTTACGATTCTGTCTCCGTAGAGGTGAAACGTGTGTAATATTAATTTCCTCCAAACACGTTCGCAACCCAAAACCTAAACCTTCTCCAAAGGAGCCCTCTTAAAACTTTGAACCCTCTACCGGTTTTCCTCTGACGTGGTGCTGTAATCTTAAGCCAGACAGATCCAAAACTTTTGACAACGTTGATCCCCTTCTTCTCATACCTTCTCATCATTTGCGAGAGAGAATTCGAATTTCGATCTAGCAAAGGCGGAGTTCACCTTATCAGTTATTCATTTAAATAGACTCTTTATTTTTTTAAAAGTTTATTTAATTATATTTTTCAGTTGTATTGTTTTTTTATTAAGTAGGTGTGTACTTTTAATAAAGTAACAGTTATTCGTTACTTTTAATAATAACGATTTTGCACGAACGTAATCCCATTACCTGAGCCTATTTTGAGCCTATTTATTCGATTTTGCGTAGTCTTCTGCTTCAATTTTCCCCTCTAAACTAGTGGCCGACTCCAACTTAAATGTGCCCGAGAGCCACAATTAAACTCAGCATTAGGTCAACCGAACCTATATAGGTTGTCGCATCATAAGCTATCAATTTTTGACAAATAACGTAAAATTACAAAAGGCAGTATTTAATTGTAAATAAGTAAATTGAGGTAATTTACACAACTGACATATCTTACTACATATCTTGAACGGTACAATCTTTATTAGGTCAGTATAATAATGAAGATATAAGAAAGATATTGAATTGTGATATACGGTATTCTTACACTTACATAAAATCTTCAATGTGAGGGTGATCTGCTGCAGCCACTAAAACACAGGCCTTTCTGATATCGGTTATAGTTTGAAAACGCTTAAACGTAACTTTGAATAACGGACTGATTACGAATCAAAGACAAAACATCGGACAAGCGCGTCTGTTTTGTCTAGCCGAGGTGTGACAGGAAGTAATCTGGATCTTGATGAAAATAAGAGAACTGGACTGGAGCAAATACACATTCCCTAAACAAATAAATAGAATCCTACTGTACGTTTATTAGTGAATCCGTGAAACATTTTCTTCATACCCTTTCTCCTGCATGATCATTCTCAGTTAAAATAATAGTGTATTATTTATTTACTTATTAAAATAAATGGATTAATTATTAAATTGATTTTCCAAGATAAAGGGGTGGACCGCCAGTTGGAAATCAGCGCTCTGAACCATAATATACAGATTCTCCTTCTTCTTATCCTTCTCCTTTATAACTGATATACGATGGAACCTCCAGGTGGTCTAGTGGCTAACGCGGGCGATTGATGCGCTCGTGGTCCCGGGTTCACTTCCCGGCGGAGGTTCCGTACGGCGTGCACTCAGCGTCGTGAGGCAAACTGAGTAGGCGCTGAGATAACAGCGCCGCCTCCTGGCTGTGAATATCGCAACTAGCGGCTGGTGGCGCGTAGTACTAGCCATACACCGTCACACTAACACAAAAAGCCGCGCGGTACGCCTTGGTCTTTAACGGACTGTTGAGCGGAGGATACGTATGGAACCATAAGCAACCTTCGTTTCTCCGTGGAATTTTCTACAGGTTTCTTCAGCACCGTGTCCTAAAAATGTGTCTATTCACTACAGTATATTATTCGAAACCATCCAGAGGCACACAAAACGTCATGAGTGTCCTTTGATTCTCATTCATATTGAAATATAAGTCTCTTATTTTTCATAAAAGCAATATTAATTACAAATAATGTTTTCAATAGTATTTTATCCACATTCTGCAACCTGGTTTTTTTTTGCCTACCTCAATATCATACATTCACCTGAAATATGCCACCACCACATACTATTTACCAATACTTCTGTCATCTTTCCGGCTCATCTGCATAAAATTTACCAAGTCTTCTTTTTCCGCGACGTGACAGACCTATACAGAACCAAAGATTCCTTTAATTTCCGTTGCAAAACACCTCGATTCTGTAGCACTGATACCATTTAGCAACACCCAACGAATCTTTTGCACACTTCTGATCTCCCGACATTGTGATCCTGGTCTTCCGTCCCAGAAATTTAGTGCCTCAGTCTTCCTATAAGCTTCTTATATTCGAAATTCCAACAGTCCATATGTCTTAGTGCGTTTCCTTTGTCTGATCCGTATGATCCACGTATTCCGAGGCTTCATTTCGAGTCCCGTAGATAAACGTTTTTAGGACGATGTAGCTAATCTTGAGTAAACCCCCTAAATGATCGGGAGCGCGGGATTTTCCCACTTTCGTTTTCCATAGCCTGATTTCCTCAGGGATTGATTATCACAGTCTTTCACAAGATTAATCAGGTTTCCAGTATTCACCAACTTGGTGGTGAGGGTCGGACTTGGGTAGGAGAGGCTGAGTGATTTAAATTGCATAGAATCGTACCTTGAAAATCACTTCCCCATTTGATCCCAAAACTTCCAAAGTTTCCATACCATAGTCAACAAAAGTTCTATTATAATAACATTCTCTCTCTCTCCCTCTCTCTCTCTCTCTCTGTGTCAGCCAAAACAGCTACATTACCTTTAAATATATTTTCTCTCCTCTACAATCTTCTTCGGTTACTGATAACCAGTTAAACGTATATACAAATAAGTAAATATAAATAAATAAATAAACTTAAATAAATAAATATGAATTAATAAAAACACACACACACACACACACACACACACACACACACACACACACACACACACACACACACACACACACATATATTGCAGTGACACAAAGTTCACACTATATGTGAATATATGGGGACATATTTACAATAAGCTGAGTTGGTGTCCTGCGCAAAGGTGTGTGAACGTTATAAATCACTGTTGTTATTTGGATAAGCACTGCATGTTAATGCAGTTTAAGATAACTATAAACAATAAAGAACAGTAGTGCAGTGTAGAGTGAATGTGAATAAGTGTTGTGCGTGTAACAAATTGAGTGAAGATAATTAACAGTAAGTAACAATTAACAGACACACTATAAGTCATTTATATTAGTGTGGAAATTGGAATAACTATTAGTAACTAATTATTTTAAACTTCTATATTAATAAATCTCTAGGGGGGTCTACGTTTGTCCGCGGTAATCTCAGAATCTACTGAACCGATTTCAATGAAACTTTGCACGCTGATAGCAGGTACCCAACGGAAGGTTTTCCACTTTATTTGATAACGATAGGTTAAAAATAACCGAAGTTATTGCAAAAAAACTCATTTTTTAAACCCTTCCATAGGGTTCGATCGCGAATATTTGTATATGATTGTTATGGTAACTGTCGAGTTGGTAAACTGCTAATGGTACATCTATATTAATAATATTCTTATATTGTAAGTTATGAATATTCAAAAAGTGCGAAGCAATAGATCCATCATTCATGTTTCCTCGATACGTAAAATCAAAATTTCATAATTTAGTAGATATTTACAAACATGCAGTAACACAATTAGATGAAATGTTTATTCGTATAGAATAATACAAATAGTGTATACATAAGTATATTGATATCAGTTAGTCCATTTGAATATTTACATTTTATTAGGGTTATGGAATTCTTATCAGCATATGGAATTCATATAAACAATACAATAATTCATTGTTTGATTATGTTGTAACATTGATTATATAGTACACGTTGATTCTGACAAACCATACTCTTCGACATTTGATTATTCAGTAGGCCTATGTGCAGTAGGAATAATTAATTGTCGAGAATTATACTTAACCTACTTCATCGAGAATTATGCGATGAGCGTCAGTGATGTAGTATCAGTGCCTTTTTTCGTTAATTTTACGTCATCGGTAAGTAATATGTGCAATATGTATTGTATTGTATAAATTATTAATTGCCCCCCCCCTGGAGATTTATTAGTATAGATCAACTAAATACATTTCCACTTTTTTTAGCTTTGCAAATGCCAAAGAGACGATCATGTTTAGGAAGATCTACTGCTGCTGCAGAACGAAAGAGGCGTCTTAGAGCATCTGAAAATGACGTCGAAGGAGTCGAAAGGCAATCAGCTCCTGGAAACTCTTCAGAAAGATCTGGATTAGAAGAAGTCTCACGGGTTGGAAGTCCTACGATTCGTGAAAATAGATTAGCGGCACAAAGACGCAAGCAAGCGACTCTCAGATCACGAGGTCCTACTTTACGATGGAATGCAAAATTAAATAGTGGTTTCAATTATAATCCAGTTATTAACTACGCTAATGAAACAGATATCGGGTTACCGAGTATGGTTTGCCCTCATTGCAAAGCTTTAAAGTGGAAAAATGAATCACATGGATTATGTTCCTCTGTAGGAAAAGTGCGATTAGATCCCATACTTCCTCCTCCAGAACCGTTAAAATCATTATTAAATGGAGAACATCTTTTATCGAAAAAATTTTTGAATGCATTAAGATCGTACAATTCAGCTTTTCAATTTACATCATTCGGAGCCAATGAAATAGTCGAAGAGAGCTTCATGCCTACTTTCAAAATTCAAGGGCAAGTATATCACCTCATGGGATCATTACTCCCCACACAAGACGAAGTACCAAAATTTCTACAGGTTTATTTCATAGCTGATTATTTACAGCAAGCTGAAACAAGAATGGATCATATTTGTAACTTGGATAACACATTAGTAACAGAACTTCAAAATTTACTTCACGCAATCAACTCATATGTTAGTGAACTGAAAAGTGCGTTTGAATTTGTAAACGATATCCTAAATCTCTTACAAAAGAAACGACGATAAATGATGACAGCTACCCTAATTATCGCCGACTAAGTCCTGAAGATGGAGGTTTTCAGTGTGAAATCCGTTTGAGAGATGAGATTTTGATAGTTGACAATAGATGGGTATTTCCATACTCACCGGTGCTTTCACGAGCTTTTGGTGCTCACATCAATGTTGAATTGTGTAGTAGTGTAAAATCCATTAAATATATATGTAAATACGTCAATAAAGGCTCCGATCTAGCTACGATTGGTATACAAAATTCTTACGATGAGGTATTACACTTTCAAAATGGTCGATACATAAGCACATCTGAAGCTATATGGAGA
This sequence comes from Magicicada septendecula, assembly GCA_034769895.1. Classification (NCBI taxonomy): domain Eukaryota; kingdom Metazoa; phylum Arthropoda; class Insecta; order Hemiptera; family Cicadidae; genus Magicicada; species Magicicada septendecula. The sequence continues at coordinate 185,648,469 of CM068376.1, read as the reverse complement.
ATCTTCTCTTTTCCTATACATGAGCGTTTTCCACCTATTATTCATCTAGATGTACATCTCGAAAATGGGCAGAGAGTTTATTTTCGTGAAGATAATTTGCACGGAAGAATAAAAAATCCAAGAAACACCACTCTCATGGCATTTTCTTTATCTATGTCGGGAAGATGACTTTGCCAAAACTTTGTTGTACGAAGAAGTACATACGAAGAATATGTATAGCATATTACACTTTCGATAGGCAGACAGGAAAATTTCAACGTAGACGTCGAGGAGTCTTATTAGAAGGGAGCGAGAACGTGAACACGTATTGGGTCGAGTGTATACAGTTCATCCAAACAATCATGAATGTTATTTTCTTCGTTTACTTCTGCACAATATACGTGGCCCAACTTCATTTGAAAATATCAAGACTGTCGACAACGTAATTCATCCAACGTTTCAAGCTGCATGCTTGATCTCCTAGAGAATGACAATCATTGGAACGACACATTGTCAGAGGTAAGTTTATTTGCTAGCCCTGACAAAATGAGAGAACATTTTGCAATAATGTTGGTGTTCTGCCGTATTTCAAATCCGAGTGCATTGTGGATTAAATACAAAGACCACTTCTCTGAAGACTTGATTCGAAATATTATGCGTCGAATTCCTGATGCTGATTTGAGTTTATACAAGGAAAGCATTGAAAATAGTTGTTTACTGCTTTTACAAGATTTTGTTACTTCTGTCGGTGGTAATCCGATAGTTCAATACGGATTACCAAACAACAGTCTACCGTGCAAAACATTTCAAAGGAATATCTTTCTGAAACCACTTATGACAGACAACAGCTACTTTCTACAGTTGAAGAGAATGAAATATTACTGACAGACGAACAAAGAAATATATATCAACTCATTCTTCAAAATGTTTACTGTAAATGTGGAAATGCATTTTTTCTTGATGCACCAGGAGGCACAGGTAAAACATTTTTAATCAAATTGACTCTTTCGAAGTTAAGAAGCGAAGGCAAGATCGCATTAGCAGCAGCTTCCTCGGGAATCGCTGCTATATTATTACCTGGCGGAAAAACGGCTCATTCCTTGTTTAAAATACCAATAGATTTGAATTGCAGCGAATTTCCAGTGTGCAATATTTCCAAAAATAGTGCTAAAGCAGAATTGATTAGAAATGCAGACTTGATTGTTTGGGATGTTGAGATGCGGCCCGAGTGGACCTAAAAAAAATGTTGAGATCGGCACGTGTGTACCAAAACTGTTCTATAGGAAGAATGATGTTTGTTGCTATTGCCAGGATGCAGAATAATGACGATAGTGGACTGTATAATACATTTATTTAAGTTTCTGTTGTACACTTAATCATGGTGTTGAGATTGGCTAAGTCTGAACAGATTTTATTGTTAATAAACAGAGTCGTTAAAAACGCTACATGTTAGATGAGGCGCAAATGTGCGACACTCAGATTAAAATGTTAAGGTCTAAGGCCTAGACGAATGTCGTATGAATTGTCGTAAGACTTGAGGCGCGAGTACGCGGCACTCAAGCTACATGAAAAAGAATTAGCAATGTATTGCAAGTATGCAATATGTGTTGTGGCCTAAGGCCTACATTGATTGTCTGACGACAAGAAAAATGATGATGACAGAACAAGCGAGCAAACGTAATGACGTCTGCCGCCTGCCGCAACTCGGAGAACTGTGTCGTTTGTATAAACATGATAAGCAATTTCAGAAAATACAGATTAGCCAACCTATTAATGCGAAAATTACCACATTAATGTCCATAACTGCCCGCAAAAAATCAAAGGATTTTTTAATACATTTTAATAACTTATTATAGAAAAATACAGAGTTCTTATTAATAAAGTCAATCTCAAGTGGTATTGAACCTTGAGTTTGAAATCTTAGATAACAGTTATGACATTAACTGTTTAGAGATAAGCCTGAGTGATGATAAGAGTTGAACAGGCAAAAGTCGGCTTGCAACCTGATTATACACTGATTATACATTTGAGTATAAATGCAAGATTAGCAATGTATTGCCAATATATATTGTATGTATACAATATTAAACAATATAAGACATGGAAATACATGGTTAGACAATGTTCAATGATGAATAATCGGTGACTCATCACATGATGGGCCCGATAAATTGTAACATTTATGCGAGTCATAATGGTTATCTTGAACCAGATAAGGCAAGTAGACCTATACAATAGTATGAATACAATGAACAAACAAAATTATTATAAAATTATACATGTAAAGACATAAATTTAGCATGACGCCTTATAGTTTGCACGATGCATGCTATACCTGATGTTTCAGGAATATACAATAAATTGTTATGTGAAAACAAGCTATACATAGTTGAATGATTGTAAGCACAAAGTGTAATGACATGTATGTCATAATTAAAGCATGAATAATTATTTGTGCAATACATAATCACAAAATACAAATACAAAATACAATATAAAAATATAGGCGTGGCGTATGGTTATAGACAGTAGATGCGGATAAAACAATGTGTTTTACATAGATACAAGTTATACATAATAAATACAATAGAAATCGGTTTAGATAATTACAAAATGTAATACATGTGTTGAACAATTGTGAGAAATAAATTCACAGAGTAACAAAATATCACACATATTGACAGAATGTGCGAGAAAATGCATACATGGTTTGTCTAGCTGCAGACCATGCGAATATTACAACAAAATTTTTACATAAAAACAATAGTAAGCAAAGACATGAGGCATAAATCAAATGTTGCATATACGAAAATATAAAATAATAATTAAAGCTTTGCATATTAAATAAACTGACACTTGCTTGAGTAAAACAAACAGTTTCTGAATCAAAAATATACAAATTAAGCTTATGCTAAAAACAAAGGTGCTTATAACTAACAAAATCTTCTTAGAACATCTGATTTATGTATTTTTGACAAATATATACAAAGGAAAATAAACTCCTTTTTTTACTGTTGGTCCCTCGTAGGGACCAAACATAATTTATGAATTGGTCGGCGATAGGTGCCAGTAGGCGTGCGAACGTCAACTACTCTAATTAAGTTGTCTGGGCCAGGAAATGTGGCGGTAATTACACCAAATTTCCACGCTAATGGAGGTAAGTTATCCTCAATCAGTAAAACCAAGTCACCAATGGAAACGTTATCTTTGGCGAATTTCCATTTGTGACGTTGTTGTAGTTGAAGTAAGTAGTCGCGAGACCAAGCTTTCCAAATGACTTGGACAAACTTCTGGTGAAGTTGCCAACGTCCAAGACGAGAGATGGGAACGTGAGATAAGTCTGGATCAGGTATCGCCGTTAATGGTGCGCAAATCAAAAAATGGCCAGGTGTAAGTGGCACCGGATCATTTACATCCGATGAAATGGCAAATAGTGGACGTGAGTTTAGACATGCCTCTATCTGAGACAAAACTGTCGTAAACTCCTCGAAGGTGAGTATAGACTTGCCTACCACGCGGCGCAAATAATACTTTAAACTCTTTATACCGCTCTCCCACAGACCACCAAAATGAGGTGATGAGGGCGGAATAAATGACCATGTAATACCCTGAGAGGTCGTAAAGGATTGGATTGATGAGGTGGCATCCTTATTATGCCAAAGATTGTAAAGGTCATGCAAAGCATTGCGGGCCTTCCTAAAGTTCGTGCCATTATCAGAATATAACTGGCTGGGTATGCCACCTAGGGACATGAAACGACGTAAGGCAGCTATAAACGCGTTGGCCGTAAGGTCGGAAACCAATTCCAAATGAATGCCCCTGGTTGCCAAGCAGATGAACAAAGACACATACGATTTTGACAGAGTCCTAGATTTCTGCCCGCCATGACAAATCATGAAGGGGCCACCATAGTCAACTGCGCAGAATAGAAACGGCCGCGAAGGAGTGACTCTGGGAGATGGCAAAATACCAAGCCTCTGAACCTGATGTTTGGCACTAAACCTGAGACACTTGACGCATCTACGAATGATGGAGCGAATGACTATCTTGGCGTTAATGATCCACCAACGTTGACGAAGTGAGTGATGCACGAGTTGAGCACCAGCGTGGAGTAGACGAATGTGTTCGCGTTCAATAATAAGGCGAGTAATATGAGCCGATGGATGCAAGACAATAGGATGCTTATTGTCATAAGGCAGTTGCGACTGCTGTAAGCGCCCGCAGGACGCGTATTACGCCAGACTCATCAAGAAACGGGTCCAGAGAAGACAACTTACTCCTAATAGAGACAGAAGACCCATTACGAAGACAATTAATCTCGGCAGCGAAGTGGATCGATTGAGATTGTTTTATGAAAAAATTAAGAGTGGAATGAATTTCAACGGGGGTAAGAGCGCCCGAAATTTTCTCAGCACTGGAGAGTCTAATATTTTTGATGAATCGAAAGCAGTAAGCGTATACGCGAGTCAGACGGTGCAACGAAGAAAAGTCCTTTGAAAGATCAATGGCTAAGGTAGACATTAGAGAAAGTTTGGGGGTTTGTTTCTCCTCCGCAGTGAATTCAGGAGACGACAGATTAGAAGGTAAAAAGGGTGGAAAAAGATTGGACTCGGAAGATTGAGACAAACAAGCGGTAGCATAGGACTCACCCAACTGGGGATTGTCAGACTTAAATGGTAGCGAGACAACGAACCTACCCTCTTCATTGCGATGAGTAGACTTAACGAAATGCTCCTCACAAGCTGACTCGTTATTAATAGGTACATTATCAGGGATAGTTTCGGTTTCCCAAAATTTCTCGAGAGACGCCAGAATTTGACTGTCGTTGTTCCTAGCCAGGAACGAAACAGCAGGACCCTTATAACGGCAGTGTTTGGGCAGATTGCCTGCTAGAATGTAGCCTAACTTTGTTTCTTGTATAGTAGGGAAATGAGAACCCCTTACATATTTGTTAGGTAAACTTAAATCTAAGTAAAATTGCGCTCCTAAAAGTATATCGATATCAGCTGATATGTTGAACTGTGGATCGGCGAGGAAAACGTTATCTGGGACATTAAACTGATTTATGTCAAAAGATTGTGCTGGCAATTTATGGGTTAATACAGATAAGACCGCGCATGTTGCTTGGAAACTAAATCTTTGATAGCGTGAGATAATGCGTATAGACGCTAAATTAGTGGCACAACAAGCGGTATTATTTATACCTGTAATCGGTATGTTAGATTTAGTCAAGTTAAGCCGTAATTGCTTGGCAAATGATTCCGTACAAAAATTTATTTGTGACCCCGCATCTAATAGCACTCTTGCGGGTTGTCTATTGCCAGCCTGGTCTATGACAAACACAATTGCTGTTGATAAAAGAACATTGTTTGTAGATTGTAATTTAAGTGAACAGTAGTTGCTGCTGCCGGCAGAAACTGGTTTTGACACATTATTTATGTGTAGCAATGTATGGTGTCGTTTTGAACAGATCTTACATGATTGTTTGATCTTACAATTTGATGAAAAATGATCTGGTCTTAAACAATTTGTACAGAGTTTATGATTTAATATAAATTGTCCTCGTTCTGATGTGCTTAGTGCACGACATTTATCACACATATAAATTGGATGATTAGATTTACAGCATAAGCATGAATAATTATTTGACGCTGAGTGATAACTTTTAAATGCAGTGCTGCCAGCAGCGTTCCGTGATTTATGTTTGTCAGATTTATTGAATCTTAAAGTTGACTTGTTGAGCTGCTGTACGGCATCGATAGACAGTGTATTTTCTAGCAACTGTCTACGTGCGTTTAAAAAGTGAGTGAAGCTTTGAAAGTTAGGAAGATTATCAGGGTCTATAGACTCCTTCCATAATTTAAACGTGGTATGTTCCAGTTTTGCTGACAATAATTGACAAGTGATAAGCTCGAATGAATCCACTGACAGTTGCATGGCCGCCAGTGAATTAACGGAAGACGTTATCGTATTTATGAATTCTGCCAAACTTTGGACAGAGTCCTTAATTGTTGACTTTACTTCAAGTAAATTTTGAATATAATACTTAGCTAGTATGAATTTGTTGTCATATCTAGCGGACAGCAAACTCAACGCTATCGAATAGTTTTCGTTACAAATAGGCAATGCCTTAATTAAATCTAGTGGCTCATTTTTCAGAGACGAATACAAATAATGTAATTTCTGCACTGACGTTAAATCAGATCTGGCGTGCACCAAGTCCAGAAATATTGAGTAGAAATGCTGCCATTCTAAGATATTGCCTGTGAAGCAGGGCAAACTTATCGGTTTTAATTGTATATTGCTTGTTAATAGGGGAGATACAGTCTGAACGTTGAAGCTTTCTATCAGTTGCAAGATATTGGCTTCTGTTGAATAAAGGTTCTCTTCAACCTCAATTCGGTCTTCTTGAGCAGCGTTTATGTCTTTAGAAATGAGTTCAATTTCGGACTGTACCTCATCGTATTTTGTTGCCAAACTTTTTAGACTTTTGAGTCTAACTGTTAAAAAATGTTTTGTGTTAGTGCCTTTGTCAAAGTTAATGATAGCCGAATTAATTCGCACTATGGCAGACCTTATGCCGCCTCTCTTTCTGACTAACACTTTGAGGCCTTCTTCAGCCATTGCACGCACCTGTTAATGATGTGGTACCTGGTATGCGATGTCCTGGAGCGTCGAGGCCGTGGAGAAGATGGCAAACACAAACACAGACCGGAGAGATGACTGCTTAAACTGGAGTGTAGACGCTAGCACATGGATGTTCTTGCAGTGATGTCGTCACGAGGCTCAATGGCGATAAAAGAAATGCTGAAGTAAGTCCCGAGACGGTCGGATCAGCGAATATGCTGAATCGCCCGTGATGGCCAGAAATTGGGGCAGAAAAATGATGAAAACCGCTGTTAAGTTGCAAAAGGTGAATGACGAATCCGGCCCGGAGGACTAAAAAAATGTTGAGATGCGGCCCGAGTGGACCTAAAAAAAATGTTGAGATCGGCACGTGTGTACCAAGACTGTTCTATAGGAAGAATGATGTTTGTTGCTATTGCCAGGATGCAGAATAATGACGATAGTGGACTGTATAATACATTTATTTAAGTTTCTGTTGTACACTTAATCATGGTGTTGAGATTGGCTAAGTCTGAACAGATTTTATTGTTAATAAACAGAGTCGTTAAAAACGCTACATGTTAGATGAGGCGCAAATGTGCGACACTCAGATTAAAATGTTAAGGTCTAAGGCCTAGACGAATGTCGTATGAATTGTCGTAAGACTTGAGGCGCGAGTACGCGGCACTCAAGCTACATGAAAAAGAATTAGCAATGTATTGCAAGTATGCAATATGTGTTGTGGCCTAAGGCCTACATTGATTGTCTGACGACAAGAAAAATGATGATGACAGAACAAGCGAGCAAACGTAATGACGTCTGCCGCCTGCCGCAACTCGGAGAACTGTGTCGTTTGTATAAACATGATAAGCAATTTCAGAAAATACAGATTAGCCAACCTATTAATGCGAAAATTACCACATTAATGTCCATAACTGCCCGCAAAAAATCAAAGGATTTTTTAATACATTTTAATAACTTATTATAGAAAAATACAGAGTTCTTATTAATAAAGTCAATCTCAAGTGGTATTGAACCTTGAGTTTGAAATCTTAGATAACAGTTATGACATTAACTGTTTAGAGATAAGCCTGAGTGATGATAAGAGTTGAACAGGCAAAAGTCGGCTTGCAACCTGATTATACACTGATTATACATTTGAGTATAAATGCAAGATTAGCAATGTATTGCCAATATATATTGTATGTATACAATATTAAACAATATAAGACATGGAAATACATGGTTAGACAATGTTCAATGATGAATAATCGGTGACTCATCACATGATGGGCCCGATAAATTGTAACATTTATGCGAGTCATAATGGTTATCTTGAACCAGATAAGGCAAGTAGACCTATACAATAGTATGAATACAATGAACAAACAAAATTATTATAAAATTATACATGTAAAGACATAAATTTAGCATGACGCCTTATAGTTTGCACGATGCATGCTATACCTGATGTTTCAGGAATATACAATAAATTGTTATGTGAAAACAAGCTATACATAGTTGAATGATTGTAAGCACAAAGTGTAATGACATGTATGTCATAATTAAAGCATGAATAATTATTTGTGCAATACATAATCACAAAATACAAATACAAAATACAATATAAAAATATAGGCGTGGCGTATGGTTATAGACAGTAGATGCGGATAAAACAATGTGTTTTACATAGATACAAGTTATACATAATAAATACAATAGAAATCGGTTTAGATAATTACAAAATGTAATACATGTGTTGAACAATTGTGAGAAATAAATTCACAGAGTAACAAAATATCACACATATTGACAGAATGTGCGAGAAAATGCATACATGGTTTGTCTAGCTGCAGACCATGCGAATATTACAACAAAATTTTTACATAAAAACAATAGTAAGCAAAGACATGAGGCATAAATCAAATGTTGCATATACGAAAATATAAAATAATAATTAAAGCTTTGCATATTAAATAAACTGACACTTGCTTGAGTAAAACAAACAGTTTCTGAATCAAAAATATACAAATTAAGCTTATGCTAAAAACAAAGGTGCTTATAACTAACAAAATCTTCTTAGAACATCTGATTTATGTATTTTTGACAAATATATACAAAGGAAAATAAACTCCTTTTTTTACTGTTGGTCCCTCGTAGGGACCAAACATAATTTATGAATTGGTCGGCGATAGGTGCCAGTAGGCGTGCGAACGTCAACTACTCTAATTAAGTTGTCTGGGCCAGGAAATGTGGCGGTAATTACACCAAATTTCCACGCTAATGGAGGTAAGTTATCCTCAATCAGTAAAACCAAGTCACCAATGGAAACGTTATCTTTGGCGAATTTCCATTTGTGACGTTGTTGTAGTTGAAGTAAGTAGTCGCGAGACCAAGCTTTCCAAATGACTTGGACAAACTTCTGGTGAAGTTGCCAACGTCCAAGACGAGAGATGGGAACGTGAGATAAGTCTGGATCAGGTATCGCCGTTAATGGTGCGCAAATCAAAAAATGGCCAGGTGTAAGTGGCACCGGATCATTTACATCCGATGAAATGGCAAATAGTGGACGTGAGTTTAGACATGCCTCTATCTGAGACAAAACTGTCGTAAACTCCTCGAAGGTGAGTATAGACTTGCCTACCACGCGGCGCAAATAATACTTTAAACTCTTTATACCGCTCTCCCACAGACCACCAAAATGAGGTGATGAGGGCGGAATAAATGACCATGTAATACCCTGAGAGGTCGTAAAGGATTGGATTGATGAGGTGGCATCCTTATTATGCCAAAGATTGTAAAGGTCATGCAAAGCATTGCGGGCCTTCCTAAAGTTCGTGCCATTATCAGAATATAACTGGCTGGGTATGCCACCTAGGGACATGAAACGACGTAAGGCAGCTATAAACGCGTTGGCCGTAAGGTCGGAAACCAATTCCAAATGAATGCCCCTGGTTGCCAAGCAGATGAACAAAGACACATACGATTTTGACAGAGTCCTAGATTTCTGCCCGCCATGACAAATCATGAAGGGGCCACCATAGTCAACTGCGCAGAATAGAAACGGCCGCGAAGGAGTGACTCTGGGAGATGGCAAAATACCAAGCCTCTGAACCTGATGTTTGGCACTAAACCTGAGACACTTGACGCATCTACGAATGATGGAGCGAATGACTATCTTGGCGTTAATGATCCACCAACGTTGACGAAGTGAGTGATGCACGAGTTGAGCACCAGCGTGGAGTAGACGAATGTGTTCGCGTTCAATAATAAGGCGAGTAATATGAGCCGATGGATGCAAGACAATAGGATGCTTATTGTCATAAGGCAGTTGCGACTGCTGTAAGCGCCCGCAGGACGCGTATTACGCCAGACTCATCAAGAAACGGGTCCAGAGAAGACAACTTACTCCTAATAGAGACAGAAGACCCATTACGAAGACAATTAATCTCGGCAGCGAAGTGGATCGATTGAGATTGTTTTATGAAAAAATTAAGAGTGGAATGAATTTCAACGGGGGTAAGAGCGCCCGAAATTTTCTCAGCACTGGAGAGTCTAATATTTTTGATGAATCGAAAGCAGTAAGCGTATACGCGAGTCAGACGGTGCAACGAAGAAAAGTCCTTTGAAAGATCAATGGCTAAGGTAGACATTAGAGAAAGTTTGGGGGTTTGTTTCTCCTCCGCAGTGAATTCAGGAGACGACAGATTAGAAGGTAAAAAGGGTGGAAAAAGATTGGACTCGGAAGATTGAGACAAACAAGCGGTAGCATAGGACTCACCCAACTGGGGATTGTCAGACTTAAATGGTAGCGAGACAACGAACCTACCCTCTTCATTGCGATGAGTAGACTTAACGAAATGCTCCTCACAAGCTGACTCGTTATTAATAGGTACATTATCAGGGATAGTTTCGGTTTCCCAAAATTTCTCGAGAGACGCCAGAATTTGACTGTCGTTGTTCCTAGCCAGGAACGAAACAGCAGGACCCTTATAACGGCAGTGTTTGGGCAGATTGCCTGCTAGAATGTAGCCTAACTTTGTTTCTTGTATAGTAGGGAAATGAGAACCCCTTACATATTTGTTAGGTAAACTTAAATCTAAGTAAAATTGCGCTCCTAAAAGTATATCGATATCAGCTGATATGTTGAACTGTGGATCGGCGAGGAAAACGTTATCTGGGACATTAAACTGATTTATGTCAAAAGATTGTGCTGGCAATTTATGGGTTAATACAGATAAGACCGCGCATGTTGCTTGGAAACTAAATCTTTGATAGCGTGAGATAATGCGTATAGACGCTAAATTAGTGGCACAACAAGCGGTATTATTTATACCTGTAATCGGTATGTTAGATTTAGTCAAGTTAAGCCGTAATTGCTTGGCAAATGATTCCGTACAAAAATTTATTTGTGACCCCGCATCTAATAGCACTCTTGCGGGTTGTCTATTGCCAGCCTGGTCTATGACAAACACAATTGCTGTTGATAAAAGAACATTGTTTGTAGATTGTAATTCAAGTGAACAGTAGTTGCTGCTGCCGGCAGAAACTGGTTTTGACACATTATTTATGTGTAGCAATGTATGGTGTCGTTTTGAACAGATCTTACATGATTGTTTGATCTTACAATTTGATGAAAAATGATCTGGTCTTAAACAATTTGTACAGAGTTTATGATTTAATATAAATTGTCCTCGTTCTGATGTGCTTAGTGCACGACATTTATCACACATATAAATTGGATGATTAGATTTACAGCATAAGCATGAATAATTATTTGACGCTGAGTGATAACTTTTAAATGCAGTGCTGCCAGCAGCGTTCCGTGATTTATGTTTGTCAGATTTATTGAATCTTAAAGTTGACTTGTTGAGCTGCTGTACGGCATCGATAGACAGTGTATTTTCTAGCAACTGTCTACGTGCGTTTAAAAAGTGAGTGAAGCTTTGAAAGTTAGGAAGATTATCAGGGTCTATAGACTCCTTCCATAATTTAAACGTGGTATGTTCCAGTTTTGCTGACAATAATTGACAAGTGATAAGCTCGAATGAATCCACTGACAGTTGCATGGCCGCCAGTGAATTAACGGAAGACGTTATCGTATTTATGAATTCTGCCAAACTTTGGACAGAGTCCTTAATTGTTGACTTTACTTCAAGTAAATTTTGAATATAATACTTAGCTAGTATGAATTTGTTGTCATATCTAGCGGACAGCAAACTCAACGCTATCGAATAGTTTTCGTTACAAATAGGCAATGCCTTAATTAAATCTAGTGGCTCATTTTTCAGAGACGAATACAAATAATGTAATTTCTGCACTGACGTTAAATCAGATCTGGCGTGCACCAAGTCCAGAAATATTGAGTAGAAATGCTGCCATTCTAAGATATTGCCTGTGAAGCAGGGCAAACTTATCGGTTTTAATTGTATATTGCTTGTTAATAGGGGAGATACAGTCTGAACGTTGAAGCTTTCTATCAGTTGCAAGATATTGGCTTCTGTTGAATAAAGGTTCTCTTCAACCTCAATTCGGTCTTCTTGAGCAGCGTTTATGTCTTTAGAAATGAGTTCAATTTCGGACTGTACCTCATCGTATTTTGTTGCCAAACTTTTTAGACTTTTGAGTCTAACTGTTAAAAAATGTTTTGTGTTAGTGCCTTTGTCAAAGTTAATGATAGCCGAATTAATTCGCACTATGGCAGACCTTATGCCGCCTCTCTTTCTGACTAACACTTTGAGGCCTTCTTCAGCCATTGTACGCACCTGTTAATGATGTGGTACCTGGTATGCGATGTCCTGGAGCGTCGAGGCCGTGGAGAAGATGGCAAACACAAACACAGACCGGAGAGATGACTGCTTAAACTGGAGTGTAGACGCTAGCACATGGATGTTCTTGCAGTGATGTCGTCACGAGGCTCAATGGCGATAAAAGAAATGCTGAAGTAAGTCCCGAGACGGTCGGATCAGCGAATATGCTGAATCGCCCGTGATGGCCAGAAATTGGGGCAGAAAAATGATGAAAACCGCTGTTAAGTTGCAAAAGGTGAATGACGAATCCGGCCCGGAGGACCAAAAAAATGTTGAGATGCGGCCCGAGTGGACCTAAAAAAAATGTTGAGATCGGCACGTGTGTACCAAGACTGTTCTATAGGAAGAATGATGTTTGTTGCTATTGCCAGGATGCAGAATAATGACGATAGTGGACTGTATAATACATTTATTTAAGTTTCTGTTGCACACTTAATCATGGTGTTGAGATTGGCTAAGTCTGAACAGATTTTATTGTTAATAAACAGAGTCGTTAAAAACGCTACATGTTAGATGAGGCGCAAATGTTCGACACTCAGATTAAAATGTTAAGGCCTAAGGCCTAGACGAATGTCGTATGAATTGTCGTAAGACTTGAGGCGCGAGTACGCGGCACTCAAGCTACATGAAAAAGAATTAGCAATGTATTGCTAATGTATTGCAAGTATGCAATATGTGTTGTGGCCTAAGGCCTACATTGATTGTCTGACGACAAGAAAAATGATGATGACAGAACAAGCGAGCAAACGTAATGACGTCTGCCGCCTGCCGCAACTCGGAGAACTGTGTCGTTTGTATAAACATGATAAGCAATTTCAGAAAATACAGATTAGCCAACCTATTAATGCGAAAATTACCACATTACTGTCCAGGGATGAGTGCACTATTGCCCCTAAAAATTCAGTAGAAGCTCTAGATAGAACTCTACGAGATTTGCGCAATGACAACAGATTTATGGGTGGAATAACTTTTCTCTTTGCCGGAGATTTCAGACAAACATTGCCCGTAGTTACGCGAGGTACCAGAGCTGATGAAGTAAACGCTTGCGTCAAACGATCGAATATATGGCGTACCGTTCAAACAGTATCACTCACAATAAACATGAGAGTCCAACTTGGAGGTGATGCAGATATTCACGAATTTTCTACTACTTTATTAAACCTTGAAGATGTTAAGATACCGACAGACGGTGCGATATGTTTACCGCCATCATTATGTCGTACAGTTTCTTCACTGGCAGAGTTGATCGAAAAGGTTTATGGACATATTGAGTCTATAAATTTGCACGATGATATGTGGTTATTTAAGCGTGTGATACTAGCACCAAGAAACGAACAAGTAAATGCCATAAATAGCTGCATATTGCATAAATTTCCAGGAGGCGAAAAAACATATCACTCCATTAATACAGTTTTGAACGAAGAGGACATTACCCAACTGAGTTTTTGAATACTTTATCTGCATCAGGATTACCAGCTCACACATAGAAATTAAAACTAGGTGTTCGAATTATACTCATGAGAAATTTTAAGCCACCACAGTTATGCAATGGAACACGATTGAAAGTTAGGTCGCTAAAAAAACAGTTCATCGAAGCGACTATCTTAACAGGCTGCGGTAAAAGAGAAACAGTATTTATCCCAAGAATTCCAATCGTACCCAATAACTTTCCATTTCAATTTAAAAGACTTCAGTTTCCGGTTAATTTATGCTTTGCAATGACTATCAATAAGTCACAAGGGCAAACTTTACGTACAGCTGGTGTGGATTTAAGAGCTGCTTGCTTTTCTCACGGACAACTTTATGTGGCATGTTCTAGAGTAAGAGCAGCGAGCTCTTTATTTGCTCTGATAACGGCAGAACTAAAAATGTAGTTTATAACGAGGCTCTGATGTAAAAATGTATATAAAAACTGAGTATACTGGACTGTGATACATTTACGTATATAAGGATTCTACCAAAAAGTTTAAGACTGACTTAGCACGTAAGATTTCGACTAACTCATATCAATATACTTATGTATTCATTATTTGTATTATTCTATACGAATAAACATTTTATCTAATTGTGTTACTGCATATTTGTAAATGTCTACTAAATTATCAAATTTTGATTTTACGTATCGAGGAAACATGAATGATGGATCTATTGCTTCTCACTTTTTTGATATTCATAACTTACAATATAAGAATATTATTAATATAGATGTACCATTAGCAATTTACCAACTCGACAGTTACCACAACAATCATATACAAATATTCGCGTGCGAAGCCGCGGGTACATGCTAGTATTAAATAATATTTAATAGTATTTATTCAACTGACAAAGTAACTAGCTATACAATCACATGTAGTTAAAAAAAACAACATGTGGTTTGGAAAGATCTAGAAACCGGAAGTTTACGTTCACCAACACGTGGTCGATTTGCTAGTAAAATCTAGAATGTTTTAACTTGTAAAAATGACGTCATGTCATAAACGCACGGGTGAACCGTGAGTTACGTAGTTTTTCGCAGTCTTTCATAAGGTAGTCTCGGGCAGTATCTAATAAGGAGTCTCTCGGAGTCAGAATGTACCGTCGAGGGAGCAGCTGAATCAGACGACGAAGTCAGGCACGGCGCGGCGTTCAAGATCTTCAACGACCGACCGCTGTCAACGAGGGCTGAATCAGGAGCTCACGAGGAAACCCTGAGATCGACATCCCAACTAAGGAGAACAACGCCTGGTGTCGAAGCCCGCGAGATCGTCCGGACTGATCCAAATCAACCCAGAAAATTCAGGAAAATGGAATTATAATACTCTTTATAAACTATAAAACAATTAAAGACTCTTTTAAATTGCTAACTATCAAATATTTCAAATTTATATATATATATATATATATATATATATATATTGTAACTCTACTTGTATGCGTTGTTGTTGTGTTGTATGAATGTATGAGTACCTACCTGCTGTCCGATCTTGCGGTTTTCTTCCGACTAGGGCGTGTGGATTTTGGATTTGATTTCGCAAGTATGTAATCTCAAATATATGACAACAGCACACTAAATAAGTTACTTTAAAAGTGAAGAGTTTTGTGAGGTTGGTAGGCTCCGTAGTACAGCAATAAAAAAATACAATATGGGGTAATAAAACGGTGTTTATTACTCCAATAACACACAAGAATAAAATGGTTATGATCAAATATCCTTATAGTCTAAACAATAAATAGATCTTGAATAATGTTTTTTAAATGGTTGATAATTTTAAGAAGTTGAGCTCGTTATTTTAAAAGAGTTAATTTTAACTGAAAATTCAATTAATTAATTTACTTTAATTTAATTTAATTGCTTTAAAATTAGATTCAAATGAAAATAAAAAACTCTAAAGTTAATTGAATATATTCCAAAATAAACTAGGCGTGACAGTCTAGTTCACGTCCCTTTATTTACTAGTGACTTGACTCTCGTATACTGCAGTATGAGCAAATTATTTACTTGTTTGTTAAGATTTGTATAGCGCTTTCTGTTCTATCTCTATTAATTCTTACTAAAGCTTACTAATTACTTATACTGGCTATACAGATTATCACAAATGAATTATTCTTATTTACTAGAGTCTTTGATTTGTGGCACCTGAATGATTTAAATTACAATGATTTTAATTGAAAAAGAAAGAAAATTTAACGTTTGAAAAATAGATAACTTGATTTTGCTTTCCTGATTTTGAAGTGGATCGTAGAGATGCTCCAGATGTCCCTCGCTGTCCTTGTCCAATCTGCTAGAGATAGTGATCTACTTGAGCGTCCTGGGTTTCGGCGTTGAGCTCGGAAATCAGCAACCTCTCCACTCCTGCTATTTGTTGAAGTTTTTACGTCTGCGGCTTTCTGCGAGAACTGCTTCACGTCCCTCGTCGATTCACGTTCCACGTCAGCGTGTGTGTGTGTCGTTCGAGTGGTAGCTCTGCTCGTCAGCTGATTCACCAATGGTTTAGACGGCCTCTCTGTCGTATTCTTGAAGTAAGGTCTTGTAGTCTTGTAGATCTCTTGCGTGCTTATGACCACGGCTTGTAGTGCACAATAAGCTTGTTTGTTGAAATGAAGAGTATCTTGACTGGATGCTGTAATTACGAATCGTTACAGTTGATCTGTGTTATAATGTTCGTAATTATGCGTGTTGACCACGTAGAGTCTTCAGATGAGTCTTCACAAAACTATGGTTTTGAGACGATCGAAGAAATACGTCTGTTCTTCTCAAATACTGGCAGTAGAGTGTTCGGTCAGCCCCAAAACTCCGCACTGGTTGGGATTTCTTCGAATGATTTGATTGGCTGACACACTCTCCCTACTACACAAAATTTGAATCACCTTAGTCCATGAGAACGAAATTAGTTTCCCACAGACGGAGAATTTATATTATTACTAATATTCTTAACACAACGGAACTGAATTGTCGCTCCGGATTTCCTGTGACAGTTTTAAATTGCGATTTTCTTGGTTGCAAACCAAGTTGTGCTAATTCCAAAATATACAATTTGTTGGAAATTCTTATAGTTATAACATATTAAAAGCTCATTAATGTAGCTCAATTATTACAGAAGTTATTCACATTAAATTAATTAACTCTGTTATTATTTAATTATATTGCGTAAAATTCGCACACCTTATTATTAATATTTCGGCAAACATTTTGGCTATAATGGATTTCGCCTTAATTTACTGGTTTCCGAAATATTAATAATTGAAAGTTTGGGTGTGGTCATCTTCTTTCCACAGCGAGTTGATTATGTAACAGCCGCGTGTGCGTCTTTTACAATGCTATTCATTATTCTGATCGCTATTACATACGAATGGAATTTCGACTATTAAAATTTATTTAAACATGAATATAGTATACACTTAACATATAACTCCAAATAAATGATATTTGGTCCTGTTATAATATATATATTGCAACTGGACTGGGTTGTTGTGTTTTACTGGTACCGCCAATTTTGGGCAACAACGAATATTAATACTGTTCAGTTTACACACACAAAGACCAATGCAATTTTAATTAGACTTACCTTAACTGAATTTACTTTTACTTCTCTGCTATACTTATATTCTGTAGACCTGTTTGTGAGAATGTGATGGATGGGTGTTATTTTTGAAATAATTACTTCTAACTCTTTAGTTATTATAAGAATTGTGTTTAATGTTTTTTTTTTTATTTTACTTTAACTCTTTAAATGACTCTACTTCAATTGCTCTGTTATCTTACTTTACTAATTACATAAATTTGTTTTTTATAGTCTCTGAAATTGTTCTCTTTCTTGTTTACTGTCTTTTTGAATTCAAACTTAAATGTTTAATACTCTACTTGTTACTGTAGCTCCGGCGTCTATCTCATGGGCGTTTCTGGGTTTGAATGTTCCAATTGTTCCTCTTCTTATTCATCCAGTCTCCATGGTGTGGATATGTGTACAGCTTCCCTGATGTGGAGTGTTCTCAGCTTCCCTGGATTCTGGTGTGAACAGCCTCCCTGATGTGGATATGTCCTCAGCTCCCTGTTGTGGAATTGTACTGCCTCCCTGATGTGGAATTTTTACGTTCAGATGCTATTTTTACGCTATTGTTGATTTATTTGAACGGAGTCGCTTTCACGTTAAGTTCGAGTGTTTTTAAGTTTAACTTGTCGTGTGATTTTACTCACTACGCACTGCTCGGGCTAGTAAATCAAAACCGATGTTCCGTACTAGTGTTTTACTGCAAACTACTCGGACTGGTTGTTTAACATAGACTTTCCGAACTAGTGTTTTAAAGCGGACTACTCGAACCGGTGGTTTAATGCAGACTGAAGTGCTTTGAGCGCATTAGCGACGTCGCCCTGTATTTTCCCGCTAGTTTAATGACACTCTACCCTTATTGGTTTATCAACTGTCATGTGTTGTTGTTCACGCTCTTATGGGTTCTTTTTAAACTGTTAATAAGCGGTTAGGGATTATTTTTGTGCACTAATGTTAGCTATTTCACTTTTGTTATTCTTTCTATGTTTTGTATTGTATCCTTACGCACCTACGCATCGCACTTCCTATCGCACTCCAACACTTTTCATTCTTATTACTCTGTTTACATTTGAAATATTGATACACAATTACACAATTCTTATTATTATACTTTCTTAACTCTATTTACTTAATCTTATACATTGTTTCTTATTATACTAAGCAGAGCATTGCTTTATGCACTGTATTTTCTATTTTGCTATACGCATATGTGACGGTTGTCATATTGTGACTATTCGTCCTGTCACAATGTATATATAATATATTTAATACTTATACTGAAATTACCTCAAGATATTTTTTTTCCTTATTAGGAACATGTTTCGAGAACCATTGTGTTCTCATCCTCAGCCTTCGTGATTTTGCGTCTGGTGCAGTATTTGTGTGTCGGCTGGTCGTTATTGTGGTTTCTTGTTGGTCTCTGGTATTTTAAAGTGGTATTATTGTGTGTGATTGTGGTGTATGTATTAGGATTTTGTGTATTTTCGATGTTGAGTGCTTTGAAAATTGTGTCATGTTTTGTATTGATTTGTATTTGTTCAGGTATTAGTTTACAATACAAATCAATACAAAACATGACACAATTTTCAAAGCACTAAACATCGAAAAAACAAAATACTAATACATACACCACAATAACACACAATAATACCACTTTAAAATACCAGAGACCAACAAGAAACCACAATAACGACCAGCCAACACACAAATACTTCACCAGACGCAAAATCACGAAGGCTGAGGGTAAGAACACAATGGTTCTCGGAACATGTTCCTAATAAGGAAACAAAAATATCTTGAGGTAATTTCAGTATAAATATTAAATATATTATATACATCAAGAAATGGACTGTAGCAAAAAGTGTTTGAATATATATGTATATATATATTTTTTCAAATTCATAATTTGTACATATAACTGTATATCTTTCATGT
The DNA here is from genome assembly GCA_034769895.1 of Magicicada septendecula. NCBI lineage: Eukaryota > Metazoa > Arthropoda > Insecta > Hemiptera > Cicadidae > Magicicada > Magicicada septendecula. Next base: position 185,629,109 of record CM068376.1, on the reverse strand, counting down.
AAAAAAAGAAATAACCAATAAATGTATTAAATCACCCAATCAAAATTTATTTCTGCAAGTGTAGTCAGCACTAATATTATATATATATATATATATATATATATTATAACGATTCATATTAGCGTCCTATCTGAGCGTTATATGAAAGTGTTAGACTGAACGAGTATAGCAGCGTAAGCAAGAGGGAGAGCGTACAATCGCAGCCATCTCACTCTAACCTCGTCACAGCGACGTCCGCTACCGGTACGAACATGAAACTTTACTCAATTCAAATTATCAGTTCAACCTGCAATAACTTCAAACTAATAAATATACGGCAATTCTGAAAACAGCATTGTGTTCAGCAAGTAAAGCTTTATAAGTAACCGCAATCTCAGTTAATATAATTAACAATTGAAGAAGTTATACGGAAGACGAACGCCAAAAGGAATAACAAGAGAATTATGCTACGTAGGAATTAGGTGTTTTCACACACACACAGATAAAGACCTAAGCAACAATATTCTGTGGTCAGATATTTGAAAACATTTGCAAATACCTGTAATCAATCAATTTGCAAATACAGGAAGTACGATTTGACTAGAAATTCTCTGCCGTTTCAAACCTGTCATGGGGTGTTTGCTCGACCTGTTAGAGATTGTCGAGACTGGAAAAACGTATGATTTATTTGAACAACCAATCAGAAGCCCGTATTTAAAACAGACGCCAACTCAAACCGAGGGGTAGCGTTACTCTTCGTTCGGATCTGCAATGCGATAGTCGTGTATAAATTACGTGCAGAAATTTTACAATCACGCAAAGTGGTATTTAAGTATAAAATTCGAGAAGTAGTCCTCAGTAGAGGAACTAGTACAGTTCAACAACACTCGCTGTGTAAAACAACACATTAGTTAATTAAATTATTAATTAATTAATTTATAATCAGCCGTGAAGTGACCTGAGCAACAGAGCTACAGCATCTGTAATTGCCAGAGCATCTTTCTACCGGATTGGTCAACATCATTTCTTCTGTGCTAAACCATCAAAAGGAGGACCTCTACGGATTCCTATCTTCGGTCGACGCATCAAACAGCAAGAAATAGATTCATTGATCAATGAAATAAGTACTAAACAAATAATAAAAAGCAATAAACAATTTTTAAAAGACACTAAGAATCGCACACTTTGTATTTAATGTGTAAGATTAGTCAGAACATAGAATAGGAGTGTAGAACGGAAAGTGAGGTGTAGTATTGGACGTGCAAATTATTGCAGACCTGTTCTTTAGCACTGGTTTGGGAGACATCAATCTCTTAATTAAACCAGATAAGAGCAAAAGGTCGTTTGAACGTCTTAATCTTTACTTTTCACACACACTCTTTAATTATAAGAGTTAGGGTAGCAATAAGTCCTACAATTAACATTTTCAAGAAGTTTAAAAATAATTAAAACGTTAATTAAACATACTCAAGCAAATTTTAAAGTGTTATTTGTAACGATTCCCCTTGAATCCACAATCACTGAACGAATCCTGAGAATTAGTGTCTCTATGCTCTGAGCTAAGCTGGAACCGTGTCATTAGTATCTGGGATTTGTTCTGGCGCCCAGGTAAAGTAATCTCACGGGTAAGTAACGTTTTATCTAACATTCAAAATATTAGATAAGTGTGTTAGATAAAGGCAGCGTTGTAATATATATATATATTATATATATTACAACGATACATTTTGTGTATGCAGTTTGTAAATACAAATTTATTTGTATTTGTGGAGCCCCACGTTCTTGGGAGGCCAAAATTATACGACACAATGTATTAATTAAATGCAATCTAAATTGTGTAGTGGTATAGCTCATACAACATTACTGATAACGTGTATGTATAATTGGAGTTCAGGTGTAATCATAATAAGAGTAGTCCTTTTATGGATCGTAACATGTTTTCATTTCTTTATTCAAACGAAAAAAAATATAATAATAATTACGCCATAAAATATTCATTATCAATTGTTTCAATGTTTCTTTGTTGCCGTACATTCATCATAAAATAAATCTTATATCTTATATTAGCAAAACTCTATGTTAAACATTTCTTCGTTACACAATAAATTCTCGACTACTCAGTCCGAATGTGTGCTTTATAAATTTGTTCTTATTTACATTATTATTCTATGCTTGGCATACATCTTAAGGCTTTATAACATTTTAAATAAACTAATCGAATCGTTACTCTTCTTGTATATTTCCAACTACTTTACTTTATACGCTTTCAATGAAAAATTAAAATTATTAAATCAATTGTTAATCCTCCAAGCAAGGATTTAAATTATCTTTAAATTAATTGGTCATCATTAAAGAAAATTCTTACTACAGTTAAATTACATTCTTTTATCTCTATCTACATAATTTTTCTTTAACTTAAAATGTTTTAAATTAATGTCTTTTCAATGTCTTTATTCTTTTATAAATATAAATTGGTTTTTCGTCACCTCAATCCTGCAGATTGTACCCATGTCCTCCGGTGATCTGTCGATCCTCTCCTACTGGATTTCCTCTTGCGTTTTCCGGTTTCACTGGTCGTCGCTTGTATTGTAGCATTATTCCTCTGCTTGATAAAAAAAAAATTTAATAAATTTATTTATTAACAAATTTTTTATTTCTATCATTAGACACATTATATTTTTATATTTCATATTATTTATTTTTATTTTTATTTATACACTACAACCAATAATAATGAATATTAATTGTTCAATTTCCCTTAGTTGGAGGGTAGAGCAAGTAATGTTTCCTTCTCCCCACACAAGTGTTGCTAACAATGCGTAAGCGTAGCTACTATTTCCAGTGTTCTCCTTTAATCTGGTCCCATTGACCTATTTATTTTTACGTGTAGAACTTCTTACATGGGTTGCTTTCTTGCAATGGTAAACATTCTGCATCTTAACATATTATGCCATCCTTCAATCTGGAATTTTACTTTACCTTAATCATACATTCCTACCTTCGTTCCTTAACCCTTTTCTTAGCCTATTATTCCAATCTTCATTCTTACATTTCCTTTCTGATCACTAATAATTTTCTTCATTCTTACCCTGTGTTGAAATATACTTCCGTAACAGAATACTCTTTTTAACTTCGTAGTGTGTCGCATTATCGGCTACAGATGACTGCCTTAGAAACACGTCTATATCCAGACTTTTATGTGCTTAACTCACTCGATGTGTTAATCGTAGCATTTGAGCTCTAAGTAATCTCTGCCCTTGACTTTCACTATCGCTTTCTTCTGTGTCCTTGCATTTCCACTAAGGTATGAAGTTTTCGCTTAATTAGCCATTCCGACAATTATAATATTTATTTCTCATTTCTAACCCTTTCTTCATATTAATAACAACATCGATAATAACATTCCTTACATTTCTTAACATATTTTTAACACATTAACATTCTTTCTATTTCTTATTTTTATTTAGCATAACATTCTTTATTATTTAATTCCTATTCTTATTAATAATCAGCAATACTATTTTTCATTTAAAAATAATTATTCATTACAATAGAGCATTGAGTGCGGTGTCGTTTGATTTCCACCCCTCTTTAAGTTAACAATACCTTGTCCGTCGTCTACAGGAAATTCATTGTTTCTTTGCAGCATAACCCGTCATGTAACATTTCCGTCTTGCATTCCTTTATTGTGCGTATTTACCGCGTGAACGTTTGTTTTGACCGTGTAACTCACCTGATTATAGGGTACAAATTTCATCCTGTCTCTCGGCCACACAGAATCTCCCCTTCGTTTCACTTTACAAACGCTTCGCTCTCTCTCTCATTAGTTTGGTTTATTGACCCTACCTGAACAGCTGTGCGCGTCTTCTCTCTCTCTTTGTATCCTTTATAATTATGATTACAATTCTTGTTATTATAATTACCACTCGTTCGGTACTTACTGTGTTTTTTCTCGCCGTAAATGTGGTACCTTAAGTGTTTCACATGTATTTTTCTCTTATGTGATTTACTACTGTGTGTGTAACCTGCGACTTGGATATTCCTATCAATAAGGTATGAACGCTGAATTATTATTTTGCTCTCTTCTTTAATGTTAATTATTTCTCTAGAATTATCATTATTAATTACGAACGTATTTTCTTTCGTATCTTCAATTATTATGGTTTCTTTCCATATCATCGTTTCACATATTTGTTCCGTTTGTTTATCAATTATTGCACATATATTTTCTCCAATCGTGTCCATATGTGAGTTGGTATCAACGACCTTTTCTGTTAACTCTTTTACTTTCTTCATTATTTTTATGGTGTCCTGTTTAAAATTTTAAGACTGTTGTTCTAATTTATTATTTAACTTTTCAGTTTGTTCTTCAAGTTTAGCATTTAGATTTTCTGTCTGTTTGGTGCTTATTTCATCTACCCAAGCGCGCATTATGGTTTGTAGCGCTTCCATGTTCAGGCTTTCTGGTGCTGCCATCATGAACACGATGTATTTAAATTTATTTTTAAAATTATTATTATTATACAACCGTTCTCTATTTTTTATTGATTTATTTGTTTATTTATTTTTTTTTATTATTAGTAACTATTATTATACTCTTGTTAAAATTACACCTGTTATCATATACATCAATGTATTGGTGGGCGCCAGTTGTGTCATTACACACAACAAAATAAACAACATACAAAAATATTCATAAATAAACATCAATTATTATACATAAAATCCTATGCACACATTGAACAATAGAGCATACATTTATTTATTAAATGTAGGCGTGTCGTGCCACACGTTAACGGGCGACAAAATTATACAACGATACATTTTGTATATGCAGGTTGTAAATACAAATTTATTTGTATTTGAGGAGCCCCACGTTCTTGGGACGCCAAAATTATACAACGACACAATGTATTAATTAAATGCAATCTAAATTGTGTAGTGGTATAGCTCATACAACATTACTGATAACGTGTGTGTATAATTGGAGTTCAGGTGTAATCATAATAAGAGTAGTGATTTTATGAATCGTAACATGTTTTCATTTCTTTATTCAAACGAAAAATAAAAAAAATATAATAATAATTTCGCCATAAATATTCATTATCAATTGTTTCAATGTTTCTTTGTTGCCGTATATTCATCATAAAATAAATCTTATATCTTATATTAGCAAAACTCTATGTTAAACATTTCTTCGTTACACTATAAATTCTCGACTACTCAGTCCGAATGTGTGCTTTATAAATTTGTTCTTATTTACATTATTATTCTATGCTTGGCATACATCTTAAGGCTTTATAACATTTTAAATAAACTAATCGAATCGTTACTCTTCTTGTATATTTCCAACTACTTTACTTTATACGCTTTCAATGAAAATTTAAAATTATTAAATCAATTGTTAACCCTCCAAGCAAGGATTTAAATTATCTTTAAATTAATTGGTCATCATTAAAGAAAATTCTTACTACAGTTAAATTACATTCTCTTATCTCTATCTACATAATTTTCTTTAATTTAAAATTTTTTAAATTAATGTCTTTTCAATGTCTTTACTCTTTTATAATTATAAATTGGTTTTTCGTAACATCAATCCTGCAGATTGTACCCATGTCCTCCGGTGATCTGTCGATCTCTCCTACTGGATTTCCTCTTGCGTTTTCCGGTTTCACTGGTCGTCCGCCAGTCACTCGTCCTTCATGGTCCCATCTGCTGGCTGTAGAATGGAATGATGTGTTGCTCTGAATCAGCTGGTGTTGTTCTATTAACAGCCTCTATTGCTCTGCATGTCGTTCCTCTGCTTGATGTTCTCTCGCCATTTGTCTAGAGTGTTGATGTTTGTAGTTGTAGACTGTTTGTAGACGTCCGATAATTGTAGTTACTGTTTTTTTTTTATTAGTTGAACTAACGTAAGACTTTACAGTTTATAAACAAAAGATCTTGTCGATATTGGACATAGCGTCCAGCCATGTCTGAAGTAATTAAAAATTCGCGTCTCTGACGGACAGAGCTTACCGCTGCAATTGAAAACTGATTGACGAGTATTAAAAATTCTCGTCGCTGACGGACATATCATACCGCCACGACTGAAGACTGATTGAGAGTATTAAAAATTCTTGTCGCTGACGGACATAGCGTACCGCCACGACTGAAGACCGATTGAAGAGTAAATTTGGCTCTCCTGGGTTCGTATTTATATTCACCAAAAAAACCACACCTGTCGTAACAGGATTCTGCACGTCAGAAGCTGTCAGTGGCGTCAGTTCCCCCACCATCGTCCAATTCCACATATTCGCACATTTTTGCCAACTGCAATGTCTAATGCAGATTTCAAAGTGATCTAACATTGTCTGATTCAATTACACATATTATACGTAATTATCATAATAATGTAAAAATAATTACAATTTATATAAATTATAGTTTATATAATAATTTATTATAGTAATTTATATAATTATTTATTATAATTTATATGTATAGGCCTATATGTGTGTGTATATAGACATACATTATTTATTCTATATATATATATTGCGACGATACAAATAAATATTTTCCCATAGGATAATTATGTGTGTTTAAATTATGCACAAGTCTATATTGGAGGTGTAGAAAAATTATTTATTTATCACACAAGTAAATAATTGTTTATATGATATATTTAATTTAAACAAAATGTCATGTATAGTACTTTATTTGTTTTCAAAGAGTTTATATAGTTCAGTTTTGGTAGGTTTTACTTGAAACGTAGAATTCCTTTACACTCGGCGTGACGTCACTCGCTCAGTCGCTGTTACGCTCCTCTCTGCAAAGGTCGCCGGTCGCCTCTCTCACTCTCTCTCTCTCTCTCTCTCACCGCTGGGGTTCGCCGAACAGCTGATAACACTGATGCAGATTTTACACACGAATTGTTACTTTCCGAATCTTTTGTTTACTCGCTCGCAATTGGTTATTATTAATTATTGTTACTCAGGGTGATAATGAATTATATTATTTAAAAGCGGTGTATATTGCTTACACCATCCGGCTATTCTTGAAGTGTTCCGCGTTAATAAGGATTTATCACGGTAGATAAATCTCCCTAAGCGGAAAATCTTCCACTAACACGTAATAGCACTTGAATATTTTATAACTGGTAGTTCACCCGCTTGGTTCTAATCGACAAACTCGAAATAGTCCCAAGACTTATAGTTGCTCTAGGTTAAACCAGTTCGAACAAGAGAAACTCTTGACGAAGAGCACACGTTTACTAGGCAATGGCTTCGATGAACTGCCTCGAAGTACACCTGACAACCGACGCATCTGACTGAATTTAGGGGCTTCTGATTGGCCAATCGACTGTCTACGTGGTAGATTGAACAAAAGATAGACGCGTTGCAGGCGAATCTTTGTATAAATCTGGGAGTGCCTGCTTCGATTTTATCTAGAGTTGTTATTACTCTTCAATTGATAAGCGTAAAAAGTGGAGTTTTCAATACTAAGAAACCACATTTAAAAAATAGCTGAGAACAACAGAGTATATAGAAAATGTAATTATTTTCATAAATAATTCACTGTCCAAGTCTCATGCCGATCGGATAACAAACGCGGAAGATATAATACGAAGGTTCACCACACGCGAACGTGCGCACATATTCACAAACAAAGTACATGACATTATAGAGCAAAACTTTATAAAGAATTTGGTATAACACAAGTCCTTATCCATCACTAAATGCAAAACTTACAGCTAATTGACAAAATTTGCATAAATCAATCTAAAACATGCTAATGTCCGTCATCCATGCTCTGATATTCTTAATATAGATCATCATCCTGTGTATATATATTGCGACGATACAGCCATACGCTGTATTAGGCATTAATTTGAATAAATATAAAATCTGTAGAATTTGTATAAGTTACGGGTAAATGGACAGGTCTGAGATTGTAAAAATATTTCATTGTTAGATTAGGGGAGAAATTAACCTGTTCCGAAAGGCAGTGAACACCTGCTCAATTGTATGTGTGTTACACGTGTATCTTGTGTGTGTTAGTGATGCATGCAAAGACAGGAATCTCAGCAACCCGCCCCAAGTAATTAATAAAATAATTATTTTAATTCACTGTGCGAAAACTAATTAGTGTATGAACAAACCAAAGGCACCAAAGTGTGTGTAAAATTTATAGTTATCCCCAGTGAAAAGATGACGTTAATAGAAGACGCTATGCGAAGACAGTGCAAAATAAACGTGCCAAAAAATACGCAAATTACTCTAAGACGCTCAAATTAATATAGCGAGTGCTTAATCGAATTAGCTATGATTTGTGCTATCTCGATTCCGTGCAAAACATTGCTATTTGGTAATAATTGCAAATAGTTGAAAAGGTTCGGGAGTGGGGGCTATCACGCGATATGCAGGTATCGACAGGACGATTTTGGAGCCAACTGGCGCGGAATCTCGAGAGGGTATAAATTAAGGGTTCGACCGAAAACCCTTCTACTCATTTCAAGACACAGTTGCAGTCGGACATGCTGTCCGTCGGCAGAACAGTTTTATTTTTATTTCTATTACAAGTCGCAGTAACGAAAGAATAAAACGTTCGTTAAATTCGTGACAATATTCCGGAAAAAGTAAATACCAAAATCGTAAGTCTACCAAGAGTATATATGGAAAAGCTACCAGAGCGACGAGGGATGCTGGACGTTAGAAAATGTTTAAGATCTACCTTGCAGCAGATAACAACTCTCTGATGAGGACCACACTGCTGTAGAACGACGCTGGACTCTAGACGTATCCAGGACCACACACGCTGCTGTAGAACGACGCTGGACTCTAGACGTATCCAGGAACACACACGCTGCTGGAGAGCGACGCTGGACTCTAGACGTATCCAGGACCACGCCAGGACAGGAGGAATGGAAAACTAACTCTGGACAACGCTGGACCCCCGACAACAATTCGTAAGATCATCAGAACTCGAGGTGACATGCGTAATGCATTTTAAATGATTTTTAAAAAGAGCTCATAAAGACTATATCAAAAGACAATAAATTAAAACAAAGAAAAATTTATACTTAGTAATAATATTTTAGAAATGTAGATAAATGTTTAGTCGTATGAATGAGCGATCGCATATAAAGAAATAATAAATAAAAAGAGAATTTAAAGTAGAGAGAGTAGAGTTTGTTATAAAAAAAAATAGTTAAACTGATTTGATAATTGAATTATAGAAAAGAATAATTTACATTTAAATATTAAAACAAATGCCAGTCTAAAAGTAATTAATATAAATTTAAATTTAATTTTAAACATTGGTATAGACTGAGCGAGTTGAGGTCAGATCTGAATTAAGAGAATTCAATTCTAATTACATTTTAATTTTATATTTTATTAGTAAATCAATTTATTAACATGTCTAGATTAAGATTATTAACATGTCTAGATATAAGAGGTTTTTAAATATGTGTAACACTGCATATTATAAGATATAAACATTTAATAATGAGCAATATCGTGACCGACGATTATTAAGGATGTTTATGATTATTTATAAGATTGAGTAAGCAATAAATATGAATTTTAAATACTCATAAATACAATACTCTTATTATAATTACACCTTGACCCCAATTACACATACAACCTACATTTATATATATGTATCGTTGTATAGAATGTCGCTTCCAACGTGTGGCGCGATATATGTAATTATATCGTTATAGAATGTCGCCCTTGAACGTGAGGCCCGACACGCCTACATTTAATAATTAATACTTTAATATTTATAACTAAATTTACCTCAAGATATACTTTTTTCCTATTAGGAACATGTTTCGAGAGTTATTGTACTCTCATCTTCAGCCTTCGCCATCTTGTCTAATAATTAATGTATGCTCTATGATTACCAATGTTTGATGAGTTATATGATATAACTAATATTATATTTTAATTTAATTTTTTATGTTAGTATTTTAAAATTGTTGTGTGTATTGTATTGTAATAACGCAACTGGCGCCCATCCAAATAAACAGGTGTAATTGTAAATAAAAATAAAAATAAATAAAAAAATAAATGTAAGGAGTAAATAAAAATAAATAAATAAATGACAGTTCAACAATAAATAAATAAAAGCTTGCATACGGTTCACTAATAATAATAAATTATAAAATATTTTTAATAATTCAACATGACGACTCCAGGAAATTTGGACATAGAGACGTTTCAAACGATGATGCTTGCTTGGATAGACGAAATATGCACAAAACAAACAGAAAACATAAATGCTAAACTTAAAGAACAAACAGAAAGTTTAGAAAATAAATTAGAACAACAGACTGAAAATTTTAATATTAAATTAGAACAACAGACTGAAAATTTTAAACAGGAACCGTAAAAATCCGGAGAGCTAGAAGAATTAACAGAGAGAATTGTTGACATCAACTCACATATTGAGACTATCACAGAAAATGTATGTGAAAGAATTGTTAAGCAAACGGAACAAATATGTGAAATGATGGAATGTAAACAAACAATTGTAATTGGAAGTAAGAGAGAACAGACTTTCATAATTACTGATGATAATTCTAAAACAATAATTAACTCTAGGGAAGAATGTAAAATACATTTAATTAAACACTCGTACCGTGTTGGCGGAGGTATCCAAAGTAGTGGTTACACTCACACACTAATAAAACAATTCAAAAAGGTAACACGATTGAAACCAATCACACGCGACAAGGGTACGCACAGTAATTATCGATTGAACGATAATCATAATGATAAGCACAATAAATATAAAAACTATAAAGATTATCATAAACGACGCACAAAAGAATGTTCCGCTGTGTATGTAAAACGCATACAAACTACTAAGGAATGCGTTCGACAAGAGGGGTGCAGCAGTGAGAATGAGAGAGAAGAATGTAGAAAGAGAGAGAGAGGTTATTTGTGGCTGTCAACTAGAGAAAAATTCTCGCCCTATAGACAGGTAGGTCACGCGGCGAATATGCACAATAACGAGGAAGGAATACGAGACGGAAATAACTGTACATGTCGGCTAATATACGACAACGGCGACTACACGTCGAGGTACAATAGATTTCCTGTTGACGGACACAATGCAATTGTTAACTTAAACTAGGGAGAGTGTAAATTGAATCACACTCAACACCCGAATGTGAACAAATAATTATTTTTAAAAGAAAAATTTTACTGTTAATTATTATTAATAAGAAAAGGAGGTAATTAATAAGAATAATATGTGTAAAAAGATTAAAGAATTAATAATAAAGAATGTTATGTTTGTAAGAAATGGTGAGGAATGTTAGTATTCAAAGTAAAGAATGGCACGAAATAATATGTGTAAAGAAATATTTAAGAAAGTAATGGTAAAGGATGTTAGTGTTGTTATTAGTATAAAGAAAGGTTAGAGCTGAGAAATCAATGTTAATTGTCAGAATGGCTGATCAAGCGAAATCTTCATACTTTAGTGAAAGTCAAGGGCAGAGATTATTTAGAGCTCCAAATACTACGATTAAAACATCGAGTAGATATAAGCACATAAAGTCTGGATATAGACGTGTTTCTAAGGTAGTCATCTGTAGCCGGTAATGACTCACTACGAAGCTAAAGAAAAAGGTGTATTTCAGAAGTAATGGTAAGGATGAAGAAAATTATTAGCGATCAGAAAGGTAATAGTAAAGAAATGTAATAATTGAAGGTAATGAAGGTTAATGTATTATATAAGATTAATGTAAGAAATGTTAATGTATTGTAACGCCTTCTCCCTTGTTAAGACATTACAAAAGTCGGGAACCAGTTCAATTTGTTACCTGTTAATTAAACTAGCTGCCGTTGTTAGTAAACCTTACTCACTAACAAATTATGACACCTTATTATTTAGGAATTAGACAAGGATTGCATAAATTTATTCACTCGCTGGGTGTTAGCAAAAACATCTCTTTATTATTATACTTATATCTCATAGTTTACTTTACTTTTAGAGAAATACTCTAATAAATTCTGCATTTAATATTTTAAAACTTTTTACTTCTTATTCTTTTTATCTCAAAGCATTCAGCTAGATATTGTTTTAAGTACCACGGATCCGGGTCTCAACTTTGTTATGATTTAATTTATCACAACTTTAACCAAATTATTTAAAGAATAATTTTGGGTGTAAATTTTAGAATTACCTTACATCTAAACATCGTAATGTTATTACTACTTCATTACAGAGATTACAAATATATATATATTAATTTTTAAATTGTCAAAAGCTCTTTACTGTTCTTTTGTTACTTCTCTTGTTGAAACTAAATTTTACAAATGTTATGAGTTGATATCACCTGAATATAACATGAGTTTGCTGTGGGGTCCGTGATGGACATCTCCAGTCGTCTTCTAGGGTGTGATACACTGTTCCTCTTGATGCTCCATTAGGTTGATGGTCTCCGAAAGGTAGTCTCGTTCTAGACGATTGGATTTTGGTACTAGAAGTTCATACGGTTGTTGTTTGTGTTTTGTTCTTCTGGAGTCGGTTGTTCACATTTTACAATTTAATTACAGTTCTTATTTTAGCAGCACTAAAATCTGGTAAGGAACATATCTTACCACTTACAGTTTGTTAAGAGATGTGTCGGCCAAGTTTCCTTTTCTTTTTAATTACATATTTCTTCACGCATTACATTATATATATATATATATATATATATATTTTTTTTATTATTATTATTTCCACGCTACATTGGGTCAAATCGAAATCACTACAAACTTGATTGAATAGTTTTTAACGGTATACACCTACGTGTATATTGACAACACAGTAGCGACATCCTTACATGTCGAAGTTTCTCCGGCGAATGTGTGCACAGTTTAGCGGCGAGGGGTCTGTAAGCTGGCGCGGATTTACGCGCTGAGAAAATAGTTCGTTCATTTAAGTAGTATTAATTATTCACTAATTAAATCGTAATACTTTATGTTACCTTTTGGTTATGAATTTGGAAGTTCCTTATTTATTTAGTACGTCTTTTATTTAATTAACGGAATTATTATTTTTAGCTAAATAACACCGTGCTTTGCGTGTTGGTACGGGACAATTTGCAGGTTGATGCAGGAATCTAGGTACAGGTAAGGGGTGGATAATACTCTTACTTGTTATAAAAGCAAAATTTTATTTGTGCTATTTAAACATTTTTTTAAATCGTCACATCCTCCTGCACCTAACGATGAAGACGGGGTGATGGGGTAATAACAGAAAATCTAATAAACACAATTACATTTGGGCACAGAACTTCATACTGAAATTTCTCTCTCTCAGATTATTTCTATCCATCAATTGATTATCTTACAACTTATACCAAATATTTAAATTCTAATACATCTACTACAATAAAATACACAAAAACATAAATCTACCTTATTACACGACTGCTAAAAAGGAGTGTTATGTTTTCAGTGGTAGGGTATGTATGTATGTTTGTTCCACTATAACTTTTTAACGGCTTTACCGATTTTGATGTTCGATGGCTCGATGGATTCTTTACTTCACCAGAAGTGTCATAGGCTATATATCACCGTGAGTTGACTTCCGGTTTTGACCGGAAGTGAATACAAGTGATCGGTTCTAAGGATTTTTTTTGTTCGTTTATTGGTCCATCAGGTGGCGCTAGTGGAAGGTATTCTGTAAAGTTCACTCCAGATAGCGCTCGCGATTTAAGACCACGCTCACTAATACTATGTTAGCGCGCTATTGTGTGAGAGTATAGATGTGCAATCCGTGAGAAACAGAGAACAGCTGATCTGAAAGTATATATATTGGTTTGCTATATATATTTCTCTCTGCGAAATATGGTGAACCTGAAATACATGAAATGACGGATCAACAATATGCCGCAGCAATAAACTTAATGAATTTTCAGCAGCGCCACTTGTTCAAAATGATTTCAGACAGATTGCTTCCAAGTGAAAATAATACTGAGCCATTACGTGTGTTCGTTACTGGAGGAGCAGGCACCGGCAAAACCTTTACTCTGAAAATTATTGTAGAACAGATTCGTCGTCTTTCTCATTTACCTGCAAGCAGAGCTGTTACGGTAGCAGCACCCACAGGTGTCGCTGCAAGATTGATTGGAGGTAGCACTTTGCACTCTACTTTTGCCCTTCCTATCGAAAAAGGCAAGGTGACAGCTCTTCGCCCTCTTACTGGTGAGCGTCTTCAAAGGGAACGGCTAAGGTGGAAGCATATTAATTGGCTAATCATTGACGAAATCTCAATAGTACCCTATACTACCCTAAGAAATATTCACTTAAGGTTGCAACAGCTTAAAATGAATGATGCTCTCTTCGGGGGTATCAATATTATTTTGTTCGGCGATCTAATGCAGTTGCAACCTGTATCAAAAGCAGTTGGTGGTATCTACTGCTTCAAGCAGCCTCATTACTTATCAGCTGAAATTAATTTGTGGACACTGTTTAGTTTCTGTGAATTACCTCAAAATATGCGGCAAGCTAACGACACTACTTTTATAGACATTCTAAATAATTTACGAGTCGGCCAACTCACCATGCAGCAGCTAGAAATTTTAGATCGTCGAAGAGTTCCTTTGACAGATGAATTTGCTGATGGCGAGTGTCTGCGTATTTTCCCAACCATTAAACAGGTAGAAGAATATAATGCTATGATGACTAAAAAGTTGAAAACATCATCTAAAGTTTACGATATTGCAGCGGTGGATGTGTCTGTCGAAGCTAAGAATTACGGACAAAAGTTAAAGAAAGACTTCATACCAACGGATCCAAACAAAACTGGAGGTATTCCAAACTCTTTAGTAATCGGAGTCGGATCTAGGGTAATGTTGCGAAAAGACATTAATGTTAATCATGGTCTGGTCAACGGAGCAATCGGTATCATTAGAAAAATTGATTGCACTACGTCGAGATCAGCTTCAACCTGGTGAGCTTCCACAAGCCGTATATGTAGAATTTGATGACAGATCAATTAGGGGAAATACTGCTGGTATTGGAGTAAAGATAGAGCCCACCACTGTTGAATATGATGCTTTGCGAGGCCAGGGCAAAGTAGAACGACGTATGCTGCCATTAATATTGTGTTGGGCTGTAACAGTACATAAACTCTAAGGCACTACTTTAGACAAAGCAGTCATTGATTTGAGTAGTAATATTTTTGCCAAGGGTCAGGCCTACGTCGCACTAAGTCGTGTGAAAACAGAGGGATTAGCAATAAGTTGTCTGGATCCACGAAAACTGTTGCATGAACCGCACGATAAAAACTCACTTGAGGAATTAAATCGACTCAGAAATCTGTAGACCAAAGCTTTGTCTTTATAATTTCTAATAAATGAAATTATTTAGTTAATTATATAATTTATAAAACAATTTATCGAAATGTTTGTATTATACTAGTTATATAATAGTATATAAAATAAAGTTATATAATAATTTTAAGTTTATAAGTTCATACGCTAATTTACTATGCACATAATAAAGTTTCTAAATAAAACTATGTAAAAATTGAAATTTTTTTTGCACTTCACACATACGCACGCGCACGCGCACGCACACATTGCACATTCCCATTATACTCTTTTTAAACACAAAAAGGAATAAAATAAAAAAATAATTTAAAAAATTAAAAAACACGACTGCCAAAAAATAAATGAATAAATAAAAAATAAATTGATAAAAACACTAAATAAAAAAAAACTAAATAAAAATAATATTTAGTAAAAATCACAAAATCTAAATAAAGTCAATTTAAAAAGCCAAAAACAATATATTGAAATTCAGCTCTGATCAGATGTAACGAAAATGTTATGAATGATTAAACGCATAGTAATTTTATTAGATTTAAATTACTTTTCGATGTTGAATATATATCAATGCATCATATGAAGACTACAATTATAAAAAATATTGCTGATAAAATTTTGCTCTTCAATTTTAATTTTCAATGCAGTCGGGGGCTGTTTCTAAATAGATTTGTTCTTTTCATTAAACAGCCCCCGACTGCATTGAAAATTAAAATTGAAGAGCAAAATTTTATCAGCAATATTTTTCATAATTGTAGTCTTCATATGATGCATATCGAAAAGTAATTTAAATCTAATAAAATTACTATGCGTTTAATCATTCATAACATTTTCGTTACATCTGATCAGAGCTGAATTTCAATATATTGTTTTTGGCTTTTTAAATTGACTTTATTTAGATTTTGTGATTTTTACTAAATATTATTTTTATTTAGTTTTTTTTTATTTAGTGTTTTTATCAATTTATTTTTTATTTATTCATTTATTTTTTGGCAGCCGTGTTTTTTAATTTTTTAAATTATTTTTTTATTTTTAAGTCTTACGTCTACTACCGGTTTTTTTGCTTGATTTCATCACTCGCTTTACAGAGTTATACTCATGAGTATGTTACTAATAATAATCACGTATTGTAATAATAGTCGAATTACTTTTAGTTTACTGCGCTAGGGATTAGTTTTTTCTTTCTCGTCAGCTGACTTCTCATTCTTTATATCATTCTCGCAGGACATTAGCTAAGGTTGATGAGGCCTCGCTAGTATTCGTACGAGGGTTTTGAGTTTATACTCACTTACGATATAGGATGTTGCAAAATCTTATCGTATTCCTGTATAAGTATATACAACATATTTTATTCTCAACACTTAAGTAGTATTCTCGGTTTACTATCTTTCTCGTAGCCGTGCTTCTTTATTTTGACACGAAAATAATTTTTTTATTTGAGACAGATGGCTTCTGCGAACGTAATTTTCTGTATTAGGTCCATACAGTGCTACAGTAACGGGGGTGATGAACTTATGAATTTTGTAGGGGCCACACCATCGGTATGATAGTTTGGAAGTGGTCCTATCAACGGCTTTACTCATAGGATGAGTTTTGTACATTACTAAATCACCTACTTTATACTCTATTTGCCTATTATTCTGCTCATGATATTTCCGCGATTTTTATAAATTCGCTCTCAAATTTGCACGAGCTTCGTTCCATATTTTTCTTACGTTATTCGCATTTATGTCGCGGGGCAATAACTCATGGATTTTCCACTTCGTGGTTAAAGGATGGTTGGGTTTATACTTGTACAGTAAATCAAATGGTGTTGATTTATGTCCTTCATGATACGCTGAGTTGAAAGCAAATTGTATCCATGATACATTTTGATCCCAGGTTGTCTGGTCTTTAGTGTGATAAGATATTAAGGCTGATTTTAAGTTACGCAAGTATCTTTCTGCTAGGTTTCCTTGCGGTCTGTACTCGGTCACTGTAATATGATTTATCCCTAATTTAAAACACATGTCATTAAATTCTTTCGATTTAAACTGAGGTCCATTGTCAGATATTAGGTGTAAGGGTGTACCATAATCTTTAAATAGTCTTTCTTGTAGAATTTTTATTGTCGTAGATGCTAAGGCACGTCTCATAGGATACATCCATACGAATTTAGTGAAGGAGTCCACACAAATTAATAGCATAGTATTTCCAGATTTAGAACGGGGATAAGGTCCAGAATAGTCTATGTATATCTTCGAGAAGGGAGTTGTGGGTATTTCTGAGATTAATTTTCCGACTTGACTGATTCTTGTTGGCTTGCTCAGGGCACAGATTTCGCATTCTTTCACGAACTTTGTTATTTCACTGTTCATGTTTTCCCAATGGTATTCCTTGCGAATACAATGTATAGTTTTCCTAATTCCCATATGAACTCCAATGGTCGATGAATGGTAGTATTCTATTAGCATAGGTTTGATTATTTCCAGGGCGATTATTCTCAGTAATTTTCCGTTTGCATTTTTAAAACAAAGTACTCGTTTACTCAAGGTATATTTGTCAGAATAATTTCCTTTCTCTATTTGTTCTATTCTTTTGCAAAATTTCGGATCTTGTTGTTGGTGATATGCTATATCCTTAAATGCAAGGGGAAAGTTAGTAATTAGCGTATTGTAACCCCACGCTCTGCTACCATTTGTAACCCCTCTTTCAATTCCCCCCCCTTTTTTTTTTTTTTAATATAAATCCTTTTTTTTGAAAGAGAGGCCACTAGTTATTTAGAACTAGGCAAGAGCCTAGAGAAGCCAAAAATGCGCTGGGTCCAGCATGACGGGACTTGAAAATGAAACACCGCTTTAAGACAACAATAACAAGATTTATTAGAGCCATTTTTTTTGTACAATCAATTCCCCAGTATATGATATATGCGCCTTCAAATAATTAAAGTTAACCTTACACAATCCATAGAATAGATCAAATTCATTAATAGAGTTCAATAGTATACATATGTACATATCTGCATCTTCATACAATTAAGTTAGGATTACAAGTGCTTTCACTTCATAAGAATAGCTCAAAATCGTTATTATATTTCAACACTAAACATAGGCATCGCCAAATAATTGACCTTGATATCACTGAGCAGCATACAGTTATTTCTAAATAATGTAAGAACGGCGCATAGTATCGACCCTCCCAGTAAGCCACATAAACCATAAACGTGATATATATATATATATAACAACGTATAAACAATCTAATAATCTAGTAAATGCATGACGCACAACATATAATTAACATAGATACACATAAGAAAAATATATATACACATCTACATATAAATACCACACACCATGTCCACCTGGTTGACAGCATATATATATTGTCATCGTAACACCCTCAAACCACCTTAATCAGATCAAGTACCCGGCCCACTTTAAAGCTTCTCAATTAACAAACCCAAAACTAAATAATAAGTCACAAAAGACCAGAGTTGAAACACCCCAAAAAAATCTAAGTATGTGAAAGGCCAAAGTCAAATTGGCAAAATAGTCAGAACGGCACTTAAGTACCAAGTATAAAAGGGGAATATCAATTTCGTACCCCAAATAATAATAAATGTGCCATCACGAGGTCAACATGGCTGCCCGGTTGCATAAAATGCATATTCTCATTTCTTTTATTTTCTTACAAAAAAAAACAAAATTTCAAGCAAAATCAGTGGAACGTAACCACCCAAAAATAACTTAGAACTGGTATTGATTTGTTTTACATTTCTTTAACATTTATCAGTGAAGTATTATTATGAAATATCAAAAAGAAAACTTAACAATTCTTGTGCTGGCTATGGCAAAAGTTTAGTGGTTACAAAATTATTTAAACAGTTGAAATGAATTTCATAAAGGAGAATCTATGGATTTAATTTAATAAAACATACTTGAGGTGTTCATAAAGAACCCACTTGACCTCAGGCACGGTCATGCGCCCGGACTAGATCCAACAAACTATGACATGTTATGGACCTGTGGATAACGGCACCAACAGGTGACGTCCACAGGTTAAAGCACCTCCCCCAAACCTTTAAATTAATAACCAAATCAAATACCCAATTAAATGAAAATGTATATAACCACGAAAATTCCCCAACAAGGTACCGAGGCACCCGTGCATGCATACTTAACGCTAATATCACTTAGCGACAGTCAGTGCCGCCCATATTCACAGTAAAAAAACTAACATCAAATCGGGTGATGCATGACCCTGGCTGGGTTTACAAATTCTTTGAGGCGTAAGCATTATTAAAAAGGAAAAAGATAATATTTAACCCCAAATGTCCCGTTGGACTTGTGCACAACAAAGTTCTAAACTGGAGCATTTCCAAAATATCTCAATGTAAGGTGTAGCGGCCACAAACATTTTTTAAAAAGGCATAAATGTCACCTGGTATTACAGCACAAGGCTTGAGGATCTTGTAGTGTGTGTCCGTCCATTCGTCCTGACAGCTAAACGGAAAGTGACTGGATTTACTTCATGGATGGCAGGTGATCGGCCATCCGCTGGAGCAAGACAGATTGACGACTTAATTCGGGAACCCGGAGAGTCGCGTAGTCGTTTATCTAAGCATAGTTATATAGTAGACAAAATTCCAAGTCGAAGCTGCCAGGCGAATACAGACGACCTACTAAGTTGAACGCTGATAGTGGACTGGTTATTACAACTACTGCAAAAATTTTACGAAGCTATAGACCCAGAGCGCGCGCGGATCGGGACGGCGGAAGCATAACAAGACGGGCGCCGGTAATACTTAATTAATTAATTCGACGCTGTTTGTTCTCGTTAACATAAAAAAAACAGCCGAGTTTTTCCAAAACACGGCACACCCCCACCCCAAAAGGGCAACTTGGTTGCCTCACACTTGAACTCAGGGAGGGTACCCTGCAGTGTACCCCCTTCCAAAACGATCCTAGTGGTCTTGGTGATCAAGATGGCCCAGCGGTCCTTGCTCTCAGGAGAACAGCAGCTCAGAAGGAAAACGAAAGAGATGAAAGAAGACGTGTAGTGTGTAAGTGTGCGGGTGCTGCGCGCTGACCTGATCAGGGCCAGCCCACAGCAAGAAGGGACAGAGAAGAAAAGACGAAAGAAAAGTTCGGGAGCTCCCTGAGTTCTGACCTCCTGAGGCTTGTCCATTCAAGCCTGAACACAAATGCCACCTTAACAGGGCCACTTGCCCTATATTCTTACGGGAGGGATTCCCCAATAACGAAACTCATTTTCAACAATACCGTCACTGCACGGGGCAAGAGAAAAGGGGAAATGATGGTCTCCATGATGCAATGCTCCCAAGTCTCGACCGGACGCAAAGCAATGCTACCTGTCAATATGATAATTGCCTAGTGTACAAATAAGTTTTACATGTGTGCTCCAAGGGCATGCCGGGAGCAGCAGGGAGGGCGAAGTACACAACCGACCCCGCCCACCCTGCGGCACCCACTCCTCTCTCTAACTCCTTTTTTTTATTTTTCCTTTTCTAATTTTTTTGAATTTTTTTTTTTTTTGATTTTTTATGTTTTTTAAGGGGAAGGTTGGGAAATCGGGAAGACGGAAAGGGCAAGGATGATTGAAAGGTCATGGGCTGGGACTAAAGGTAGGACATGGCTCCCTCCGGAAATAAGGACGCATGGAGAAAGCCAAGGCTCGCGCAGGCAGGTGCGCATCCCTGAAGTAGACGAACACCACTGGGACTGTGGGGAACATCTACCCGCTACCCTAGCATTCTCGACAACACCCCCGGAGCACACCCTTTCAAAATGACAAAATCCCTACTCACACAGAGACCACCACCTATCGTTCCCCCCCCCTTGTCAGCCCGTTTATCCTTTTCTACATAGTTTGAATTTAGAGATATGCGTGGTAATCTCCTTCGAATTACCACCCGGCTCTTCCAACCGAGCCGTCACCGGTGACGCGAACCCTAGGACACGATATGGCCCCGACCAACGATAGCATAACTTAGCGGCTCTTTTGTCCACAGCTGAGCTGATCGGATGGCTTTGACAGTAAACCCAGTCTCCGGTCTGAAAGGGGTTAGGAATTCGCCCCTGATTGTATCGTCGACGGACCCGCTCGTGCGCTCGCAGCAAATTCTTCCGAGCCTCCCTCCACCTCTCTGCAGTTCCATTATCTGGCTCCCGTGGTAGAAGATCATCAATATTCCATAAGTTAGTCAACGGGAGTGCGGGCGAGAATCCAAACGTGATCTCAAAGGGAACGGCCTTATGACTGTCATGCAGGGCCGTATTAAAGGCTAGCTGTAACCACTTCAGATTCTGGTCCCAGGTGGTCTGTTGCTCAGCGTGATAAGCAATGAGTGCGGACCTGAGATTCCTATTGAATCTCTCCGCATGGGACGGCTGTGGGTAATACGGAGAAGTGGTTACATGTCTGATTCCGCTGGCGAAACACATCCGCCGGAACTCACCCGAAATGAACTATGGGCCATTGTCGGAGACAATGATGGTCGGAAGACCGAAATGCTGAAAGATGTGGTTCTGAAGCGCGCTTATGGTCAAACGAGCCGTTGCCTGCCGTAAGGGCAGTAGCCAGGCAAACTTCGAAAAAGCATCCACACAAACAAGTAGGTAAGAATTACCTGACTTGCTACGCGGGAAGGGTCCCACGTAGTCGATGAATAACTTCTCCATCGGTCTGCTCGCCACGTCCGATGACAACAACCCTAACTTAGTGTTCTGGGCAGGTTTACTCAAGCCGCATAGATGACAGTTCTTGACCCTCGTAGCGATGTCCCTATCCATGCCCTTCCAGATGAAATGACTTCTAATGCTGGAAATGGTCTTCGAAATTCCCTTGTGGCCTCCTACTGGGGAATTATGATAATAACTGAAGACCATGGGCACTAACTTGCTAGGCAGCACGATCTTAGGGGCACGTCCCTTTCTTTCTCTACAACACAGGACGCCCTTGGACAAGAAGTAAGGGGCCTGTACGTTACCCTCCTTTATATTCTGGATGATAGGACCCAGCTCTTCATCGTTCAACTGATGGGGTAACACATCAGTGAAGGCTAACGGAAAGTCTAGTAGAACAGAACAGGGTTGCTCAGATTGGACTTCACTGGGCTGGGAAAACATTCGTGACAAGGCATCTGCAACCACATTTTGAGTTCCACTAATGTGTTGCACCTTGAACTTAAAGGATGAGATCTTGACCACCCATCTACCAATTTTACCCAGTTGCCGGGGATGAGCAAGAAGCCAAGAGAGAGCCTGATTGTCGGTCTCGAGCAGGAACTCAGCGTGTTCCAGAAAACGCCTGAACTTATCTAGAGCGTACACAACAGCTAAACACTCTAGCTCATACACTGAAGACTTTCTTTCCTGCTGGGTCAATGTTCGGGAAATAAAGGCCACAGGCTGCCTAGCACCATCAACGACTTGGGACAGAACCGCCCCGAGCGCCACCGAACTCGCGTCCGTCTGCAGGATGAATGGCTGAGAAAAATCCGGCATCCGTAGCACCGGTGGGGAGATGATAGCTTCCTTCAAAGTTTCGAAGGCCTTCTGCTGACTCTCACCCCACACAAATTTAGCTCCCTTCTTTCTCAATTCGTTTAAGGGTGCAGCTATCTCTGCTGCGTTAGGAATAAATCTTCTGTAAAAATTAACCATGCCCACGAACCTAGCGATGCCCTTGGCATCCCTAGGCGGGGAAAAATCCCGGATACCCTGTGTCCTTTCAGGGTCCACGGTAACACCTCGGTGCGAGACCAGATGCCCCAGAAATAATATACTCTCTTGTGCAATTCGCACTTTCTCCGGATTAACCGTTAGGCCCGCGTTTCTCAACCTGCACATCACCTCCCTTAGATGACATAGATGTTCATCATACGTTTTGCTGTATACTAGCAAATCGTCTAAATAATTGAAAATAAATTTAAATTTCACATCCTGAAATACCAGGTCAAGCAGACGCGTGAGGGTTTGGGCGCCCACTGCCAGACCCATAGGAACCCGCGTATACTGGTATAAATTCCACGGGACGCAGAACGCAGTGTAAGGTCTACTTTCCTTGGATAAAGGGATTTGGTGATATGCAGCATTGAGATCAATTACGGTGAAGTACTTGGCCTCACTAAACCAGTCAAAAGCCGAGTGGAGATCCGGAAAGGGAACCGAATCCACCTCAATGTTAGAGTTCAATTTTCGGTAATCAATCAGCATACGGTGCTTACCCCCAGGCTTGGGTACCAGGAACGCTGGACTAGCATAACTGGAATTGGAAGGTTCAATGACCCCTTGCTCTAACAGCTCTTGAACATTTTCCCTTAGAACGGCCATTTTCGGAGGCGCGAATTTATACGGATGTGACCTCACTATCTTGGAACCAGTTAGACGAATTTTGTATTCCAATAAATGTGTGAGTCCCAAAGTAGGAGTTAACACTGAGGGAAATTCCTCACACAGTTGGTCTAAGGCCTTCTGCTGGGCGGGAGTGAGATGGTCTCGTGCAGAATCCCAAAACCAAATAATAAGTCACAAAAGACCAGAGTTGAAACACCCCAAAAAAATCTAAGTATGTGAAAGGCCAAAGTCAAATTGGCAAAATAGTCAGAACGGCACTTAAGTACCAAGTATAAAAGGGGAATATCAATTTCGTACCCCAAATAATAATAAATGTGCCATCACGAGGTCAACATGGCTGCCCGGTTGCATAAAATGCATATTCTCATTTCTTTTATTTTCTTACAAAAAAAAAACAAAATTTCAAGCAAAATCAGAAAAATATATATACACATCTACATATAAATACCACACACCATGTCCACCTGGTTGACAGCATATATATATTGTCATCGTAACACCCTCAAACCACCTTAATCAGATCAAGTACCCGGCCCACTTTAAAGCTTCTCAATTAACAAACCCAAAACTAAATAATAAGTCACAAAAGACCAGAGTTGAAACACCCCAAAAAAATCTAAGTATGTGAAAGGCCAAAGTCAAATTGGCAAAATAGTCAGAACGGCACTTAAGTACCAAGTATAATAGGGGAATATCAATTTCGTACCCCAAATAATAATAAATGTGCCATCACGAGGTCAACATGGCTGCCCGGTTGCATAAAATGCATATTCTCATTTCTTTTATTTTCTTACAAAAAAAAACAAAATTTCAAGCAAAATCAGTGGAACGTAACCACCCAAAAATAACTTAGAACTGGTATTGATTTGTTTTAAATTTCTTTAACATTTATCAGTGAAGTATTATTATGAAATATCAAAAAGAAAACTTAACAATTCTTGTGCTGGCTATGGCAAAAGTTTAGTGGTTACAAAATTATTTAAACAGTTGAAATGAATTTCATAAAGGAGAATCTATGGATTTAATTTAATAAAACATACTTGAGGTGGTTCATAAAGAACCCACTTGACCTCAGGCACGGTCATGCGCCCGGACTAGATCCAACAAACTATGACATGTTATGGACCTGTGGATAACGGCACCAACAGGTGACGTCCACAGGTTAAAGCACCTCCCCCAAACCTTTAAATTAATAACCAAATCAAATACCCAATTAAATGAAAATGTATATAACCACGAAAATTCCCCAACAAGGTACCGAGGCACCCGTGCATGCATACTTAACGCTAATATCACTTAGCGACAGTCAGTGCCGCCCATATTCACAGTAAAAAAACTAACATCAAATCGGGTGATGCATGACCCTGGCTGGGTTTACAAATTCTTTGAGGCGTAAGCATTATTAAAAAGGAAAAAGATAATATTTAACCCCAAATGTCCCGTTGGACTTGTGCACAACAAAGTTCTAAACTGGAGCATTTCCAAAATATCTCAATGTAAGGTGTAGCGGCCACAAACATTTTTTAAAAAGGCATAAATGTCACCTGGTATTACAGCACAAGGCTTGAGGATCTTGCAGTGTGTGTCCGTCCATTCGTCCTGACAGCTAAACGGAAAGTGACTGGATTTACTTCATGGATGGCAGGTGATCGGCCATCCGCTGGAGCGAGACAGATTGACGACTTAATTCGGGAACCCGGAGAGTCGCGTAGTCGTTTATCTAAGCATAGTTATATAGTAGACAAAATTCCAAGTCGAAGCTGCCAGGCGAATACAGACGACCTACTAAGTTGAACGCTGATAGTGGACTGGTTATTACAACTACTGCAAAAATTTTACGAAGCTATAGACCCAGAGCGCGCGCGGATCGGGACGGCGGAAGCATAACAAGACGGGCGCCGGTAATACTTAATTAATTAATTCGACGCTGTCCGTTCTCGTTAACATAAAAAAAACAGCCGAGTTTTTCCAAAACACGGAACAGTATTAACGGTAGTGGTTTCAACATTGTCTTCGCCAGATCTGGTATTGAGTAGTTGGAACAATGCGGGATAGAGTATCGGCTACTACATTTTGAGTACCACGAATATGTTGTACTTTGAACTTGTAGCAATTTAATCTTAACACCCATCTTCCGATACGACCTAACTGTTTTGGGTGGTTCAATAACCACGACAAAGCCCTGATTGTCGGTTTCTAGTAGAAATTCCTTGTGTTCCAAAAATGGTTTGAATTTATCAAAGGCGAATACTACGGCTAAACATTCGAGTTCGTAGGCTGAGAACTTCCTTTCTTGCTCGGTCAATGTATGGGAAGCATAGCTGATCGGGAGTCTAGTATTATTGATTTCCTGGTATATTACGGCTCCTAACTCGAACTGTCGGTCTGTACGACAAATGGTTTACTGAAATCTGCTAACTGCAATACCGGTGGGGATATTATGCTTTCTTTAAGTGTTTCAAACGCGTCTTGGTGTCGAGTAGTCCACTCGAATTTCGTTCCTTTCTTTATTAATGCATTCAATGGGGCTGCTATATCCGCTAGGTGGGGTATATACTTGTGAAAATAATTAATCATACCTAAAAATCGAGCTATACCTTTGGCGTCTCTCGGCGGTAAGAATTCTCGGATTGCGCGTGTACGTTCGGGATCGATGCTAACCTTACCTTCGGCAGATACTATGTGACCTAAGAAGGAGAATTGTTTTACTGCGAAATTAACTTTACTCGGGTTTACCGTTAGTCCAGCTTTCTTTAACCTGGATAATACTTCACGCAAGTGATCAATATGTTGATCCATTGACTCACTATATACTACTATATCGTCAAGATAATGATATACAAATTTAAATTTAACGTCATGAAAAATTTTTCCTAACAGTCTGCTACATACTGAACTTCCTTGTGATATACCGAATGATACTCTAGTAAACTGATATAGATTAAATGGGACAGCAAAAGCAGTTAGATGTTTTGATTCCTCAGCTAGTGGGATTTGGTGGAATGCTTGGTTGAGATCCATTATGGTGAAGATTTTCGCTTTTGTAAAATAGTGAAACGCGCTGTGAATGTCGGGTAGGGGTATCGATTCAAATTCTATACTCTTATTTAGCTGTCTATAATCCACGACTAGTCTATGTTTGTCAGTTCCTTTTGGTACTAGGAATGCAGGTGATGAGTATGGAGAAGTTGACGGTTCTATGACGTGTTGCTCAATGAGTTTGTTAATGTGGTTTCTCATTATTTCCATCTTGGGCGACGATAATTTGTATGGGTGAAGGCGTATTACCTTGTTGTCACTAAGATTTATTTTATATTCGATTAAGTGGGTTAATCCTAACTTGGGAGTGAGTACAGTAGAAAATTCTCTTATTAACTTTTGAATTATTTGTCGCTCATTTCCTTTTAAATGACTCAGACTAGATTCTTGATGCTCTGATTGAATAGTTGAGGTTTCACAATTAGCGTAGTTACTTAACTCGGAGTCGAACTGATATTTTCGAGTACGATCAAATCTGAAGAAATATTGTTTTGCATATATATCAAGGATTAAGCCAGTTTTACTTATGAAATCAGCGCCTAGTATTAAGTTTTGTCCTAACACTTCAGCTACTAGTAGGGGAACATACCAAGTAAAATTCTTTATTTTTAATTTCACCGTAATACTGCGCGATATATTTAGGTTTTGTTTATTTGCGGTGGCACACTTTATGTTCACATTTTGGCTACGTTTTATCAGATTATGATTATCTAATACGGTGGCTAACTGTTGACTAATTATACTACGGTTAGATCCGGAATCAATTAAACCAAGGATATTCGTTGCTCCAAGGTCTATCTGTACGTATGGTAGTTGGCAGATACTTGTTTTGCATGCACCAATAGAGTTGCACTTCTCAATAAATCTTGTTAAGTAAGGGTCTATGCGTTTAGTTCTACTTATTTTTACTCTATGATTATTATTGTTTTTACCTTTCCTTCTGGTGCTGCGGAAGACGTAGGATTTTTGTTCTTCCAGCTTCACACGTTTTTTTACTGGTCGGTTTTCTTTTGGTAGCGCTTTTGTTTACAATTCTTGCTAATATGTCCGGCCTTTCCACAGTTATAACATCTTCTTTCCTCATTGACTTCGCTCGCATGTTGTCGGGGTTTTGATCTAGAGTATGAAATATGGGGGTAGCTTTGGGTTTTAGATGTACTTACGAATCGCTTATCGCG
Organism: Magicicada septendecula; assembly: GCA_034769895.1. Taxonomy (NCBI): domain Eukaryota; kingdom Metazoa; phylum Arthropoda; class Insecta; order Hemiptera; family Cicadidae; genus Magicicada; species Magicicada septendecula. The sequence goes on along the minus strand of CM068376.1, from coordinate 185,601,234 downwards.
ATAGGTTCGGGTATCAGTTCCAATTGGTAGAGGTTGGAATGAATCTCTGCGTTGAGTCTGGGACATAGAAACGCGTCTGTTCTGGTCAGAATACCAGACGTTGGACGAATGTATACAACATAGTTCTAGTTCGGTGAAAGTGGTTGGTCGCTTCATGAGTGCTAGGCGAGATCGCTCCTCGGGAGATAGTCCTACTAAGATAGTGTCTACTAACTGTTGTTCACTCCATTTAACTTGTAGCAATAAAGCAGATTCCCTTATTTCAGATATATAATGAGCTAATCTCTCGTACAGTACTAGTAATCTCTACACGAAGTACTAGGTTTCGCTTCAAGGTGGGAATGAAATGTCTTATTAGGGTGGTATGAAGTTCTTCTACTGGGTGATTATACCTTAGGGATTCTAACACACGATCTTTTAAAGGAGATCTACATTTAGGTAAAATTACTTGTAAAATCTGGTCATTTCTTAGTTGTCGCAGATCCTTTAATTGTAAAAGCTGCTTGAGAAAATCTAGGAGCTTTGTAATATTCAGCCCATCAGTGGTTGGTATGTCCGACAAAATACGTTCTACAGGGTGGGTTATTTTTCCATAAAGCTCGGTAGTTAGATTTAATTGAGTCGTCATTCTAGGTTTTTCCGCAGATTGATTCGTCAGCAAGTGAGGAGGTAAATCGTAGGTACGAGTCATATTCTCTAGTTCATTAGGAAGTAACGTAACGTTTACGGGTTGGATATTTACTTGTCTATCAGTTAACCGTTCTTTAAATGGATCTATATTGGATTCCTGCAGAAACTGATGTTTTACAGTACCGGTTTGCTGTTCTTGAGTAGGAGATTGTGTAGGGGAAATATTTAGTTTCGTCATTGCTTCTTCAATCTCTTCTAATCTGAATGATTCGGACCTTCGACGTAATTCGCGCATTATCTCGGGTAATTGTTGTAATGCTTCCTCCGCGAATTTTTTGCGCATCCGGTGGGGTAACTTTATCACCGGGCCAATTCAACAAATTGGTGATACGGCGGGTCAGATGTTCGATTCTTTGGGTGGTGCGTAAAATTACTGCGGGGGATTTTTCATCACGCAGGGTTTGTGCGATCGAAGAGAGTTCTGTATACTTGTGATAACATGTTTCCTTTTCACTTTCAAAATCTAAGACACTTAAACGATTTAACAATGAGGGTTTGTCCGGTTTATTTTCACGTAACGTTTTGCGAAGTTCCGCGACAGTTACATTTGAGTATGGAAGACCATGCAACAATGCTTCATAGCTTAATTCGTCCTTCAACAACAAGTCGGGATTAAATTGAGCCATTTTTGTTAATAATGACCTTTAAATAAACGAAGTATTACATACGACAAATCTTATGTCATCTATTTTAAACACTTATAAAGCTAGAATTCGTTTAAACACACACATATACCTCTTATTACACATAGAATCTTATACTAATTAATCAAATTAAACTTATCTCACAACAATTCAATTTTCTGTACTGTCAGATATAATCAGTCAAAGCAAAAGGCTAATATCATTTTATAGTAGAGAGAAATTTCACATACGAAGAGTTCATTGCTTTAACAATAGCACAAAGGGTCAGCTGTTTTGGGGAGTCTTATTGTTTGCATGGGGTGGTTTAACAAAGTAGGGTGTTTCAGACACTCCTAAACACGATTCTTTCCTGTACTGAATTGTCTGTTATGTGTGCGAGGGGAGTTTTGTATGGGATGCTCTATACGTACAAAGAGTAGAGTTTACATTTCTCGACACGCATTTAACATGAAACAGCTTGTCAATACCGACAGGTTTAAAATGGAATATTTACCAGCGATGACTTGTTTATTACGGCAATGTCCCAATACTAATATTATTATATCTTAATTAAAACTTTACTCATTTATTTGTTCCCGATTTCAGAGTGAATAAATTTATATTCGACAAAGTTACTGTTAATGAATTATAACAATGTACACAATTTTTACACAAAAGCAGAGTGGCGCAATTCTGTAACGTCTCCCTTGTTAAGACATTACAAAAGTCGGGAACCAGTTCAATTTGTTACCTGTTAATTAAACTAGCTGCCGTTGTTAGTAAACCTTACTCACTAACAAATTATGACACCTTATTATTTAGGAATTAGACAAGGATTGCATAAATTTATTCACTCGCTGGGTGTTAGCAAAAACATCTCTTTATTATTATACTTATATCTCATAGTTTACTTTACTTTTAAAGAAATACTCTAATAAATTCTGCATTTAATATTTTGAAACTTTTTACTTCTTATTCTTTTTATCTCAAAGCATTCAGCTAGATATTGTTTTAAGTACCACGGATCCGGGTCTCAACTTTGTTATGATTTAATTTATCACAAATTTAACCAAATTATTTGAAGAATAATTTTAGGTGTAAATTTTAGAATTACCTTACATCTAAACATCGTAATGTTATTACTACTTCATTACAGAGATTACAAATATATATATATATTAATTTTTAAATTGTCAAAAGCTCTTTACTGTTCTTTTGTTACTTCTCTTGTTGAAAATAACTTTTTACAAATGTTATGAGTTGATATCACCTGAATATAACATGAGTTTGCTGTGGGGTCCGTGATGGTCATCTCCAGTCGTCTTCTAGGGTGTGATACACTGTTCCTCTTGATGCTCCATTAGGTTGATGGTCTCCGAAAGGTAGTCTCGTTCTAGACGATTGGATTTTGGTACTAGACGTTCATACGGTTGTTGTTTGTGTTTTCTTCTTCTGGAGTCGGTTGTTCACATTTTACAATTTAATTACAGTTCTTATTTTAGCAGCACTAAAATCTGGTAAGGAACATATCTTACCACTTACAGTTTGTTAAGAGATGTGTCGGCTAAGTTTCCTTTTTTTTTAATTACATATTTCTTCACGCAATTCATTATATATATATATTTTTTTATTATTATTATTTCCACGCTACATTGGGTCAAATCGAAATCACTACAAACTTGATTGAATAGTTTTTAACGGTATACACCTACGTGTATATTGACAACACAGTAGCGACATCCTTACATGTCGAAGTTTCTCCGGCGAATGTGTGCATTGTTTAGCGGCGAGGGGTCTGTAAGCTGGCGCGGATTTACGCGCTGAGAAAATAGTTCGTTCTTTTAAGTAGTATTAATTATTCACTAATTAAATCGTAATACTTTATGTTACCTTTTGGTTATGAATTTGGAAGTTCCTTATTTATTTAGTACGTCTTTTATTTAATTAACGGAATTATTATTTTTAGCTAAATAACACCGTGCTTTGCGTGTTGGTACGGGACAATTTGCAGGTTGATGCAGGAATCTAGGTACAGGTAAAGGGTGGATAATACTCTTACTTGTTATAAAAGCAAAATTTTATTTGCGCTATTTAAACATTTTTTTAAATCGTCACAGTATTGTATAAGTACTATAAGAAAAGTAAGGAAGATAAAGTAATGTTCATGTTAAGAAAAGAGTTAAGAAGCGAAGGTAAGAATGTTATGAGTGTCAAACAACAAAAGTACCGAATCTACATACCTATGTGGAAATGCAGAGTATCCGAAAGGACCAGAAAGGAGAGCTAATTGCAGTGGATTTTCTTGGACCACTTCCGAGATCAAGTCGGGGAGTGAAACATATACTTGTTTGTATAGATGTATTTTCCAAAGCCGTCCATCTGTATCCAATTATGCGACCCACAACTAAAGTTGTTTTGAAAATACTCTTGCAGAAATACATTCCTGCATATGGTAAAATGAAGAGGGTACTTTGCGACCAAGGAGTACAGTTCCAAAGCGAGGTATGGGAGAGAACTCTTCGTGAAAATGGAATCCAACCTGTACTCACATCAGTACGACACCCACAGGGAAATCTTGCGGAAAGAGTAAATAAAGAGTTAAGTAAATATCTACGAATCTACTGTCACGATCAACACAACAAATGGGCAGAGTACTTACCTTTCTTTGAGAAAGCAATAAATGAAAATCATAGCGAAGCAACAAGTTATACGCCAATCGAGCTAGATGAAGACAAAAAACCTGTTAGATTCTGGACCAAATATGTAAGCAAGCCAGAGAATCAAAACGTACCTATTCCATTAAGTGTAAAGGTGGAGTATGCTGAACAACGCATCATAGAACAAGGTAACAAGAGGATAGAAAAGTACAATAGAACACATAAATTACAACGATTTGACTTAGGAGAACAAATTCTGTTGAAAGCTAATCCTGTAGGAAAACGCAGTGACAACACAGCGAAGAAATTCTTCCGGCTGTACAACGGACCTTATACGTTGAAACAACGCGTGGGAAGACACACGTTCATCGTATACGATGAGAGAAAGGGAAAGGATATTGGCAAATATCATGCGACGTCATTCAAGAAATTCTACGTATGAATAATGAGAAGAGAGAGTGAGAGTGGGACAATGCCACTGAACCGGTACAAGGTCAACGCACCGATCAGCTGTTATAATGGGGGGTGAATCTTGCATTCCACCAACAGCGAGCGTTATACGGACTACTCATTATTATGTGTTGTTTAACTGGTGTAACGTAAGTTAAGCGAATATAATATGATTGTATTTGTCTAGAACAAATAGACAAAAATTTAATAAATAAATATTCATTAATTTTTTTTTTTCTCAGGCAGAGGAATAATGCAACGATACAGCCATACGCTGTATTAGGCATTAATTTGAATAAATATAAAATCTGTAGAATTTGTATAAGTTACGAGTAAATGGACAGGTCTGAGATTGTAAAAATATTTCATTGTTAGATTAGGGGAGAAATTAACCTGTTCCGAAAGGCAGTGAACACCTGCTCAATTGTATGTGTGTTACACGTTTATCTTGTGTGTGTTAGTGATGCATGCAAAGACAGGAATCTCAGCAACCCGCCCCAAGTAATTAATAAAATAATTATTTTAACTCACTGTGCGAAAACTAATTAGTGTATGAACAAACCAAAGGCACCAAAGTGTGTGTAAAATTTATAGTTATCCCCAGTGAAAAGATGACGTTAATAGAAGACGCTATGCGAAGACAGTGCAAAATAAACGTGCCAAAAAATACGCAAATTACTCTAAGACGCTCAAATTAATATAGTGAGTGCTTAATCGAATTAGCTACGGTTTGTGCTACCTCGATTCCGTGCAAAACATTGCTATTTGGTAATAATTGCAAATAGTTGAAAAGGTTTGGGAGTGGGGGCTATCACGCGATATGCAGGTATCGACAGGACGATTTTGGAGCCAACTGGCGCGGAATCTCGAGAGGGTATAAATTAAGGGTTCGACCGAAAACCCTTCTCTTCATTTCAAGACACAGTTGCAGTCGGACATGCTGTCCGTCGGCAGAACAGTTTTATTTTTATTTCTATTACAAGTCGCAGTAACGAAAGAATAAAACGTTCGTTAAATTCGTGACAATATTCCGGAAAAAGTAAATACCAAAATCGTAAGTCTACCAAGAGTATATATGGAAAAGCTACCAGAGCGACGAGGGATGCTGGACGTTAGAAGATGTTTAAGATCTACCTTGCAGCAGATAACAACTCTCTGATGAGGACCACACTGCTGTAGAACGACGCTGGACTCTAGACGTATCCAGGACCACACACGCTGCTGTAGAACGACGCTGGACTCTAGACGTATCCAGGAACACACACGCTGCTGGAGAGCGACGCTGGACTCAAGACGTATCCAGGACCACGCCAGGACAGGAGGAATGGAAAACTAACTCTGGACAACGCTGGACTCTCGACAACAATTCGTAAGATCATCAGAACTCGAGGTGACATGCGTAATGCATTTTGAATGAATTTTAAAAAGAGCTCATAAAGACTATATCAAAAGACAATAAATTAAAACAAAGAAAAATTTATACTTAGTAATAATATTTTAGAAATGTAGATAAATGTTTAGTCGTAAGAATGAGCAATCGCATATAAAGAAATAATAAATAAAAAGAGAATTAAGATATAAACATTTAATAATGAGCAATATCGTGATTGACGATTATTAAGCATGTTTATGATTATTTATAAGATTGAGTAAACAATAAATATGAATTTTAAATACTCATAAATACAATACTCTTATTATAATTACACCTGAACCCCAATTACACATACAACCTACATTTATGTATATGTATCGTTGTATAGAATGGCTCCCAAAGAACGTGGGGCTATACAAATTAAATTACATATAAATTTGTACACATGTATCGTTGTAATATATATATATATATATATATATATAGAGAGAGAGAGAGAGAGAGAGAGAGAGAGAGAGAGGTGTCTTTCTCTATCCCTGTGTGTGTGTGTGTTTGTGTGTGTGTGTGTGTGCACGCAAACACAACATATTTTATATTTTTATAGAGAAGAATATGTTTTATATTGTTTTTACAATGTTTCAAGAGTTTTAAATGTCTATCATCTTCATAAATATAGTGTATAAATAAATCGTTAAATAAATTTGAAATCTATTTATAAAAATAAACGGGCGCACGTTTTTATAAGTTTATTTTAGGAATATTTAAATACTCAAAATTTACGCACCAAACACGCACAGGAGATTCCATGTTTATACCAAAGAAAGGTTACAATAGAGGGTTTTGTAAACTTATTGAAACTATCTTGCTTTTTGTAGCTAAATATAATCTTTAGCCACACAAGTGAACTTAAATTATTATTTTAAAGCAAAGAGTATTGTACCATCAGCAAACAATTTAATTATTGTTCAGTAATTCAGAAGTACCGTACCTATGAAACGTAAGTTTTCTTCCTTTCTCATCTTTGCAACCACATCTATTCGTACAGTTAAACACACGACTGCACCATTCTAACTGATTAATTACTGCATAGTAATATCAATATGAAATTAACACTTCAAATTCTGTCGGCCACACAGTGACTTGAGACGTTCAATTTGAGACGCGACAGTGCTGCTTATGTACCATCTAGTGTATATCTATGGGTAATGATTATAATTTTATATAATAATACTGATAGTTTTGCGTCTGTGCGCGCGCGCGAGTGGGGCACCAAAGTAACCTAGCAGTCAGAACAAAAAGCCCGGTGTTCTGTTGTATCGGCTATGGACACCTACAATAGCGTATTGTGTAGGCCTATGTTCAGTATATCCCTTGAATATTTAATTAAATGAAATTGGTTTGTTTTTAAGTAGTTCAAGAAAACGCTTTCAACGTTTGTGTACGGGTTCTTACGCTTGATTTAAATATCATCATAAAGTCGCATTAAAACATAAAACGTCTTTAGCTGATTGTGACTATAAAAAGCATGAAACCTACGAATGCATATGTTATGTGAAAGTATGACGCAATAAGATATCGGTGTCGCATTCTGAAGGAAGGATTCAGCATTAAACCGGTTAGAATCTTAATTTAAAAAAATATATATATTTTATCGATTAGTGTGGGCGGTGAGCTTGAGCACGGCAGTCAGACTGGCTACACTTGTTTACTACGGAACTGAAAACAGAATATTTGTCATCGTAAAAACGATCACAAACACTGATATTCCGACTCCATAAATATTATTATCAGCCGAGGACTGTTGAAAAAAGAGTCAATTATACGCAAGACTGAAATACTAATTGCGTTACAAACTGTTGTTTCGCAGAAGAATCAAATATCGTAACTATTAAGTTTGATTCCTGAAAATAGAGATTTACAGTGCATAGCACTTTTAAACCCATTAATTAAACAATATTCCTTTCCGGAAATTGATACCTAACATGCATCACCTGCTGTAATTTTCAGTGCTTTCGAGTAAAACATGTGGACAATATTTACTTTCGATTTGCTTATACGAGTAACCTCGTACAACACCGTACCTCGATTCCATAATTGAGTTAGATCAAGACAGGTTTGTTTTCCACAGAAATAAGAATGATTTTCCAAACACACAAAACATTTTTTACATTTTTATGTCCAGCACTTTTTTCTTCTCTTTGTTATACGAGACAAGAAATTAAAAACAAAAAAATAACATTATCGGTGAGCAAGATTTATCATTATTTTATAAAAATATGTGGTCATAACATTGACAGTAAAGGGATGAGGCACGCGCGCGTTTGTCCACGATCTTTAGAGTCAGGTATTGCAGTTGGCAGTTCTTCTCTTCACAGTTTCTGTTAGTTGGTTTTTACCCTTCTTAACGGTTTTCCTCCATTCAATCCATCAGCATTTCATTCAGACCAACCACATAGAAATCAAATCGTACACAGGGCGAATTCGGTGATCGAGAAATAATATGGGGCCTCGTGCATTGTGTATATACATTTGTATTAGCGCATATTTTGATATCAGTGTGTATATAATTTTTAGTATTTTACTTATTAAAATATGAATATATAAACAATTGTTAACCTTAAATCTGTTTCATTATAATACGTCATTTTAATAACTTTCTATACACGATTAGTTATTTGATTACAAAAATAATAGTAAAATCTAAAAAAATAAAAGAAATTATGAGTATGTCGAGGAAAAAATATGTATCAGTCTAGCATGCCTACGTTGTGTAAATTTGTTATTTAGAAAATGTAAATTAATTACGTAGGTTAGGTATTCATTGAAAGTCTTATAGCTGCTGTCGCCTCTCGCGTCCTGTTGATGTAAATATAATCGATCACAATGCATACTGCAGAGAATGAAAGATAGACTTTCTAGTAGTCCCGAGGTGCTTAACCTGTAGATCGCGTTCGACCGGTCGATCACTAACACAAGTCGATCTTCAATTGGTTTTGAAATGGAGATAGGTGCGAAACCGCCCTAACGCTTAACAATTAACGGAAACTTATTGATAAAAGTAGCAGGTTCTGTGTCTGTGTCATTGCCATTCTTCTGCGGCTGTCGCATTCTGCACACCAGGCAGACCATCTCATTGAATATGTTTTCTTCTACCGTGTTTCCGTCGTCTACGTGGAATCCAGTTCAGCAAATTTGGGGCCAACATCCGTTCCACGTGGCTATACCGTTTTTTCCGTGATGTTTGAGACTTGTCCAGAAGGACTAGCCTCGAGCTGATCTGAGGCAAGCCCCCTTCAGCCAGACGGTAGGATGCGGGGAGACGCACGCCAGTGCAGGCCGGAAGCGAAGAAGGTGGAGGTAGAGTAGTGCGTGTGCGTGTAGTTTATAGCCATATAGGTAAAGGAAATGGCTGATGGAAGTGCCATTAAGTTTAGTTTATATATGAGGGCGGTCAAGACGAGTAGCGCAGGTCGCCAAAGCTGGAAGGAGGTGACAGTGAGGCGTCAAGGTAGGCGGGGGACACAAAGAAGAGGGCTAAAGACTTGGTAAGAAGTTAGGGAAAATTTAAGTTGTTATGTGATCAGGAAGGATGGAGGTTGAGTATGTTTGAAGTTGCGAGTTAGGTGTTTCTATTTATATGACGATGGCGGCGAGGAGTTCTGGGAAGAGGTTCATCGGCTATGGTAAGGAGGCGGTTTAGGAGGAAGGAAGGTCTGCAGGTGTTGCGGGTGGTTCTGTTGATGGATGTACAATTCCCTATGGATTGTAGGAAAACGCGTTGTTTTGCAGTTTGGGAGTATTTCCAGTTTATCTTGTACAGGAAGGAGTCAAGGTTAGGGAAGAGTTTGTTGAGTGGATACAGAGCGGTATTAGAGGTTTTGGTGAGTGGAGGTCTGCGGTAGATAAGTCGAAGAGCTCGCCGTTCGGTGATTCGGAAGGGTTTGCGTCGGCAGTCAGAAGTATGTCATGATAGGGCGGATACAGGCAATGTAGATTCGGCTAACAAGTCTGCTGGAGCAACGATCAGTTGCTACTGAGGGTTCTGAGAGAGCGGATTCGTTTGCGGGCTTGGTTTGAGGTTCTTTTGATGTGAGGTCGCCAGGTAAGTGTTTGGACGCCAATGATTATACCGTACGAGACGCTTTGTATTTATAGTATCTACAGTTGTCTTGCCAACTTGAAATTGCCTCATGATATCCTCATTTCTAATGTACTGGATCCTGGATACCCCACAACACCATCTCCAGAAGTCCATTTCCACTACTTGGAGCAGTATGTACGGGTAACTATACTTTCTGGTTGGCAGAATAAATAATCTTTTTGGTTTTGTGGGTTATTTTCCCATTCTGAAGCACAGAATACAGCTATTAGGTAGGTGAAGACGTAAAAATTCCAATGTATTATTATTTATATTAAAGAAATGACAAATTTAAATTTATAAAAGTATTAAATTCACAGGGACGCCTACGCTCGCAAACAAATATGACTTAATTTCTTTTTAAACGAATCAATGGGTTATAACAATTAATTTTATATCTTTTTCTCAAATAACTAGTATCTTTGTTCTGACATTAATTTTTTGATAACAGTATGCAGCTTTTTAGGTGGAAGTAATTTTCAGCTGCTATAGCTACCTAGTCTTAAAAGCGAAAACAGCTTTATGAAGGCTGGCTGGCGGCGGTGGGCCGTACTAAGAAGGCATCGGGGCTGAGAGTTTGACACAACTGCTCTCCACCGTCAAACCATCTTTCTATCGTCTTAGTGGTTTTTCTCTGACATTGATTGTTTGTTTTCCTGTTTCAAACATGGTCGTAGCGCTGGTTTCAAATCTGGCGCCTCATCCAAATGGTTGCCGCTTAATTAAGCATAAATTATATATAAAAAAATGCCCATTAGTGCGTGAGAAGAAAATAATCAAGAAGCCGATACAAGGCAGACTTGGTATTGAATGTATTACGAACGATTATTACTGAATATATTACTTAAATGGTTAAGATACAATCTTAAATTGGTTAATATTGAAACCTTTGGAAAGACAGGCAAAAACTGAAATAGTAGTTTATAGGCTAGACTGGAAATATCCAGGATTCTTATATTGTTTGAATAAGGAAACGAAAATAAAATTCACATAGCGGGATTACAGAGTCAGAGAAACAGCAGTTCCTCGGGCAAGAGGATGACATTCAGCATCGAAAAAACTGTTACCAATGGTAATTATTTTTGTATCTGACATCTGTGTAGTTACTTTGATGACGTACTTCTACACATCATTTAAACAACGGCTATACCGACAGAAAAATGACAATGACAATGACATTTGGCTCCATTAAAGGTGATAAGCTGCGGTTGATGAATGCTAATTGTGGCACCACAGCGGCAACGTTGACTCAACACGATAATCCCATTTCATTATCCGATTGGTGCTCAACAACAGTGTCGGCAAATGCCGAGAAATGAAGAACGCATTATTACATAAAAGGCTTCCGACTGAAGCAGTATTATGGCACTGGCTGAAGCAGTATTATGCCACGAATGTAGCAAAAAATATTTTAGGTTAATTTGGAACCAAAAGCGCAGGTAGAAAAATATAGTTAACGTACGGGTGCAAATGTAGGTATACAACTACTGAGAGGATAGAAATTAACCTTTACTAAGTGGAAAGGGCATAATGACAGTCTGTGATCCGTAAAAATACTCGCGTCACGGAAACGGAAATAATCGAGGCGGCAACCAATACGACACAATAGTGAGTAACCAAAACGCTACAGCCTGGTAATTAACTAGATACCAGCTGTATTTAACACTTATAACAGCGCGAACATTTGATAAAATCCAAGACATTAAATACGAGAATAATGAAAACAGTAACTCTTCCAACGATAGTATGTACAAAGGAAATAAAGTATCATACAAGAATGGATGAAGAAAGGCAGCGGATTTTCTAAAGAAGGAAAAGGGGTGTATGTGGCGAAGAAACTTCAGAAGTAGAATAACAAATCAAGAGGTAAATGAAATATGAGATGGCGAAGGCATAGAGAGGCTTTTAAAGCACAACGAATAAGATTTTTCGGGTATATAGATGAGCGTTCTCTCTCCAGAAAAAAAATGTAAAATAGAAGCCGCAGGAAAGAGACCTTGAAGAAGACCTAGGCTGAAACAGAAGACCGAATCTTATGGCTCCTGAAAGCAATAGGCATAACGGAATGGAACCAGAGAATAAAGGAGATGATGCAACGAGTGGAAGAAGATGGTTACGGAGGCTGGATAAGATGGTAACGTGTGAAGAGATGACAAGAGAGGAGGTTACAAGGCCTTGCCTTGAACAAAAGAGTTCAAAACAACGGTTAAAAATCTGAATTGAGCTAAATGCCATAATAATGACGATGATGATGGGCATGAGCTTGAGCGAAAGAGAGCAAAAACGTGGATGACTAAAGGAAATATTCAAGTGGGCGTGGAGAGCGGATACACAAACGTAAACAAGGCGCTTGGTATCCAGTGGGTATGACGACTGAGTGTTAATTAGAACCTGACGACGCCGTAAATATCATCAGCTCTCAGATTGTGCGCTGGCCTCAATCAGGGCAGACACCCTACGGCTTCCAAGTCAGCATGGCTCTAAGCTTCCGTGCCCAAGTCTAGGGGGAACCACGTGTCGTCGTTTAAGATGTGGGGTCTGGCAAAAGGCGCCTCGGCAACACTCTAATCCGAGCCCGGGCTTACCCAAGGGTATGTCCGAGTTTGTTTGCGAAGCCGCTGGTCTTGCCCTCAGCGATGTCCTATGGCGACAGCTTGGTCATCCCACAATGGTTCTAATTTTCCGTGAGGCCCGCAACGATGCAACTGTGGAAATAAAAAGAGTAACTCACGATTTCCTCAACTTGGACGTTAATCCGTGTGGCCAGAGCCCACACCCTAACTTCCTCCTGCTGCAAACACATCCCCGTCGTATAGTACCCACAATCCTGAATCTAAAACGTGCACGACCAGTGAGTGAGTGAGTCTGCTCAACCTGCGAAGATGAGTTTCTGGGATAACATCGCCATTATAACTCGCTCGTGTAATTGTCACATTACTTTCCTTGTACCATAAGGTTCACATAAGGAACCCTACTTTTGTAATTTTCAAGTAACACGTGAGGTAAACGAGATTGTCACAGAGTTGGTTTACCTTGGTTCTACCACAGGTAAAGCTGGGAGCATTTAATTGCGATGTTGAGAAAAAACTTCGTAAAGCCAGAAAGACGTTTGGTATGTTAAAAAACTATTCAACTTGGAAATCCGAGTGAAGTTAATTACGTATTTTATTCCGCTCATGTAGTATTTTTAGCAGGTGGTTTACAAAGTGATAAAAAAAGGTTTACCTGTCAAAATTTAACTACATTAATTACAAAATTAAACAATCCAATCAGATTTTATTATCTGATTGTCACAGAGTTGGTTTACCTTGGTTCTACCATAGGTAAAGCTGAGAGCATTTAATTGCGATGTTGAGAAAAGACTTCGTAAAGCCAGAAAGACGTTTGGTATGTTAAAAAACTATTCAACTTGGAAATCCAAGTGAAGTTAATTACGTATTTTATTCCGCTCATGTAGTATTTTTTAGCAGGTGGTTTACAAAGTGTAGCAAAGGTTTACCTGTCAAAATTTAACTACATTAATTACAAAATTAAACAATCCAATCAGATTTTATAATCGTTTTGTAAACGTTCAATGATTCATTTAAGTTCAAATATAGAAGCCTTTTGAACGCGTTTTCCTAGGTATTCAGAACTTTATTTTGATGAACCTTTCGTTAATTTACTTTTGAATTTCTTTTTATGGAGACTTTTCAAGTATAAGGAACTCGGAGTGGGGTCAAACGTAACATTTCGACGCGGTGACCGATCGGATTACTTTGATAATTCATAGAAATGTTCTGGTATTAATACATTTATTTAATGTTAATACCAACTCAGTGTCTCAAGTCCTGTAGTACAGGAGGGAAATCCAAAAGCGATAATATCAAAAAGAAAAGACTACAGTTAAACACAGTATGTTTGTTGTTGTGTCTCTGTCCCACGAAAACCATCTCATTTAGTTTTTCTTTCTGGTTTTAGTAGCAGAAAGCGGGAAAGAAACCTCGACATGCGGCAGAGATCCTCAGTAATGTTCCGATAAATGACTTCATGAGCGTAATTATAAAAAGTTATATCTGATCCTGGCGATCACACGACAACGCGCCTGAACGAACTTTGTAAACGAACATGTCTCGCTCTTTCTAGTTCGGTGATGATTGTTGCCGGTGACAAATATAGATTTCCCGTGTGCGGGGTGTCTTCTCGCCTGCCATAGAAAAACGATCCGAAGATACCAGATGAAGTTTTCCGTCGGTTCTCTTCTCAGATTCTGAGGAGTGGACTAGGTGTCCGCTCTGGATGACAACTTACACCCAATTTGGACCTCCCTAGCGCGTCTATTCTATATACGGGGGAGGATTGGACTACCACGTACCTCTTGAATGCCCTAGTCGGCTAATATCGTGCAGAACCCGGTGCCTCTGGGAAGTGATCCCATTTATTATTCCCAGATATACCAATTGCTTGAAACCACTCTCACAAAATCAAAAACATATAAATAACAGTAACGTGACACAATAGCAGAAGTCTTTCTGAGGCTGAGGGCACTGAACGATTCGTGAATTTCAACGCCCCTGTCTACTGATAAAGTTATGTTTTACGTTTTAATGAAAAAATAATCTACTCTTCAAAGTTCAGGAGAATTAGTGGTTTTTAGTGGGTTTTAGTGTAATAACTGTCACAAATTGTATCTTATAACACGTATAACATAAAGAACAGCTACCCCACTGGCGTCATCCAAAATTAGAGCTTCAAAGGAATGCGCATTTGCGCATTAAATTTGCACTTGACATGACAGAGAATAAATTTATGGGTATTTTGGCATATAACACATAATTACCCATCTCTTATTTCAAAACTTACAGCTATTATACAAAATTTGAACAAGATCAATTTAAAACATGTGTATAACGTCATAAAGTGTGTAACAGCGTCTACGAATATTTAAAATGACTCTTACTGCATGTTTTATTGCAATATAATTTTCGCGCAAATGTAACCAAATCACCAACAATGAATCCTACCAATTCGAGGTGACAAGGATATCGTTAAAAAAATTGAGAGGTTTTGTTCAACATTTTGCTGTGTTAATTACTTAGTTCTCTAAGCAGAATATTGTAATGCGTCGGTACTCTATCGACTTAAATATAGAGCTAAATGTAATTTCTTCATTCAAAATTTTATATAAAATACGTTATATCAAATTAGAGTATTGGTTAGCAAATTAAATCCAACAAAATCGCATTCGATACCCTGGAAGGTGGTAGCGTTTCTTTCCTAATTAAATACGATTGAATTTCAAGCCTATGTGTGCGTTACGAAGATATTGCAGCATCAACAACGTCAGTCACTTTGTCGGTCGCAGAAACGATCCCCGGTACAACGACAATGAGTCAACGCTAATTCACTGGTAGCTGGGGTCTTCCCTAAACCTAATTAACAGCAGCTATAACTGTGTTACGCGATCTTTATTTATTTCAACTGTTATTGTTTTTGACGTAGAGGGTTGTGCTCCTCTCTTAATTGCTTTACAACTTCTCCACCCAAAGTAAATGGCACCTATTAAATTATCAGCATTAACCAAAGTTGAGGCCTCCTAAATCATACCGGCCGCTGGGGCGCCATTTCGTTCATTCTGTATTCGGCTCGTTTCATTTGTGTTTCGTTTAATTCTGTATTCGGCTCGTTTCATTTGTGTTTCGTTTAATGAGTTAATACGAAGTTATATTATAATTATTTTGGTAGGGTATCCTCATGCTATTCCATCAGTATGACCGGGTTATTTCCAACTACAGTATTATATTTTACACGATTTTTTTACAATTATCTCTTTATGTGACGAGAAACGCTAAGAGTTTTGCTGCCACTGTTAAGTATTATGCGTGTACTATTATTATAATCGTCTATAGGAGCTGCAGCTCCCTCGGCGTAAACTTCTGCGGTATCGAGTCGGTACATGTTACTCATTGTGTTCACACGTTTTAAATTTCACACAAGCGTTTACTACAATTAATGCTTCCATTACCGGCCCTCGTATTACAAAAAGACGTAATTATCTGTCTAAACTATCTTATAACTTACTGTTTTCCTTCGGACTGCGTTGCTCATGTTGTTCTTTTGTCTTTTTCTAGTAGGCTTTCATGTTTTCACTTCTGATCTTTCTCTCTTCTGCGAGTTCACCACGCCTCCTTTGTCTGTTTATCTTTTCTTCCAAATTGAATTCCTCTATTATTTTTCTGAACTTATTCCTGTGCTTAAATTCTTCTTCTTCTATATTTGGGATCTGTTCGAAATCTTTCTGTACTTCTTTGTGCCATCCAAATTTTGTTACTCTGTTTCTTAGATATTCAAATATCAGTTTCGTTAATCTTTTATTTACCATCCTTAATAAATGGTTACAAAAATTTTAATCTTCTTTTCCGCATTTATTTTGAAAGCACAGCGATCTCGGAAAATTTTTTATTTGATCTTAATCTAAATTTAAATCTTGTTTATTGTATTGGGTCAATTTCTTCCTACTTTTGATAATTTTTCTACGAAAAATACTCCCCATCATTCACACGCATATTCCACACATTCAAGACATATTACTTCTTTTGTAATCTATTGTTGTATTGGAGTGTTAGTGGTCTCTAACATTTTTTTTGCAATGTCTTAATTTTGCGTTTCAGCTTATGGATTTTTTGTTATAAATGTTTGCTGCACATGTCATTTCCATCTTTTGTATTCTTCATTTCATACCTTCTTTTTCTTTTGGTGTTGGTGTTATAAGTTCTCCTAGGCATTTAAAATTTTTAACTTTCTTTAGTTTACTGTTTTCAAGATCAATTTGCTCTTTGCAGTTTGTAATGTTTGAAGAATATTTTGTTTTTTTCAAAAGATACGTGTAACCCCACTTCCTGTACGTTTTCCAATAACTATACTCTTTGTTTCCTCTAGATTTTGTGCAAAAACAAATAAATTATTTGTACGTGCTAAATGGTTAACTACTAATATAGCCTATATGTTGTACCGAGATAGATCGAGTCCCATATATTTTAATATTTTTTCTTTACACATTTTCCCTTCTCTTACGACTTGGAAACCACAGGTAAAGAGCAACCGCGAATACCATCTCCGTGTCTGACACTGGCTCTTATCTCGAACTTACTTTGTTAAAAGAAAAAATTAAAAGGAAAAAGAAAACAAAAATTGTCCGTACCACGAAGGTCACACTAAATTGTCATTTGAAGAAAACAGAAATGTCAATGACTTACTATTTTCTACTCATAAAAGTTATGTAGGCCTATTAATTAAAAAAAATTGAAAATTTAATGTAGGGAGAAAGTCATGACTGAAACAGTGATTAGTGGTCAAATTTTGTTCTTTGCTATTTTAATTATATGACCTTCTGACCCGTCTGCGTGTCCAAGTTTACAAGTGGAGAGTAACACACGAGAAATAACTACAAAGCAAGAGTAGTGTGATAAAATAAATAAATCAGTTTTGTTATTGTATGTTGTTTTCTATATTTTCCTTTATTTAATGATTTATCTTCGCTTTTGTTAAGGTTCGTTTTTGGGTTAATGTTTAATGGTTTGACGATTTACTTTTTTTACTAACGGATATCTGTTATAGCCTACATTGCAACGTCACAAGTTTTATAAAATGAATACACTTCAGTCCATGTACCCAACGCAACTATATAGTGTAAAACACGGCTAGGTCGTAGTATTTTTGCGTGTTCGTTACGTTAAGTATATGTGGTTGCACAATAAACGTATTTTAAAAAGACAAGTGAGACGCTGATGACATGAAATAATTAATTACAACATAGTAAAAGAATCAATCATTTTGTTTATTAAATGATGCAAAGAAAATTAATTGATTATTAAAATTTGAAACTAGAAACTTCAAAATATTTTTTTTATAAGCTTCCACTCTGAAAACATAACATATCTTTGATATTTAGCACACATTAGTAATATATAGTCATAAATATCTAAACATATATGATGGACAAATTATAAACTTCTTTTATGTTGGTTGGGTGTCTGAGTTTGAATCAATATTGAAATCATAGATAATCGTTTATAAAAATAATATTATCTTTATCAAATAGAAATTGAAGGTTTGCTATTGATATTTTAATAAAAATAATTATGATTTACAATGATACACCCAATTTTTAAATTAACAGAATAAAATTATTTTTTTAACACGAACTTACATTTATGTCTTGTACTCTGAATATTTACACTATTTACATTTAAGTCTTTATAATTATTTTATCTCATATTCTGTTCTTTATGAGTTCTTTGTTTAACACAAAAATATAATTTTCATTTGTCACCTGTGTATTGTAGAAGTTACCGTTGCATACGTACGTGTGTGTGTGTGTGTGTGTGTGTGTGTGTGTGTGTGTGTGTGTGTCCTGAATGATGACAATTACGACGATGATGACGCTTCTTCAGTATTCTATGGCCTGTTGTTGATGGTGGTCCTGCGCTCCTCCATCAGTCGTGGTGTATTGTAGATGATGGTGATAATGATGATGAGTTCATGTCGATTAGCAAACGAACATAGCATCCCCATGTGAAACTTCCTTGAGTCTTCGATTAGCAAACGGACACAGTGTCTTCGTGTGAAGTTTCCTTGAGTCTGTTTCTCGTCCAAAATCGCCGGAGGTGTTTATATTAGACAGCAATTCTGACATGCCAGATATTGTTTAATTTTGTTAGTTTGTGTATAGCGTCTTTTTTAACTGATCACTTTTTAGTCCGTTTTCGCGATCACGTAAACTTGATATTTAGACGAGTGGTTGCATTGTCTTCGTAATTTTTCACTCGTAATTTACTTATAACACACTCATTAATTACTAGCTAATTGTAATAGTTCCGCTTTATTATTACACTTTTCTACATTAATTTTCCATCACCATATGCGCTAAATGTCCTTATTCTAAAGGAGTTCTTAGAATTGTGATAGTATTTTGTACCAGGTAAAAAACGTATTTATGTATTGTAATCATGTCAATACCTGATTTAATAATAAAAACCAACAATTCATAAGGTGTGTCCACACTATGCTGCTGTATGTCAATTGGCAGAGGCAAGTGGCAAAGCCAGTTGGCGCTACACAAAATTCACTGCGTCCACACTACAAATAAATGGCATTCAGTCGCGATGTATACTGATGAGGACGTGGTTATTACCGCTGCTGCCGTCATAATACTAATTGAAAATGATAGGCGTGAAACACGCGATCGTCGTTATACGTCCAAGCATTTCTCGAGGTAGAGTTCGATATGAATTGAGAGACTTTGTGAAAGACTGAATACTGGATGATGTGGACGAGTTAAATCTGGAATACAGATGTGGAAGTGGTTTCCGAAACTTATTCCGAATGACGAGCAGTGATTTTGAGATACTTCATAATTTGACAGCTGCGAAAATCAGCAAGAGTGACACTTCATTCAGAATAGCCATCCAAGCCCATGAACGTCTTGCAGTTACACTGTGGTTCCTGGCAACAGGAGATTCGTACCACTCATTGATGTACTTATTAAAAATATCGAAACAAGCTATTTCGAATATCATTCCGAATGTTTGTGATGCTCTGGTCAACGTTTTGCAGGACTACATTCAGGTAAGAAAACAAACTACAAATCAATATGTATGTATTTATTTTTATTCACACAAAGTAATAAGTTTATTTTTTAATTTTTTTTTATTTAAATTTTATTTTTAGTTACTACTAATGTTAACAACTGAAACTTTTAAACGAAGGTCAGGTTTGTACAAAATTTTGTTTATTGAAACTCATGTAAAGACAATTTTCGTCACTTTGTAATTTTCTTCATTTCAAAGTTCCGTCAGAAGCAATTCAATTGATTCACTGTCCGTAGTTCCTGGGTCATAGGAATCTGAGAGCGACGCAAGGCTATTCACAGATTGGTGAGTGTATTGACTGGGTTTAGGCACTCGGTTCGGCACCTGGGAAGCTTGAGGAAATTATGAGCTTATAAGCTTATACTTACGATGATGAGCTTATACTTACGTATAGAGGTGTAAGTAGGTTCACCGATGTTGGGTGCCTGTGAGCATACTGAGCATACGTGTGGTAAGATAGGAGATGGCTGTGGAGGGGTAGTTGTCGGATTGTCATACTTTCCCATTTTAACTTCAAACAAAACCGTGTTAATTTTTTGTTTCACAACCTTCTTGGCATGTAATGATGTGAGGTCACGTATTGCATACCTACTTGTTCCCCGAAGACTGTATACTGGTCTCATTCCGATTTCTTTGCTTGTAGGCTATATCTTTCATTATAGCGAGAGCTTCGCCTGTTGCCGATGTTCGTTTAACTCTTGAGCCTGAGGGTTTCTGTGGGGATTTGAAAACTCGTTTCTTTCCTCTGGGAGAGGGTGGAGTGGGCCTGGAAAATTATCTTCTCCAGAATTATCTTCCGTTTTTCGCGTACTTCGAAAACCAATGTTGTTGTAACCAGAAACGGCTAAAAAAATAGTGCAAGCGATTCTTTATCTTCACAATTTTTTGAGAAAAAGCAGGTCTAGAGCAGTTTATAATCCCGATGGAATTTTCGATACGGACTGCTCAGCCACTGGTCAAATTCGTCCAGTAATATGGAGACAAGCTCTTTCAGCGGAAGTTATCAACAACATTCTCGCTATGCCCAGAAGTAGTACGACAGATGCACAGGCGGTTAGAAATGAATTTGCCAAATTTTTTGTTTCTCCGGAAGGCATGTTACCTTTTCAAGATAGATACCAGTAGACAATATTATAAAAACCTACTTTTGTTGTTACAATGTTTACTTAATTTCAAGCAAATTTTCTGATGGATCAAAAATTGTTAAATACTCATAGAATACAGAAAATTCAAATAATATATATTTTAAAAGCTAACCTGTGTGTCTCTCATTCCTCTTGTTCGATTTCTGTCTTTTAGAAACTCCATACTCTCATAAGCAAACCATTTGCTCTTGTATGCTTCCTCGCTTCCTTTTTTTTACACTTCCAGACTTACACTTTCCTTTTCTTTCTTCACTTCCCGCAAAAATTACAGAGTAAATTTATTTATTTTCCTCTCTATTTCTTCCTTTCCTAAACCGAAACTCACATCGATTTCAACCATGGCGTCATGTCTTTTATTGCGATTTTTGTAATCGCTCAATCAGCAGTCCCACAAAACGGGCCGATCGCGATACAAATCAATTAATGAAATTACTCAAGCATTTGTCCACTACATTGCTAATAAAAATTAAATAGCAACTTTTTAAATAGGATCTAGTGTAAAAATAAGTAATAGTAAAAATTCACAACCTACTCATAGGAACGTCAGATGTCAACTGAGAGGCCGCCGGAAGCCAGTTGGCACGTCCCCACTACAAACTCTATGCGGCTTTCTTTGATCCGGACCGACAATGGTTGGGTTCGCGTTGGCACGCCAGTTAGCAAAAGTCGGCACCATTTTGCCAACTGGCACGTGTCGACGAACACGTCCACATCACTATTGGCATTACCATTTGTCTCTGCCAATTGGAATACAGCGGCATAGTGTGGACACACCTATACGTACACAAAGACAAATCCCTCATCGTAGTACAAATGCAAGTTGGTGCTGGTTCACACACAGACACACATATACAATGACTTACACTGTCGGGCAGGTGTACACTTTCGACAGGCTCTCGCATGTACACGCCTGTACTTTCATGCACTAAATTTTTATAAACTATTTAGCCTACTCTCTTTACACTAATTATTTACAAAATACTGTCCTAGATAAATATGTAAATAAGATGTACTGTCTACTATGCAGAAGGACGTACTGACTGTCGCGAGTTTTTCGTGTCAGGACAATTCTATTTCTATAAGACTTAGTAGTTTTGGTAGACGGTACAAGCTTATCGTAGTCGTAGCCATATTATAGAACTCAAATAAATTTAAACAGATCCTATTTTTGTGCTTTTCCGTAAACAGTGGAAGATTTCCGGTCTTGGGGCAGAATACATATCGTGGTATTCTGAAATTAACGCGAGAACACTTGAAGAAGCAGGAATTGTGTAAGCCAAATACGCATGATATATTTGTACCCAGTTAGAAACCTGAGATTAAGTTTATAAACAACAATAGTCCGATATCGCAGTGCGTGTGTGCAAAGACGTGAATAGTCGGCGTAGTGGTCATCGAACGACGCGCCTCTATGCATTTATAAATTTGTATCATTGCAATATGTGTGTGTGTGTGTGTGTGTGTGTGTGTGTGTGTGTGTGTGTGTGTGTGTGTGTGTGTGTGTGTGTGTGTGTGTGTGTGTGTGTGTGTGTGTGTGTGTGTGTGTGTGTGTGTGTGTGTGTGTGTGTGTGTGTGTGTGTGTGTGTGTGTGTGTGTGTGTGTGTGAATTTAAACTAAAATAAACAGCACACCAGTAAATAATTTAAGGTATGCCGTTCTCCTAGCAGAACGTCTCGAAGGCTTACATACGCTAATCAGTAAGGTACGTAGCAAAAGGTAGTCAAGGATATGGGTTATCTCTACACAAAATATGTGTTAACCCTGAACACAGGAAACACAATCAACCAATCGAGTAAGTAAGGAAATGCAATTCTTAAGAACCATTAAAAAACGATAAATCGAAAGAGATAAAAACCAGGATTGAATTAGCGAGAAGTTCATTCATAAAATGAAGAGCGTATTCTGCAGCCGAGATCTGGCGTTCCAGCCAAAGATACGTCATAATGTTCTATTCATGCTGAACGATTGAATGGAAGAATGGACAATGAAGAAGGCAGACATCAGAAAAAGCAGAGGCGTTTGAGTTACGGATGTACCGAAGAATATTAAGAATATCCGGGGTATCGAAAATAACGACCGACGGAGTGTTAACGAGAATGGAAAAGTAGAAAGTTACATTAACGATTAAATAACGAGAACATCGGTACGCAGGTCGCATACTAATACGAGAGAAACAGAGAAACAGTATTTTGCAAGGAAAAATTATGGGAAACAACTCTATAGGAAGAAGATGAGATTCGTGGCTGTAGAACTTACGAGAGTGGTATAAATGCACCAGCATTCAATTTTTCAGACCTGCAACTTCGAAAACACGTATAGCCTTGATTACAAAACTATGGAATGAAGACGACATTTAAAAAAGAAGAAGAAGAAGAAGAAGAAGAAGAAGAAGAAGAAGAAGAAGAAGAAGAAGAAGAAGAAGAAGAAGTGTTTGGAGCTTGCGTTCGGAGTAGTAAATAGAATAATTTCTGTTACTATTTAATACATTGTTTGATTTTGCAATTATATTTAATAGTTTCAAATTCTCGGGTCTTTGGTTTATGTTTAATTTTTTATTTGACTATATATTTCTGCATTTGCGGATAACTCAGGTTTATTAGATTTTAATAGATATCAATGTTTAAGTTTTTCCAGCATCTGAAGACAATCACAGGCAAATAAATGATTGAAACTTTGACAATTGTCCGATCAAGTACTATACATTCCACTATATATATATATATATATATATATATATATATATATATATATATATGTATGTATATAGCAATAGGTGAGATTTTTTGCATACAAAATAATAATTTCACTCTTATAACATATGATAGCACGTTTCAATGAGAATTGGTTAAAGTAAAAGTTGCGTGTTGGAACATTGTAATATAGTCAATAAGAATCATATCAAAATTGTTAGATTACGTTGATTTTTGACTGTATAAAAAATAATGTGTGTTGTGAAGTAGTGCAAGCAAATGCATAAGCACATGGCGAGTGCGCGTGTGAATAACTGTGTTACAAAATAACAATAACAACGAATTAAATTAAATAATTTTTATCTAAATCAAATGTCCGACTTGACTTACACCAGAATGTGCATAAAATAAAGACCTATCTGGTAGTAGTATTTGTTAATAATATAAAGAACGAAATATATGAGTATTTTCATAGAAAAGGTTTTATCAGCCACAAGAAAAGCAATAAAATTATACCGGTTTTATTTGCACGTTTTACGTTTTTCATATACAATTTCTTACAAGTAGAATGTTATCTAGACTGTAGCCGTAAGGGTGAGGGAACGTTTTGCTAATACATCAGTTGATTTGATCCGTGATGGGATGTAAATCAGTCTAGCTTAGAACTCAGAAGAAGCAGTCTCGCGTTACTCTCTTTAACGTGTAATCGTTAACTCTGATTCAGTACGATAGGTCTGTCAGGAGTTACAAACACTAATGGTAAAGTGCGCGACTGAATACCTCGAGTGCTAGTTCGGTAAAGTTCAAGATTATCCGTTTAGGCATTCATGAACACATGAAGTCTGCCGGAGCCATATAAATAGTAATTCAACACTGTTCATAGAAGTACCCAACCCGTAAACGACCCTGAGAGCTGAAAAGCAGGAGGAGATTCTGAAGAGGAACCACAGGAAGAGCGGCGGTATCTTGATGTCAACCTGAAAGGAGCATCTGTCGACACTCATCAGGAAACGAGGAGAAACACCACACCATTCAAAATAGGAAATAATAGGGTGTAGGAAATTATTATTTTTAAGTATAAAGAGAAGATCAACAGAAACTGTCAATTAATTTTATTTTTCAAAAGAAATTGTTCATTAATTTTATTTGCAACAGAAGTAGTAATGCATTTTATTTTAACAGAGCCATTAATTTATTTTATTTTTTTATTAGAAACCATCTATTAATTTTTTAATGTTATTATAAACTGCAGTAAAAACTGTGCAATCTAAAAATTAAGGAAAATCTTTAATTAAAGCCAAATCATTACATTATGTAATATCGACTATTTATTCTACGCGACCTTGTACATCGCAATGTGTGTGTGTGTGTGTGTGTGTGTGTGTGTGTGTGTGTGTGTGCGTGTTCATAACCGTGTAAGCGTACAATCAAAACGTTTTTTACTCACAGAGACATCATGCAGTATGCTGTTGTCAGGGGGTCATGTTAGTCTATCGACTGACGACGGATCATTCGTGCATGATTCAGACATGACGCTACATACATGATCAAACGAAGAATTTATGTCTTCATGGCACTCTTATATAATTATGCATGCTTGTGGTAACATTTTTCGTGACCGTTTATGATTGATATCGGTGAATAATTTTGGTTTGTGAGTGTTTCTAAAGTTTAACGTTTTAAAGGTAGCGTTGTGTTGTTGTGTTTTGTACTGATATGTATTTGTTTACGTAACTGAACGAGCGAACCGAGTTATCAGTTTTAACTCGACCGTTTGGTATTTGTCTGTCTGACACTCTGTTTGGGGTATGTTTCACGATAACTATTGAATGCAACACAGATTTTCGTAAAATTTGGCATGCGTCTCCATACTTTTACACGACAGATCCATATTGCTTTTAAGAATGATCGCCTCCTTAAAATAGGCGGGAAGAAGGCAAAAATAAGAGGTGTAAAAATTGTAAAAAACTCGCAAAAATGCATCTGGGTGTCAAATTAATGAGAATTTTAACCAAAACCTGAATATAGTACATAGTTTTAGAAAATTTCCAAATCTTAGGATACCAGAGCCCAAAAAAAGAATTCAACATTTAAAAAAATTGTAAAAAGCTAGCCGGGTATCAGATTAAAACGCAGTCCCAAATTCTAAATCAGCGTTTACTATAATACTATTAAATTTAAGCCACCACAGGCCATAAAGAGAACTCAAAATTTTTAAACAATTTTTAAGTCTATGTGGGAGATCAAGTATTGAGAAATTTTGTCCGAAACACTAACTCGGTATTTTTAGAATTTGACATAATCAATATTTCTTATTCTAAGAAACCCCAATTCTTATTTCTGATCCCCAATTATACCACACTATACATTTAAGGATAACCAGGTTTGAAAGTTTGACTCTCTTGTTTCACGTGGTTTTCAGGTATCCACGTGTGCTTTTTTACAAATTTTGTTTTCCATTTCTCACAAAAATAGATTCATCATCGGTTAAACATAATTAACAACATTTCAATTTTTTGTACCCATTGGAAAAACGTTAATCTTAATCTAATATGTCACCTAGTTGAAGATGTTGAATAGTATGCAAATGGTGAGGATAAAAGTTCTCTTTCTTTACGAGGTATGCCTGTTCGATGTGAAATCCTTCTAATGCTGAGTTGAAGACTACGCTCTATCAATTAAATGATACATTCTTACAGGCCTACAGGCTGTTCTCAGGGTGTTCAATGGAACAAGCAACCGTCGCCAACAACAAGACGGACAGTGCTCCCAGCGGCAGCCTCTGAAGAAGCTTTTTAAAAGCGAAAACCAGTTCGGTCTATAAGGTAAAACTTTACCGTTTTTACCCATAAAAAACTTTGTGTTCCGAGTCGGTAGTGAAATAATTATATTTAGTTAAGTAACGGACACGTCATGGACAACGAAATCCAAGAAATTTTTTTGTTATGAGGTACTCTCCTGTTTGGAAATCTCCACTGGTTCATTTATTTTTTATCGACTTAGTATACATTTCTCAGAATTAAATTCTCTACAAACTGTATTAAAAATTTACATTTATTTATTGGCCATTTAAACAAGTAAATTTACATAAAACCTATAAAAGTGTGTTGTCCGACACATTAGTTTTTTGAGATTTACAAAACATTTCTAATACATATTACAAAACATGATACAGTTCTTTTCAATTTTAACAGGAACCCTCTTTTTTCAATTTTTCAGGTCAAAAACCATACGAGATCATAAAATTTATCCTTTAATTTAAGTTTCAAGAATTTCAGTAGCAGTTAATTGTAGCCTTGGAGCAGATTTCAAAATGAAATTTTTTGCAAGCCTTAAACTGAAAACAAAACCTTTGCGGACCTATGTTTATATTAAATGTTTTCTTTATTTCAGGCTGTAGAATGCACTCCTGGAGTATGTCCCATTCCTCATGGGACACTCTGTAAATAGTTATCATTTATGTGGACATGTGAAAAGTATTTGATATTAGGCATTATGATTATACATTTAATTAAAAACCAAATTCACCAGTTTGTAGCATTTATTATATGATTGTCTGCTTTATGATTGTCTGTTATTTTACAAGACAAAAAAATAGTTGAGTAATCGCAGATTTAGTAATTCTTTTGATAACTGAAAAATTGTCTAATATTAAAACTTACCTAACAATAAATGTATTTCGTTCAAAATAGTGAGCGAGTTCTGTAGCTCAGGGAGTTTGTTGTGTGCTTTATGTTTTTCGTTCATGTAAGTTTTTCCAATATTCATTATGATGCCTTTGTGTGGTTTGTGTTTAATGCTGGAAATTTATGTCACGTATGTGCAACTAAAACATCCCCATCAGTGCTTACCGACAGCGATATTCTCAAATACTTCACCAGACACGGAATCAACGTGTCTAGAGTAAGACGTTTCTCGAATTACTACAATATTTTCTCGAGTTGTAACATTTTGATAGTATATTTATACAATATTAATTTAGTAATACGTCACTAAAGGAACTGCACCAAGTAAAACACACACACACACACACACACACACACACACACACACACACATACATTATATATATACACTACACACGTGCAAAGATTAATTGATGGTGTTTTCGGGTTTAAAGACCTTTTCGAGTTTTGCAGGAGAGGAATTCGTTGCGGCGAGTACGGGAAGTACAATTTGTTATGTAAGAGTATACATACAAAAGATATATACTCTTTTAGAAGTAATTTTATACACTACGATTTAAAGAAACATGGTTTTATAAATGTTATTAGTTGAACGAGTGAAGCGGGTTCTCGGATTTGTCTCCACCGCTGTTTGTTTGGCTATTCGTCTACTTGGGGTATGACCCACAATAACCAACCGACTTTAGTGTGCGTGTCCATACTATTACTTGACAGACGCCGTTGTTTTTGAAACCGATCCTCTAAAAATATGGAGAAAAATGTGAGGGGCACCTAAATTTTGAATAAGATCCATGTGTGATATCAAATTAAAGATAATGTTAACCAAAATCTGAACAGTTTTGGAAATCTCAAAACGTTCTGACATCAGAACACGAAAAGTTTGAACTTGTACAAACTGTAAGAATCCACGCCGGCTATCAAACTAAACGGAATTTTAACCCAAACCCGAATGAAGTGTTTACTTTCATTGGACAAAAATGGAAGTTCAAATTTTGAAAAATTGTAAGAATCTATGTACGTTATTTATAAGACGGCTGCAGTCCGTTGCAACACCAATAGCGTTTTGTTTTATGTAAAGAAAAATAAACCCTCATACTTGGCGTATTATTTATAATCTCGTCATTTGTATATGTATAGAAAAACACATAAAAAGTAAATAAATTAAGAAAACAAAAACATAAAGTAGGGCCTATGAGAAACGACATATGGTCACCTCCTCTCGTCTAATGCTAAGCGTCACACTTACGACGATCTGAACTCACGGCTTTAAAAAATCAAAATTTATTAATTTGGTTTTATTTAATAATGAATGTACTTTGTTGAAAATGGTAAGCGGCATACAATTTTTTTTTTTAACAATTAACGTGCTAATTTCATAAAAGACGTGTATTATCTACATGTGTACAAGCTTTGGTTGTACGCAACCCAATTTATACTTACTGAAACTACCCTCGTACAAAGAAAACAAATAGGTTGCAGTATACATACAATAAATATGCTAACGTTATATTTCAATAAACGTAATAATATAATATATAAACATTAACACAACATCGCGATTATAAAAATAAATGTTATTTATTATAATAATTATATTACAGGTATTAAAATTATAACGCATTCACAAAAGTTTATTCCGTATCATTGCAGGCTCTGATGACTTGGAGAAAGGTCTCCTGAAACTATTGCCCAGTGGCGGTCCTACACGAAACTTTTTGAAAGGCCTCTTAAAAATTGAAGTGGAGACGGGGGAGTGGATTGGTGAAGTGGAGACTGGATTAGTATACGTCTGTAGTCACATTAAACACACACACACACACACACACACACACACACACACACACACACACACACACACACACACACACATTTAATGTATTAACAAAGAGAATATAATCATGAGCAATGTTTAAACTCTACATAATGCTTCCATGTAATAAGTTACAAACATATGTGAATAAAATGTAGGTATCTTATAAAACTAACTGCTGTATTCTAGGGAGTATGTAATCTGCGCCATGGTCATAAAAACGTCAAAGGATTAGCCAGTTAGAGGTAGGCCTATATGTTAAGTGCGCACTGGGTACCTGCTCCCACACTGCCCTCTCTCCAGGGGCGTATTTACGGGGGGCGGGGACGAACGGGACCGAACCCGAATAATGAAAAAAAAAGAATAATAAAAAACAATAAAAAATAAAGAAGAATAATATTAATAAAATAATTAAAAACAAATAATAATAATAATAATAAAACCGAACCAAACCCCATCCCCCAGAGGGTCGAAAAATTTGACGAATTTTGTTAATCTTTTAATTTTTAGACTATTTTATTATTTTTTCACTGTCTACGCTAATGTAGTAGTAACTGTTTTTGAATATACACACAGGTTTATTATACAATATTTGCGTATACGAAATATAGGAAAAGCAATTCAATCCTTAAGTATCTTCAAAACAGTGTTTCAATAAGCGTATTTTTATTTTGTTATTACCGTTTACTTTAATGAGATTAATTTCAGGACGTTATCACACGTTTTTCAACCACTTTAAAGATTGTAGTATTGATTAGTCTTACTTTTTTTCTTTTGTATGAAGCCGACTCGATCGGAACCCCCCCCCCCCCGACCAAATTCTAGATACGCCACTGTCTCTCTCAACCGTCTTACTCTCAATTATGTCTCTCACTCCTACCCCTTCCTATTGTCAGCCTATGTCTCCTAAAGCTCCAACAGCTTTCCGTATATTTCCTCCCTTTTGTCCAGTAATGAGCAGAAAAACAACGGAACATAATGGCCGTTATCGACACCGTGAATGGTGAAAAACTGATGCCAATTCTTTGGGCAATACTTAAAAATGTTCTATCCATTTAAATTTTGACCGTTTTTGCATAGGTAATACAGATTTGTCACACACGTATAAGCAACTATGGATATTTCATTTCCAGAAAACTTTTGTTCTTTATTGTCCTTATTTTTATCATTTTCAATGGGTGCAAAGCTTCGGTAACTTCGGCAGTCTTCCGACGACACTTGTAAGTATTTTGGCATGCGCAATTTATATCGCACACACTCACATTATCAAGCGTGGTACGGTTGATGATCTTTGATGGTCTTTCCAAAATGTCATCTTCTTCTTTCCTCTTTGCTGCACTGTTTATGTTTCTCCGACTAATTATATGATTTTATAACTTTTCGTGGTTGTGTTGCAAATTATGTTTTACGCTTACACGTCAAGTCCCAAAGTGTGAGCTGTTGTTGTATTGCGTATCAGTGTCATCTTGCAACACATAACACACACGGAAAGAGTTACTATCTAAAATTATCATCGGTTTAGCACGGATCGATATAAACATCGAGTCACTTCCATTATTTACAAACGCGCGCATAAATTTTTCGACGACACAAGACTGAAGACATACAGAGGGGGAGGTGTCCTAAAGGGGCCGACTCGAACTCGGCAACTCTAAGTAGCAAAAAATAAGGTTGGGGAAAGGGTCAGTTAATCCCACGCACGAACTCGGCAACTCTCTCCTCAGGTAGCAGAAGCAAGGGGGTGGGGTCATCTAAGGCCGATTCTCTGAGGCGACCTTGAGTCATCGCAATGCAGGCAGGAGACAATACCGTTGGATTTTCCAAGTCTTGCTGGAATGCATTAGACACTGTGGAGAGGCGTTTACAGGTCAGTCGGGTGGGTGACACCTAATAGTTAACACTTATGGTAGCATGGATTGTGTCAAATTTCTAAGCGTGCTGTTAAAGTGATATTTATTTTATTTATTTATTAAATATTGAGAAATGGAAGAGAGGCAAGAAACAGACTATTTTTAGTGAGCGCGGTAATGTTCACCTCATGTGCAATAATTTTAAATTCAAGCCGTATCGCTTTGTTAAAGGGACAGAAGAACGTGGATGGAGGTGCTGTGGGAGAAACTCTAAGTGTAGTGTTAAACTTTTTACTGTAGGTAGTGAAAACTTATTCTCACGCCTAGAAGGTATTCATGATCATGACCCATTTCAAGAAAAAGATATAAATAGGAAATCAATTTCAAACTCAATCAAAAGGAAAGGTGAAAGCTTAGAGGAAAGACCATCTAAGTTTATTCGGAAGGAAATAGGTGACAGTCCGTCAACCCTAGACACACTAACGAGACACGATGTCAGATTGATTAGAAACTCATGCTAGGTTAAAGAGCCTGCCAAAACTACCTAAATCTGCAACTGATCTCCAGTTGGCTTTAAATCAAATGGACATAACAACCACAAAAGAAGACAATTTTCTTCTAAAAAATGACAAAGAAAAAGGTTTTGTAGTTTTTTCAACAGATTCGAATCTAAAATATCTATGTGAACAGGAAACTTTTCTGATGGATGGCACTTTTGAGTATGCGCCAAAGGATTTTCAGCAGATATTTACTATCCACAGTTATGCGGGGGGTTTTTATATTCCACTTGCATTCAGCCTGCTGAAAGACAAAAAGAAAGACACATATTTCAATATTTTGGAGTTTCTAAAAAATGAATGCAAGAAGAGGAAACTTATTTTTAAACCAAGTACTATAGTTATTGATTTTGAAATATCAATACATGAAAGTATCAAGGCGGCATTTCCAGAAATCAAGCTCGTTGGCTGTCGATTTCATCTGGCTCAAGCCTGGTAAGTTCAACTACTAAATTTTAATAGTTTTCTACGGGATTAAAATTTTATAATTTACGCTATGTTCAAGGGAGTAGTAACAGTTATGCACGTTTATTTTTTGGATTCAACATTTCTGTGAACACCCCTGTTGTTATAATTTTTTTATGGAACATGTAATTAAAACATGTTTACTCATGGTGTTTTTCTGCCATGAACAGACTAACAGGGATCCAACGAGGAACTATCCCGTTTTATACTGAGATCCAAATATATTTACTATAAACCTGGCCGCCATTTCGTTTAGGTTAAGGAATATCTTAAATCTAAATCTAGCTTTAAAATATTTATGATATATCCGGGCCTTTAAAATGATACATTACTTGACTGCTTTTGAGAAATTCTTTTTTGTAAAAATTATAATTTAGAGTGAAAAACCAATCTTTAAATATTGATTGAAAGCTGGAGTTCCTCTATCTTCAACGTGGTAAGGTATGGGAAAAAGATGGGGGACATAAATTTATTTCATTATGATGTGTAACATTTTAATATGACATGCATAGAATTTAGAAAATCATCAATTTATCTGAAGATTATGTTAGTTTACCTAAATTTCAAAGTAATTATTATAAAATACATACGCATAAAAATAACTGGTGTAATGGAAACCGGTAGCATAATGGCCCGGCAAGCCAGAGACATTAATTTTTCTCGACAAAATTATTGAAAAATGTCCTTTGCCGAATTTCATCAAAATCGGTCGATTAGTTCCTGAGATCTAGCCCGGAATGACGGACGGTCGGACGGATGGACGGACAGATCTTCATCATGAGATTAAAAAAAAAAAGATCTTGTTTAAAATTAAATTTTATTGCATGTAACTATTGCTGTTTAATACAAATATATAACTATTGCTATGTAATTCAAATGAAAATAATAAAAATCAATCTTCTACTTGATTTGTACAACCATCTACATGTTGGTAAGTGTTTGGATGCAAAATTTAATTAAAAATAAAAAAAAAATAATTTTTTTTATAACAGCCATCTACATGCTGGGCACTGTTTAAATGCAAAATTTGGTTCCAATCCGTTCAGCCGTTTGACCGTGATGAGGCCTCGTAGCGCGTTCAAGCTTTGATACGTTCCTGTTGTTACCGGGAAACAGTATATAATTCAAATTGATATTACATTTATCATTAAATTTAATACAATGATACTACCTATTAAGTACCGTATATATCATAGTTATTTTTACAAATTTTTAGAAAACGTAATCAACTAGCTGAAATTGAATTCCGATAGTTTCGGATTTCTTACGAAAAGAATATATCGATTGCAATCAAATATATTTATTCATTTCATTTCACTCAATTTCTTAGTTCACTAAATTTATTTTTTGCGTTTCAGGTGGCGAAAGATACAGAAACTAGGTTTGGCGACCGTATACAAAAGGAATGATGACGAACAGGGCCAGTGGCTGCACTACATGTTTGGGTTAACTTATTTGAATCCCAAAGACGTCCCTGAAGTCTTCAGTGACTTGATCAGCATTCAACCACAAGATGAAAAACTAACCAAATTTGCAGATTATTTAACCGAAAACTACATTGATGAAGAAGGACCTGCAATATTTCCACCAAACATTTGGGCAGAAGATTCAGCTTCATTGTCGAGGACAACGAACGCCTGTGAAAGTTTTCACTCAAGGTTCAATGCTGCATGTGAAACCCATCCCAACATCTACAGATTCGTCAAAAGTCTGAAGGATGAACAGATCGACACGTACATCAGAATAAACAGCGCAAAAGAGGCCATATAATAAAAACAGACTCGGACACTAAAAAAAGGCAAGAATACATTCAAAATAAATTAGATCAGCTCAAATGTGGTGATATCACTAAACTACAGTTTGTAAAATGTGTTTCTTACGTAGTAGCTGCGACAAAAAAATAGGACCC
Source organism: Magicicada septendecula (assembly GCA_034769895.1). Lineage (NCBI taxonomy): Eukaryota > Metazoa > Arthropoda > Insecta > Hemiptera > Cicadidae > Magicicada > Magicicada septendecula. The sequence continues at coordinate 185,567,560 of CM068376.1, read as the reverse complement.
CTGTTTATACTTGTGAATAGTTGTTTTCAAAAATATTGTGTGGTATTTTAATACGTAATAGTAAGTATTATTATCCATTTACTAATTCTACTGCACCCTTTGTGACTGGTAGCATTATTTATTACTGTTTTTATTATTTTTTACTGTAAAAAAGTTTTTACTTTGAATCGATTCTTTCTGCTTAACTTAATTTAATAGTGCACTACACTACTAAGTTTTAATAGTGGTTGTAGAATCTTTCATTGTTATGTGCTTACGTTTGTATATTTTTATTACTCAAACTTTGTCGTGATATTTTCATATGTGCTAGTAAATAAGCAGCATTTGTAGTAAACTGATAATACAGTAAAATTATGATTGATCTTCATTAAACATGTTTTAGTAGACAACATTTTTTTTCTTTACAAACCGATGAATGACTTAAAATAACTGCAACTTTTTGTTACACGTGTTATAGTTAGATTTTTTATGTGAGTGCGCAAACTCTTTAGACCACGAAGTGCACTTGAGATAACATCTTGGGTATTGCAGGATATCCATTTTTAACACATGTACATATCAATACAGGTGGTACAAATTCAAAGAAAACTATAAAGACACTGGTACGTGCAATGAATTGGCCTAGATAAGAGAAGAGGTTGCATTGCAGTGTATTTCGCTGTGAACTTCGTGCCGCTGTGATTTTTTAAAGTTGGTACTGCGATGAGGCGTCCAGTCCAGTAAATTTAAATAAAAACGTATTTAACTTTTGATGGCTAAAACAGAATTAAAAACTATTTTACAAAATATTAGTTTTAATTTAAGCTTTATAAGGACGAAACAAATTTATTCCTAGTATTTTTCTACTATCCCTTGCGCTAGTGATTTTTCTTGGAAGTAGGCCATTACTCACCTCCCGTCCCCCAGTTGCCGAGTTCATGCGTTTGCTCAGGGGACGGTTTTGGGACAGTTGCCGAATTCGTGCGTTTGATTTTACCAGAGCAGGTAAAAGTTGCCGAGTTGGTGCAAGCCCTCCTAAAGAGAGAGAGAGACAGAGCAGGTATTTGGAAGGTACTGTAAATCCCTGGCGAGTGCGCACTTTACTTATATTTGGGACGCTACCTGTTTTCTGGTACGAAAATTACCTAGGCCCGCAACACTCAGATAGACACCACTCATCAGCTTTCGTTTATTGTGCGTGGGGGTATTAAAAACCTAAACAGTATGAGAAATCTGTAATACATAAAGCATGAAACTTAACGTATTTGTATTGATAGTGCAGGAAAAATAAATTTTGACCTCGCAAAAATTAGTACAAGCAAGGAATTTGGTGGAGATGTTCCACTTGCCATCCTAATACATATACTAAAAGTCCCCTAAAATCGAAGCTGTGCTTCGCCCGCCATATTGAAAAATGGCGGTTCATTTTCAGATTTTTGTATATAAATCCTTTACCGTTGAAGATAGAAAAAAAATTCCAAATAAAAAAAGGAGGCAATAATAAAACAAACAGTTTTTGATATCAACATTTTTTCTGTAAATCGAACGGTTTTTGAATTATGAGCTGCAGAATGTTATTGAATTTTCAAAATTCCCAATTTTGTACAAAATACACTGTAAAATGTGTGTTGACATGTTCTAAATAAAACAAAAAACATTTTTTTAGGTATATTACCGTTACACAGAAGAAAAATATACTGTAATTATGAAGCCTATAACAAATAGAATAAAAATACGAAAATATGTTATGACATTAGTTCGTCATTATCAATGTCGTCGTCAGGTAACATATCTTCTGAGTTGCTGCAAGATAATCCCTGGCACTATGCACACATGGCAGAACACTTTAACCTTGCTGATGACTACTCACAACGTTTTATGCATCCCGATTTGCAACCACAGGATATGAGCTTCAGTAAATTGCTAGGGGCTGGATCTAAACGTGTCAAAACTGGTTTCAAAGCCCCGTGGCTTAACTGCCAACCCCAGGCAGTCGGCTCTAAATGATTACCCATCCACTGCTGAACTTGTAGGTATGTGCGATATGAGTGATTGGCAGCTGCTGCACTTGTAGGAGGCAACACTGTCAAGTTAAATGTGGAATGTAATTGCTGTTTACTGATCAAACGATTGTAGGAAAAATATCTATACTCATCGAGCGTCTGGGACTTTGTTGCCCCATAAAAGGTAAGTAGAAATTTTTTCCCTGCAGCTGCAATGTCATCTTGGGATACAGCGTCCTCGTAAATAATGCAACAGTCTGTCGCAGATTCGGGTTTTGTTCTAAAATCGTAAGCCTTTAATCTTGCTCTTTCTAAAGGGCTCTGAGGTTGTATCCACAACCTGTAACCTGCAGGTATAAACATCAGACAGTTTAATGTATTCCTGTGCAAATTTCGTTGCTTTGGCATGTAAAAAATTGAGCTTTTTTTATTCCCTGAGCATGGTCGAAGGAACCGAATATGCATCTCATCTGTTGACAAATAATTAGGAGGACTAATAAGTCGGTGTCCTGGCCAACAACAACTACTCGAGAACCATCCCGTGCTTTCTCAATAGCTGCTGCTACGATCGACACATCAGCATCAGCTTCGGCCTCTTCTACCTGGACACCCCGACTTCTTAACTGGACGGCTAGATATTTTATAAGAAGTTTTTTATTTGCACTGTTTGCAAGAAATTCCGCTTGCGTTGTTGTGGTGACAGTATTCAGAGTATTCTCACTTATGTTTATATCTGCTGATGTCCTTCTTGCCGCTCTTCTTTCTTGTTCGTTTCCCTTCGTTGTTGGGTATACAGGATAACCGTCAAATACCACAACAACGCAATTACCGCCATACCGGCTAATGACGTGTGAGGTGTAATTGATAATGACCTCTTGATAGGTTGCGGGCGGGCCTGGGTCAGACAATACTGTGAAGAATATGTCCCCCATCTAGGACGTAAATACAGCTGTCTATTTCTGGTGATTCCTCCATTTTAAAAGCTGCGACAAGTGATGATTTCTTGCCTTTCCTCATACCAACCTCATTGAAAAGAGAAGTAGGAGAAGGTGCGAGTTCATGTTTGAAACGTACTTTTAGTTCCTTCGTTCCTTTAACTACACACAATTCGGTTGAATAACTGTTGTGGGTTCACAGCAACAATGTTTTCTCTCACTTTGAGTGATGAGTTCATTGACGACATAGCCTTTACTTTGTTATTTCTTCGAATTACGATCTCACAAAAATTGTTCCCAACCATTGACGCCATTGAACGTAGACCCTTCTGAAGTGCTTGATCGCAGTCTATAGTATGATCAGCTACTAACCCTGAAGATAAGCTAACCAAATTCTCACAACGCTGGTTAAAGGGATTATGCTGTTGCATCCAGTTTATAAAAGTTTGCTTATCGCGGGTGTCTCTAGCTTGTCGACTTGATCTTTCTTCAACGTGTTGTTCTGAAGTGTAGGAAGAAATGGCAGGCAAACTTCTACTGAAACGGGAGCACAAGTAACCCATCGCATTAGAGTATTTTCTGTTATTCCTCGACCATGAGTGAGACCTCCAATAGATTTCATATTTCGCATTAGACACTGCTCGATAATCATATCAGTCCAGGTTCCACTCCAAAATCTCTCTGACCGTCTTACAGTGAAAAAGCCGTTAGAGGTGAATTGCTTAAATTCGGTTGGTGATAGATAAGACTCCAGCTCAGACATCTGTTGGGTATACAGATGAGCTGATTTCGCATAAAGTGTGTGCCCTGCAGAGTGAAACTAAGGTAACAATCTTAACAACGGTAGAGACATGAAGGTTCCAGTTCCCAATTCTCTCTGCTCTAATAAACTGGAGAACCAGTACCATTTGCTCGAAGTATTGAATTTTGGAGTTCTTCTGCTGGCTTTAGCTTCCTCCAATAATGATTCAAATTTACTCTGAAAGCTTATAACGTCACTAGACAGTTTTGCATCTTCCGGTGATATTTGGTTAGATAACAGTTCTTCACCCAACTGTAGCAAAGCGTTTACTGAATCCTGTAAACTAGGAAATTGCGCACATATTATACTGTACAATGCAATTAAAGTTAGAATATGCGCTCTCAGGCTGCGGGCATATGCATGTCCTGTTATCAAATGTGGTAGGGTGTTTTTAGCATACACAGTTTCCCACAATTGTTCTAAACCGCTACCCTCCATGTTTTGCCCAATACATCCTAAAAAAGACATAAAGAAATGAAATCCTCCCAAACGCACAACAATGGAGGATAAAGGGCTGTTTTTATCGGCTGCTGCCACTATTTCTGACGATTTCAAATACAAGGGCTGGTCAAATGTTACTATGCACGTCTGATTTCTTTTAGCACATTCTGCCGTTGCAAATAAAAGGGCTGAGTGAAGTGTTGTTAAATTACTTGCTTGTAAGTTAACGAAAGGCAGTGGCATTACTCTAGATGTTTGAAAGCTGCCTGATTCTTGTGTTGCTTCTTGCATATAACCATTCCAACTTGGCAGCTGATCATTAGAATGTACGAAGCATGTCATCCAAAGCAAATCCAGTGTGAACCCTTTTTGAACCGCTTGAATATCCTTTACAGAAGCAGAAAGATCTTTGATGATTATCTTTTTCAGGGCCGAATTCAGTGACTTTGGGTATGGCTTAATAGGTATTAGTTGTGCTTTATTAACATCATTGACCTTTTTTCGCGGAATTACATGAGGGATGGTAACTAAGTCTTTTGGAGTTGCGCATCTAACGCCGCCTAAAATGTGTATGGTCCCAGATCCATCCAGCGTGTTAATATTTGCGTCAGCGTTATCAAACACGTACTGAACAAATGCACTGCTTTCTATATTAGGCTGTATGAAAGATCCTGCACAATCCATATATCGACTTGTCTCACTGTAGGAACTACAAAGAGCAAGAGAATGTAACGTGTCTATCAAGTATCTAGACCCATATTTTGATTGCAAGTGTACTGACAGCCCCAGCTGGAGCGGGGAGAAGAAAGACCTTGGTCGGCAGTTCGAACAATTCTGAGTCTCTCACTCACTTCGGACTTTTCTCTGTTCTGATAACACTGTTCAGATAAAATTTGATGTGCTGTTCCAAGGAAACTAAAGATTGTTGGCTTTCCGTTCATCTCTCTACAAATTACTCCTCCATCGTACTTTTGTTTTAGCCGTGTCTTCAGTAAATAATCGCTAATTTCTTCGTCCTCTCCTCTAGACAATTGTTTAATGATGGCTCTTAGTTCTGTTGCTGTATATTCAGTGTTTTCCTCGAGGTAATAAAAAATCAAACAGAACAGATTTTCAAGCGATTTGTTTACTGGTCTGCCAGACTTATCAAAAGCTTTATATTTTTGAAATTCTGAGTAACAGTCTAAATGGTACCTTGCTTCCTCTGACACAAGATCTGTCCAAGGTGTTACACGAGTACCAATTATCTCCCACAATTCATCTTTGCGAACGGCACAAATTTGAAGAATCGAATCTTTTATTTCATTAGTTTCAACTTCTCTTATTTGTCTCCTTCGGTTTTAAGGCAACTTTACATTAACACTCTCCATCACCTGACCACAAAATAAGCAGTTTTTCTTGTAATCGAATCTCACTTCTCGAGGTCTTAAACGCGGCACTTTATGGGCCGGCTCGCCGACGTCTGGCTTAGTAAAAGCCTTGATGGAGCTAGGCCTTGTATAGTTTTTCCGACACAACGCGTGAACTGTAAATTCTTTGGCATTAGCCATGATTTTATGTTTTTCATCTTTCCTCTCCTGACTTGCATGAATGAGCGTGGGTAGCCCCCTTCCAACGACAACCACTTCTCCTTCTGTAAGGCTTTTACAGCAAAGCAAACATATTCCAGCATCCATAACTTATCTTGTTAATCTGAAACAAAAGAGAAAAGTATCCATACAATGCAAAGTGTTTAGAGGACAGCTCATAATTCAAAAACCGTTCGATTTAGAGAAAACATGTTAATAATCAAAAATTATTTGTTTTATTATTGCCTACATTTTTTATTTGAAACCGTTTTACTTCCATATTCCTTAAGGAATGCAAGTACGGTGATGGCAAAAAAAATCGTGTTCGAGATTATTGCAGATTCTGATTCTACTACACTCAAAACATGAAAAAAAGTCGTTTTCCGAAAAGTGTCTGTGTGTGTGTCTGTCTGTCTGTGTGTCTGTCTGTAGATTTTTTTTCTATGGCAAACGATAACTGCCGCAAATTCAAACAGAATCAAATAATTTTTTGCATACAGCCCTGATTTGTAGAGTACTCGCGACCTATTGTTTTTGGTGAAGATCGGTTGAGGGAAAGGGGTAGTTTACCTGCAACGTTTATTTTATCAAGGGTAATTTTTTTTTTTGGCAAACGATAACAGCCGCAAATTCAAACAGAATCAAATAATTTTTCGCATACGGCCCTGAATTGAAGAGTTCTCAAGAACTGTTGATTTTGGTAAAGATCGGTTAAGGGGAAGGGGTAGTTTACCTGTAACGTTTTATGTTTTAACAAGGGTATTTCTTATGGCAAACGATAACAGCCGCAAATTCAAACAGAATCAAAAGATTATTTGCATACTGCCCTGAATTGTAGATTTCTCAAGACCTATTGTTTTTGGTGAAGATCGGTTAAGGGAAAGGGGTAGTTTACCTACAACGTTTTTTTAACAAGGGTATTTTCTATTGCAAACGATAACAGCCGCAAATTCAAACAGAATCAAATAATTTTCTGCATACAGCCCTGATTTGTAGAGTACTCAAGACCTATTGTTTTTGGTGAAGATCGGTTGAGGGGAAGGGGTAGTTTACCAGCAACGTTTTTTTTTCTATGGCAAACGATAACAGCCGCAAATTCAAACAGAATCAAATAATATTTTGCTCATGTCCCTAATTTGTAGAGGTCTCAAGGATTTTCGATTTTGGTGAAGATCGGTTAAGGGGAAGGGGTAGTTTACCTGCAACCTTTTACGTTTTAACAAGAGTAAAGTACTTAAAAATTTATTTAAACTTTTTGAAACAATGGTAATTGTTAAAAATAAAATAATTTTGTTGCCAAGCAATAAAATTATAATTTTTTCATGAATGTATTTTACTTCCATATTCCTTAAGGAATGGAAGTATGGTCATGGCAAAAAAAATCGTGTTCGAGATTATTGCAGATTCTGATTGTACTACACTCAAAACATGAAAAAAAGTCGTTTTCCGAAAAGCGTCTGTGTGTGTGTCTGTCTGTGTGTCTGTCTGTAGATTTTTTTTCTATGGCAAACGATAACTGCCGCAAATTCAAACAGAATCAAATAATTTTTTGCATACAGCCCTGATTTGTAGAGTACTCACGACCTATTGTTTTTGGTGAAGATCGGTTGAGGGAAAGGGGTAGTTTACCAGCAACGGTTTTTTTTATCAAGGGAAATTTTTTTTTTGGCAAACGATAACAGCCGCAAATTCAAACAGAATTAAATAATGTTTCGTATACAGCCCTCAATTGTAGAGTTTTCAAGACCTGTTGTTTTTGGTGAAGATCGGTTAAGGGAAAGGGGTAGTTTACCTGTAACGTTTTATGTTTTAACAAGGGTATTTCTTATGGCAAACGATAACAGCCGCAAATTCAAACAGAATCAAACGATTATTTGCATACAGCCCTAAATTGTAGAGTTCTCAAGACCTATTGTTTTTGGTGAAGATCGGTTAGGGAAAGGGGTAGTTTACCTGCAATGTTTTTTTAACAAGGGTATTTCCTATGGCAAACGATAACAGCCGCAAATTCAAACAGAATCAAATAATGTTTTGCATACAGCCATGATTTGTAGAGTACTCAAGATCTATTGTTTTTGGTGAAGATCGGTTAAGGGGAAGGGGTAGTTTACCTGCAACGTTTTTTTATCAAGCGTATTTTCTATGGCAAACGATAACAGCCGCAAATTCAAACAGAATCAAATACGTTTTTGCATACGTCCCTGAATTGTAGAGGTCTCAAGGACTTTCGATTTTGGTGAAGATCGGTTAAGGGGAAGGGAATAGTTTACCTGCAACCTTTTACGTTTTAACAAGAGTAAAGTACTTGAAAATTTATTTAAAATTTTGAAACAATGGTAATTGTTAAAAATAAAATAATTTTGTTGCCAGGCAATAAAATTAAAATTTTTTCATTTTAATGTAATATAATATTTTTCATTTAATACGGCAATAAAAAGGCAGGTAAGACACACACACACACACACACACACACACAATTCACGTTATTTCTGGCCTCTCTCATGTTTATTTTCTTACGTTTGCACGCTTTTTAAATGGAAAGTGCCGAAACCCACACCAACATAACGCGTGCAAGCCGAAAAAATGGACATCAATTTGCTTACTGGCGAAGCTAGTAGTTAATGAATGGGTAGGCAAAAATCTTATCTTAAATTTTTTTTAAGGAATCACTAAAAGGACGGTGGGTCAAATCGGACGCTGAGGTAGAGTTTGCTGTTACCGAATGGTTCCACAAACTGCCGTAAGAACTTTACTAGCAGGGAATCTACAGGTTAGCGCAACAGTGGAACTCATGTCTTAATGTTATTGGAGACTTCTTTTAAAATCGTTGAATAAAAAATGCTTTACAGCTCTATACGTGTGTCTATTGAACAATCCTTGTATTAGTCATACACAATAATACAACTGATTGAACTTCAAATTTTTTAAACTTGATTAGTTTCTATATATATGTTTAATGTTACAAATAATTCAAATAACAATCTTGATCATCTGTTAGTTCAGCGGAATAACAGTGACACTTTTAATAACCGCATAAAATAAACACTTAGAAACAACACAGGCGCTTCAACTTAACTGTTTGGACCACAGAAGTGAGGCATGCCTCAACGCTCTATGTGTACAGCGCGGGACAATCCCCCCTCCCTACACTTCTCTATCACACCACTACATTGCTTACATACGATGTATACAAAAAACGCTGAGGCAAGTTCAGGTTGCCTCATTCGCTTTAAACGAACTATGCCGAATCTCACCTGTCACCATCTAGCGGTCGCTCAATAAAGCACGTTTCGGTTTAATAAATTTGACAGTCGCAGTAACAATGTATAATCTTTACGTTATGTAGTTCATACGTATTTATAATTTTTATTCTACAGAATTTTTTAGGGTAGGCATTGCCTCAATTGCCTCCATGTAACTTCGCCACTGATATATATGTGTACAACGTTATCGGCAACAAAGAAGTAGTTTTTGTTAAAATTCCTTCCCGGGATATTTGGCCGTAGTCCAACGTTTTCTACAAAACCAGACGTTTCGGCAATGCCATCGACTTCCATCATCAGTGAAAATTGAGTGCGATAACGTGAGGTGGTATACATTAGTGACCACAGTACTGTGGTTAAGGCTGAAGCAGTAAGTAGAAAGAAGTAGTTTCTATGGTAATATTTCATTTCGAAAATGATTTTAAATATAAATCTTAGAATATGGAAGTCATGTATGGTTCTCCATACCGATATTTTCATATCTGCAACGGTAAAGGATTTATATACAAAAATCTGATAATTAACCGCCATTTTTCAATATGGCGGACGTAGCACAGCTTAGATTTTAGGGGACTTTTAGTATATTCAGTAAGATGGTAACTGCAACATCTCCACCAAATTCCTTGCTTGTACTAATTTTTTCAAGGTTCGTATACCTTTAGGCTTATTTTTCTTGCATTATGAAGGAATTTTCAGTCTTCTTGAGAAGAAAATTCTACACATTTAATACATTAAAATTGAGAAGCCCATGTATGTGCATGGGACGCCTGTTCGACTATAATAATAATAAAAATAATAATAATGACGATGATGATGATAGTAATAATAATTATTAATATTATTATTTTTATTATAACTTTAATCCAATTTTAAAGTTTACAATGTTCATTACATACACACCACTGGGAATTACATGCTCATCACAAACTGGGAGCAGTAACAAGTGAAGGTATGTTAAAGTCACTGTTATATTTTTCGGTCAAGTTGTAGCAATCTTACATAAGTCCGGTGGGTTTATACAAGGTGCGCGCGGCGGTCAAGGGATTTTGAAGGGGCATTTGACAACCTCGAAAAGGTATATACAAGGTGCGCGCGGAGGCAACTCTTGGGGTGTATACAAGGTGCGCGCTAGGCAATATTTTACTTACTTAATATATTCTCTTATTTCAGTTCCGTCTTATGACTTCTTCTGTCACGCATTTCGGAACGATCGTCCCGTCTTCAGACATAGGCTATATATCCCTTACACGAGATCGTCAAAATTTTAATTAGACTGACATACATGTACAAGCTACTTGAACAGTATAAACGGATGCCTTTTGGCATCTAAATATTTTTGTCTTATTCGTTTAATTTCTGTTGAGTTATGTTTACTACATAATATGCTTTTTCCTAATATACATAAACATTCATGTTTGAGATTACAATATGTAGGCATAAACAACCGTTTGTCACTGAGGGTAACAGTGTCTCAAAAAATGTCCACCCTTTAATTAATATGCCGGTATTATAAATTCTAAGTGATTTGCCGATGAGCGATCGGCCCATGGTAATCCGCTAGGTCGAAAATAATTTTAATCACGTTATAGATATGTTACATAAAACATTAAAATAACACTTCGTTGTAGCAGATTTATAAATTTCTCTACCTATTTCACACTAAGTGCAGTTTATGGAATAAATATGAAATAATTTTCTTTTTATGAAATAATAACATAAATTTAGAAATTAACTTTCATATTAAATAACCACAAGATTGATCTATGATGTATCGTTGTCTGAGGAAGACAAAATTTTTGTTACCGATGTTAAGAATGCTCTATAAGCCGTGAAAAATGGACGGACACCAGGTCCAAATGGACTCCGTATAAGCTCTTTAGAAATGGGACAGACCTACTTTTGGACCTTTTGGTATATGTTTCAATCACTTTTTAAAAAGGTGAAGCTCTCTCTCTCTTGAATGGAAGACTGCTTGTATTTCCAACCTCCACAAAAAAGGGCAGGAGAAAGATAATATCGAATTACAGAGGAACAAGTACAATCAATTCCATCTCAAAGTTATATGCAAAAGTTTTCAAAGCAAGAATTGAAAACCAATATGAGGATATGGGTTTCGTGCAGGCCAATCTTGCATAGATTGTACCTTCACATTGAAACAACTTCTTTAAAAAAGTGACAAAAAATATAAACACCAATTTAGTACTTACAGACCTCAAGAAGGCATATGACAGTGTTCCACTGAATAGGCTATGTTGGTGTTATTGAATGCTGTATATGTTACAACTGTGGAAGCGTTATACACCAACATTACTAGCATCATAAAGATAGGCTCAAGACTATCTGATGAATTTTTAGTCACCAAGGTTGTGCTATAGCATCCACTTTATTTTAAAATGTACTTCAAGAACAGCTTTATTTATTTATTCAGCTTCAGAACGTAGGAGACGCACCTGTCGCAACACGGAAATACTGTCGATGATGAAAAGCTCTTCATTTGCGTTTTACAAACGACGGCACACATGCAGAAGAAATAAAAAAATCATATACGGTAAGGGAAACAAGTGACGAGACAGTGCAATCCACTTTAAGGAGCAATCAACTAAGATGAAAAACAAAAATTAAAATATATAAGGTAATACTAGAAAGTATTGTAACATATCGAGCTGAAGTGTGGGAAACTACAGAACATATGAGGAACATATTTCATTCAACTCTAGCAAAATGTTCTGGGCCCCACATCCCAATATTTTTGCTTTTCTAGAGGTACTGAAAGACAGTATGTCGTTGTATGAGAGTATGACAGTATGAAATTACTACGTATGTGGGTATAAATACAAAGACAATAAGAAAAACATTAAATTCAAAGTTTGTTAAGAGATAACAATTTTTAAGTACTATTAAATCTGAGTTAGAAACAAACAAAATCACCAGGTTAGAATTTATAAAAAAAGCATCACACACACACACAAAGAGTAAAACTTTCTGTAATAGCCTAAGCCTATTTTAGTACTTAAGTTTTGTATTGTAGTGATAATAGAAGTATTGTACTGTGAGAGGTTTTGTATTGCATATTTTTCTACTGTTTTCTACTGTACGATTCAAACTAATAATATACTAAAGGTATTGTAACAAAAGTGTGTGTTTTAACGTATTACTTCGAATAATTCCATATTAGCACTTCCAACAGCCAAATTGCTAATTCTTGAATCTAACCACAACGCATATACTAATTTCAACTTTATTAGTTTATATGCAACCATGAAAGTAACAACACAACAAATTATAAATCAGCGGCCCTCTTTTCTTTTCACATCTGGCTTAGAGCGAACAAAACTGACCACCGCGCGCATCTTGTATAAACCCTCGGAAAGGACCCATTGACCGCCGCGCGCACCTTGTCAAACCCCAGACCGGTTAGCTCTCATTGGCAACAATTTTTGTCATGTATTCATTGTGCAGTCACTGAACTAAATAATTAAATATACTAGAAAATAGGTCCTTAAAATTTCAAAATTAATCCTATGTGAATTAATCTTTTTAACATTAATTTACAACAGAGATTACTTTTAATACATTGCGATGTATAGGTGTCGCATAGAATAAGTAGTCTATGTTAATAATAGATATATGTTATTAGAATGAAGTGGATTTATTAATAATGCTATTACTTTTGAAATTTACTGAGTGTTTAATACAGTTAATAAAATATAATTAATCTATATCTGTGGAGCTGTAGTAGCACAACTAAAATTTAATTTCTATACAATAAATAAAATTAATATTTAAAGTTCTTTTTTCTTATATACTATAAAGTCTTTACTGATGTGATAGAGTCTTTCTTTGAAATAACTTTTTTTTCTAATTGTACATAAATAAGTTCACTTCCCTTTTATGTCGATTGCAATTCCTTCAGACGACGGGTTGATCCTGCATCTGGATGTGTACTTGGGTTGATACACTCTGTCCGGCTTCAGCGTCGCTTTCGTCCGTGTAGGTATTTCTCACGGGCACGGTTACACAGCGAACCGATACAGTGTCTGCTCCAGTAAATTCGAAGTGTCTAGATCCCTAACCGGAATATCTTGAACTTTCGCCGATTAGCACAATTATAATAATTCTCGCAGTAAGTCTTGGAATTGTCTAACTTGTGTTTGTCGCGACTGGCAGACCAAACGTCTGTACCAGCACAGTGTTCGCGCTTCTTCTTCTTCTTCTTCTTCTCCTTCTATGGCGTCACAGTTCGAGTCGAACCTTAGCCTCCATAATCATCCGCCTCCATTTTTCCCTGTCCTTGGCGATCAATGTCCATCGTTTTATTTTTAGTAAATTATCAGCATCCCTCGCCACTGCGTCAATCCAGCGTGTCTTGGGTCTTCCGACAGGCCTTTTACCCTCGATCTGACTAAACAGTACCTTCCTAGGTATTCGGTTGTCTTCCATCCTAATGAAGTGCCCTGCCCATTGTAAATCTATGCAGTCGGATGGTGGTGGCCAGATCATGTCTTTATACAGCTTGTATAGCTCCTCATTGTGACGCATTCTCCATATCCCGTTTACTTTGATCGGTCCATATATTCTCCTCAAAATTCTCCTTTCAAAAGTATTGACTATTAGCGGTTTGTTTGTTCAGAGTCCAAGTCTCGCTGCCATATGTTATCACCGGTCTAATCATAACTTTATATAATGTGACCTTGGACTGATGGTGGATATTTCTTTTCTTGAATATAGATGTCAACGAAGCATATGTTCTATTTGCGGCCTGTATCCTTTTCCTTATTTCATTTATTTCTTCATTGTTTTCTGCTACCCAACATCCCAAATATTTAAACTGATTCACTATTTCCAGGTTTAGTGTTCGCACGTTATCGATTCCAAAGAGAAACTGATTTATCCGTTTAATGTTATTTTCATCGACTGACTTTCTCGTAATCTGGTTTTTAAAATAACCATTGTCATCAGATAGGTCTTTTTACTACAGACATTCTGATATAAGTCCCATCTCAAAATTGTCCATGTCTCTTAAGTTGTTTTTTATAAATAGGCCTATCCCGTAAAACAATTATGTACCCTCGCACAACATACGCGGCTAAGCATCCTTATGCACCATCTCACTGCACTTAAAATTGTTTTCCTGTCTAAAAATACTTATAACTAACATTTTTCACAAAGCTCCTTATCAGATAATTTACAGTGCAATATCCACTTATTCATAATATTTGGCGGTCAACAATTTTCAGTAATAAACAAGTCATGATCACTTTCACATCACAACTAAACATAAATATACTCGTTGCGAATAAAATGAAAACACAAATTAAATTTATTTTGCTAATGATTGCATATCGGTGGTTAAATTCTATTTTAACGGTATGCAGGATGATAAAGATATTCAACTGACATTTTGTTTAGTAGCCAAGATTTCAAATGTTTAAGAAACATTGTTTTTTTTAGTTTTTATGTCAGTAGACAAACTATTAAGAATCTAGGATACAAAAAGTAAATAAACGTAGTATGTATTTCTCCTTTAACTAAGGGTATAAAAAGAGTTTTATTTTCACACATTAAATGTCGAACGTTTATTTTTTCACAATATCCACTTCTATTGAAATGTATTCTAAATACTTTACATACACAAAAATGTCTTTGGGTAAATAATTAATTTTCAGAAACAATCGAAATTAATTATGCCTTACTTTTTTCCAAATATATAGAAGGGCCGTCCAAGCGTTAGGGTTTGTAATTTTTATATCAGCAACATTAGGTGATATTATATGTGTGTGTGTGTGTTCTATAACTATAATATGTATAGTATAATATGTGTAATATCTATATAATATGCCGTTAAAATATATTTTAATGTAATATAACTAATATGGTATCTTCAAATAACCTGAGCGAGTTATTACATTTGTAAAGCAGAACAAACTGCTACTACGCATATCATGTTTGCACGACATGACAGTAAACAAACCGGAAAAGTGGAACAAGGAATGAAGAAGCCGGTTCATATACTAAATTCATTTCGCGGTTTGACCCAGAATAAAGTTGGACACAGTACTTAATGTCAAAATTTAATTTATTACATCGAAAAAAGGTAAATATATTTCACATTTAGTGGAAAACAAGTTGTCGGTCGGGGAAGGCATAAAGCTAACAGCTCTAACTTTGCACTCAATCACATTATTTTGCCAAACAAAAGGCGGAAGACGTTCGGCGCCAGTCGTCGTGAGAGAGAGGGGGGTCGACAAGGGGAAGGCGTCGTTTTTGGTCATTATACTCTTCTCTATCTGTACAGTTTTCCTTGTGGATGTTGATAAAAAAAAAAGAAAGAAAAGCAGAAGAGACAAATAATCATCTAGGAATGGTTCCAAAAAACGGGGGAGCCATGAAATTGCGGATGGATTGTAAAGTCTTAACAAAACAACGAGACCCGTTCGTTCATTTGCTTAGTACCCTCGCGCGTCATTATTTAATTTATTATACATTTATTATAGTGAATTTGTTTAACGTATTGACAACCTAGTTTGTACTTCTTGCAGTCACGTCTGCGCTTGCGCGTATCTAAACAGAATGTTTCAGCAACATGTCATGAATTCTCGGCAATTAGTAATATACACAGCATAACCCTGTTCAATCTAAACAAAGTTATTTGGATAACACGATAATCCATCGGATATTTTCGGAGTTAAAGATGGAAAAACAGAACGTATAGGCCATGCATAATGGCGGATTTACATTCTGCCGCACTTGTCTATAGTAAATTTGCTGCCTCTTATTGAAGATTATTGAACAAAATTATGGTCCTACATACATAAAAATACATTTATTTATATCTACAGTATGTGCACGAGCTATGTCGAAAATGGAGTGCAGTTTTAGAAGATAGATAGGCCTATACCGTTTTTTTGAAAAAAAAAAAAAAAACACTTGAATACACGCGATAGAACACGTTATTTGAGCAAAACGCGCAAACGCTCAAAAATGTTTATAGCACTTGTAATATTTCAAACTCTCCTTTGTTATATTAACTTGCTTCGTGACATTTCATGAACAAATAAATCGATTACGTTATAAAACCCAAACTCTTCGTGATGCGTGGCGTGAACTGCCGACCAGTTGAAGCTGCAATTGGCATCCGCCAGTGTAGCCCGGAGATCTCATTGTATCTATGAAAACGAGATCCCGGCTGAACAGTTAGATGCTGCAGAACATAAGAACGTCCTCAGGGCAATGTCAACATGTGAGTAAAGACTTCCCTTAGTACATTATCACAAATAATTTTGTAAATTTCTAGTGTTCTTTAGTGGTCTTTCGAGTTGAATAAAATGAAAACATTCATTTAGAAATTGTTATTGTTCCGGTAAATCTTGTTTGTATCCATTATGTAACAAAGCTGCGTTATCAAATGCAGATATAAATTTCCTTGTAGTAAGAAGCGGCATTTCAGGGCTGGCTACAGAGTTAAGCCCCACTTACTCAGCCAGTCCAAATAAACTGCCTAGTTTTTGTTAAGATCTCAATATTGCAATTTTTCGCCTCTGCAAATCTGCCGCCGTGGGCTATAGCTCTCTCGACCCCCTGTAAATCCAGTTGCGTATATACAGTGAAAATCGTTTTAATTGTATATTGTTTAAATGCAGAAGATTTTTACACTTTTTGTTGTACACGACAACAACAAAAACCTCAACAACAGTAGTAATACCCTAATAATAACAATAATAACAACAATAATGTGGAATAGTTAACAGGCACAATCCGAAAAAGCATTATACGTTAGTGGTTTCTAACCCTTGGCTAAATCTCTGTCCACCCCTTTTCATGATAATCTCGGAGGATCGTTTTGTAGCAGCTAAGCCCAAGGGAAAAGCAGTAGAGGCTGAGGCAAGAGAGCCAAGTTTCTAGTGGTCTAAACGATATACCTGGCTTTTTTCTCGTAAACTAGATTGCCTTAGATTAGCAGTTTCATTGAGCGACACTATGGTCGATCCTAACTATAGTTTCCTTATTTTTCTTAAACTCCTAGTTACGCCCCTTCATATCGAAAGCGAACCCATCTTGTTTCAGAGTTTTATTTAGGGTACATAAATTCGGATGCGGAATATTCACCGTTTTGTTAAGGCTATGATACAAACTCTCAGTGGCGTTTCTGTGACAATCCCATGGGTCTTACGTAAAATGGCGAGACACGTATCTCACAATTTATCGAGTGGTAAATATGATAACGCATATTGATTTCGATTGTTGGTTTTGATTGGGACCCCGATTGGTGGTCGTATGAACTGGTGGCAATGAAGCCAATGAATTAATTATGAAGCCTGGTGGCTTCAAATCTCATCCCTGTGGTAAACGGTAACTTGAAGAAAAAAGGCTTCGCAGTGAGTGTGAAGCAGTCAGAGGAAATAAACTGAGATCCGTCAAAGATTCGGATTACGGAGCAATCGGCACTTCTCCCACCTTCTATTGTTAGACGATAACTCGTGTCCGTTGGCGCGTCAAGACCAAAGGGGAATTTTTTTCCTTATCCAAAAAAAAAAAAAAGGTTCTTGACGTTCATCTAAACGTCAGTTAATATATCCGTTAATATTAGTCGTGATTTAATAGTTTAATTTAGTAATATATTAGTTTAGTTTTAGAGAATTGTTAAGTTTAGCTTACGAACTGTAAGACAGTGAGGAACCGTCAAGTGTCCGAGATTCAAAATCAAACACGTAAACAAGTACTTTTGATCTGTCAAACTCTGAAAATAATACTAGCAGAACAAAAATAACGGGATCCTACCACCATAGTGAGAGAAATTCTCGTGGGAACCTATATGCCAGCAGCCCTTTTTTATTCTGATATACAGTAAGAATCTTCAGGAATACTTTAACATCTCAGTCGAGTTTTGGAAGGACTCAAGATTCATGGTCTAACCTGCCAACTAAAGAAATGTAATTTTTTGTCACCAAAGGTGAAATATTTAGGACATATCTTAACACCTGAGAGTCTGAAAAGGCAGCCAGAGAAGAACAAGACTATTTAAGAAATGGAGATTTCCTGTAGTAAACGCCAAATTCGTCAGTTCCTCGGACTTTGTGGGTGGTATGGCAGCTTTGTACCACATTTCAAGAAAAAATCAGCTCCTCTAACAGACCTGTTGAATAAGAAGAACACACCTGACTCAATCACACCCTGTTCTAGTTGTTCCCATGTCATGCAGCACCCAGATCCTGGAGATGTCCCATGATAACGCTGAGGCCGGACATCCAGGAGAGATAGAAACCTAGCAGTTCATACGTCGAAGGTTCTTCTGGGTTTCCATAAGGCAGGATATTTCCAGCTACATCCGGACATGTTCTATCTGTGCCTGTACTAAGCCAAGCAACCAGAAGTCTGACACTAGTATGCGAGGGAGATGTCCATACCAGCCTTGGGAAGTCATCGCACTTAACTTGATGGGCTCATACCTCAGAACACCACAAGGAAAGATGGGAATCCTAATGATCACGGACCTATTCAGCCGATGGGTGAAGGCTTTCCCGATTCAGGACTGGGCAGATCCTGACAATATTAAGAACCAAAGTCTACAGTCACTATGGTTATGCATGTTGTCTGTTCACTGACAATGACTGTCAATTCACTTCCCATCAATGGCAGCAAGCACTATCAACATGGTGTATTGAACAACTTCCATCCACAACCCAAGTGCAAATCCAACAGAGCGGCAAAACCAAGAGCTGAAGAGAATGTTGAGAAAGCATCTAATGGACAAGGAATGTAAAACCTGGGCCCAACATCTATGCCAGTCGCTTTTTGCTCTATGCCAGAGAGTCAGCAGCAAATCTACTGAAGAATGCCATGCAAATCCAGAAGCATGGCTGAAAAGACATCAACCAGAGGTTGATAAGAAACGAGATGAGGTGAAGCTACGGACCCTCGAGGTAGAACATTAAGGAGGAGAAGACATTAAATCCAGGGGACTTTGTGTTTGGAAGGAATCACACCCTCAGCAACAAGGCAGATGGATACCATGCAGGTTATCCCAGAAGTGGGTAAGACAGCTTGAGGTAGATCAGCGCCTGGGAAATGGTGTGTATTCACTAAGGACATCTCCAACAATAAAAACCCATGTTGCTGAGTAGAGGTAAAACAACCTCTACGACCTGACTAGACAAGGGCCAGCGCATAGATAGAAGATACCAAATCCAGTCATGACTCTCCAAAGATCGAAGAGTTACAAGCTTATACTGCCTTTCGCTAAGAAGATAAAATTTTGTATACTCTAAATGGATTTGTAAATTTGTAGACACTGTAGCGCCCGTGTCAACTGTAAATGATGTTGCTTTACCTTACGCAAATCCATTAACGATCAGGTTTCTACTGGTCTTATGTAGCGTGGAAACTGTGTGCTGTTCTGGGGCTTTACTTCTCCAATTGGTGCGATCACTCTCTTCTCTCGGTATTTTCTTCTCCCAACAGTCTACCTGTAGATGACCACGTTTCCCACAGTTCTAACACTTCGGTCTTCTGTCTTTTTCCCATCGTTCAAATCATTGTGGCGCTCTTGAACTTTTGAATTGTTTGTCCGACAACATTGATTTTCTGCACCCGTCGTAACGGCAATGTGATACTGGGATCTTCTGACTATAGTGTGATGGGATAAATCCATTAATGTAGCGGGACGCTGACTTGCCAGCTTCAAACTCGATGGTGTGAACAAGAGTTTCTGAGCTATTTTGGTGTCTTGCCATTCATTCGTAACACTTACTGAATTTCAAAATCTCAGATGCCATCAATAAATTTCTGCACCGCAAACCTTATTAAATAATCTTCTTCTGCTTCAGGATAGGCCAATCTGATCAATCTGTCGATACTTCCTTCAAACTCTTGAAGACTCTCCCCGGAATGTTGTCGTCTTGTTCTCAACTGACCGTAGTACACACCCCGCAAATGTTTATCACCATACCGTAATTCTAGAGCTTTATTCAATTCGGCATAGAGGTTCTGGCTGTCAGGTGGCACTTTCTGTAGTAGCTCTGCGGCAGGACCTTTTAAAGCGAGAGGTCCAATTATTTGCGCATGCGGCGGCTTCAAATTGCCAAAGGTATGTCGTCCAGTGTGTGCTTCGGTCAAAGGTTGGAGCCTTGACATGAACTATCCCACCCGCAGGCAAGGTGACTTCCTCTTTGTCTTTTCTGTCTTTATCATTGGTACAGTCTGTTCACAAATTTGTTTTGGTTGTATCTGTATGAACTGCTAAACTTCATTTTAATTTGCTCTTGTATATTTGATTTGACATGGAATCTTATACGACAGATATTTTAGTAGATATCGTTTGTTCTATATTTGATACAGATTTTTCGACTGTAGACAATCTTAACTCTTAACCATTCAGGTCACTGCGCACAAGTCACTTCGAAGGAGTCCCAACTCTGCGGTAGTATGTTCTTACAACTGTTTTTGCATAGCTTCAAAAAGAGCTTCTGTTTTATCTGCTTCCTGCTTTCGTTCTTCTGCCTGTCGTCCTTCTGACTCGAGCAACAGTCCTTTTTGTATTTCTTCTGTTTCCAGCAGAAGAGTTTTCTGTCTCTCTTCTGCTTTCTCATTTTGTCGTTTTTCTGCTTCTTCCGTCTCTTGTCTACGTTTCTCATCCTGACGTTTCTCTGCTTGTTCTGCCTCTTTTTATCGTTCTAATTTTTTGTTGTTCCTGTTTCTACCGCAGCAGCGCTTGTAAAGCTTCCATCACTGACTGGCATCCATTGTTTACCCATTAATTACAGATTACACTAGTCTTGTACAAAGTGTCCACTGTTAACGGTTCTATCCCACTTCTGACACCACTGTTATGACGGACTACTGATGATCGTATGGTACAGTGAAAAACAAAATACAAGAGTCCAATTAAGTCACTAAAAACCAGCTTTAATTATCACAATTAACAGTTTGTAATCAACACGTTATTCAACAAGATTATAGTCGTACAATAATTCAAGTTAATTTGTCCAGACCAATAATAATGTCAACTAACAGAGTCGCGCACAATAATCACTTTTCACTAATAACAACTTGAACGCACAGAGTAATCGCCCGAAGTAAACCCGAACCTCACTTGAATAAATCGCTACTTAAACTGAAACTAAGCGTAGCTGAATGCTTATATTTATACCCCACTAAGATTCCAGAGTAATCCATAATACGCGTCAGAACTACTAGAAAACACTAGAGCGTAATTGCTTGCGGCCTTGAACACAGTGGGCGCGGCCCGGTGAGTCTGGAACAGCCTCGTTAACGCATGTTAAGAACATTACGTACGCACACATTACATTACAGCTGATTGTGCTGGAATAGCCGAGAAACATGTAGAACGTTCTGTAATGACGTAACACTATTTTATAAGGGTACAGATGCACAAGTGTGATATTGATCCTGTACAAATTTCTTCAAATGTTGACCAGTTTCATAGTGCCTGAAGGTATAGTCTGGACAATGAGATTGATAATGCAGAGCTGCAACCAAGAAATACAAGAATTAAATCCACTTGTGAACCAATGAATAAGCAAATTGTACCAAAAGAAGTGTGTGACATTGTGTCAGTTCAGGCCAAAGAAAGATTCTCTTTCTCTGGCCATCTGACAGCTTCAAAACTGTTTTATAGAAACATATACAGTAGCTATTTAAAGAATTTTCCAAACACTGAGTTAAACAATGTTATGAAATCTTATCCATTTATGATCAACTATAACTTAAAACTAAACTAACAATGCTTTACAGTCAAGAAAACCTTTAGTAACCAGTAGGTGCTCTGCCCATCTTGAGGATTTTGAGGAATTTGCTGCAGAATAACTTGGAGAAATAATATTCAGAAACTGTTAGTCTGCTGTTTTGGTAACAGCACTCAATGACAACTTCAGAATCTGAAAAGAATAAAATCATTCCTTAGGTCAACAATGAGTAAAGACAGACTAAATGCTTACCAATGATAGCCATTGAAAAGAAAATGTGTCAAAATAAGGATTTTAATCCAAATGTTATTGACAACTTTTCTCAAATAAAGGAAACAATGGTGGACTTTCTTTACAAATAACTTAATTTATTAGTGTAGGATTCAACTTATTAGTGTTATGCTTGTGTTAAGTGTTTTGTTTCTTTTTACTTACACGCTTGTGTTATAACCAACTGTTGTTTTTGACAGTACTGTTTATACTTGAGCGCATGTGATTTTCTAAAATAAAGTTTCTTCACTTTAAGAGTGGATTCTGATGTATACAAACCCATGTGCTTGTACTAGAACTGGATTGATTAGATGAGTGTCTGCATCTCAAATCCTCTGCTAGAAATAAAGTACTTCGCAATCGGTTATTATTATTAATTGATATTATTATATAAAAGATATTAACAAACTTTTTAAATACAAATGCCTTTTTGTTTGTACAAATTATGGTTGCATCAATAATCAATCTCACAATTGTGAATCGAAATTTGTATTTTTTTGTGTTATATATTTTACATGTGAAAAATTATTTGTGATAACGATAAAGAAACAAGGTGTCACAGGTTTATTTCGATCGCTGCCTAGAATATGACAATTTATGTGAACAACTTCCTTCTACAGTTTTTGAATGAAAACTTACTAGTAATTCTCAGTCAAATAAATAGTACTCAGAATTTACGAGACCTAAACTCATAACTTGTCCCAGGAAATTTTTATTTATAATTTTCAGTTCTGAAAAAGGCCTCTGCGGACACGTTTGATAACATCATTGATAAAAACATTCTCAGCTTGCTATGCTAGGGACTGCTATAAGTATGATACCAATCCCCTTTAATACAGTACAGTACTGTAACTTGAAACACACAGATTACAGTAGACGTCATAAGAATCTCTTCAACACCTTTTTTAATTAATGAAACATGTATTTATGTCTATTTTTCTCTCAATGTCACGAAGTTAGGTAAGAACATAGTTACTTTTACAACCGAAATATGAGCTCCTCCTCCCTCCAGGACGACGTCCCCAGCAGCCGTCTTATCCACCTATGGAGAAATACGACACTGGAAGAAGAAATAGCACGACGAAACCTAAGAGAACTAAAGGTAGAGACGAGATACTGCGAGAACCCAAATAAATCTAAAGTGTTTATACATATAGAACACACACGCTTAACTTGATACAGTTAATTTCTTGAAGCATTAGTAAATTAATAATGTATAAAATGTACTGCGAAGAAGATATTTGTTCACTTCACAGCAAAAGTAAACAAAACTCCTTGACAACATATTTATACAATACACGCGCGCGCACAACGTACCTAAAAAGAAATAGTCTACGATAAGTAAAAAAAAAAACTTTGGTTGGCTTCTCTGTCATCAGCTTAAAACGACAGAGTGAACATATATATAGTGTGTGACTATACAAAAGTTTGTGTGTGTGTATGTGATAAATCGACAACTAATAATGACTAGTTCTCTTGAAAAGCGCACTTTCGAAAAACAGGGTTCAGCGATAAGATTTCTGGTTTCAGAGTTTATGTAATAGCGTTTACAGACACGTTAAATGGTTATAAACTATAACAAATTATAGACTACATGACGCGAAAACATTTTCTTTTAAAATTGTGTTACTATTTATGTTAACTGTACTGTATTTAGGCGCATCTTCTTGTGATCTAGACATTTTGGCTCCATCAAATTATCAGATTTGGAATTTCTGTTACCGGAGACATTTGGGGTTTTCTCTTCGAATATTTTCTATGTAGGCCTAAATTATTTCAGTGTCAAAATTCTTCTCTCTCTGATCCATTTTTGTTTATCACAGTAGTTTATATTTACTATATTCAATTGCTAAAAATAAAAGGAATCATTTAATGAAAAAGAAAACGCAGAAAATATAGAAAAAATAAAGTTTCGGATCACAGATAGCAAGCAACTATGTAACTCATTTCATTAATTGGCGCTACAGTCCGTCTAGAGCTGGGTATCGATGCCACCAGACACCTAAAGTTTCGGATCCACTACTTATTATTAATACACCTAGCCACCGCAGCCTCGGGCGTCGTACAGAACAGCTCCCCTCTGGCTTCGTGCTCACCACTTTTTTTGGTACGCGATCATTTACCATCGTATCTATGTGCCTGAGACATCTTTTATGTCGGTGACGATTGCCGGGGCATTGTAAACTTCGTCTAACTCGACATTGGATTTTATCTTCTGCATTATCTTCATACATAACAACCGGTTTGATAGGCCTAATTGTCCTATGTACCAACAACTTAAGGTGTCTTGTCACAAAGAAGGATTTGATGAGTTTCTGAAAGCTGCAATAACACCTGGTTCCTGCCGCCAGTCGCGCTTTTATTTCCGTAGCCATTTCGTTGTTTTCCGTCACAATATCTCCAAGGTATTTAAACTGCTCCACACGTTCGCATCCTTCAAACCGTCTCAAAACAAATATGTGCTTATCAATTTTGCACGAACGCCGCTTCACGAAAAACAAAATACGTGGATTTTAACGGCCGTTATCATTAACTAGGCTTCGTGAAACGGATTATTACCCGTTAAGTCCTTAACACATGATTTACCGTTAAATTCTATTGCTAAATCTGTTAAATTCTTAACAGAAGTCAGTGAAACAGAGAACTAAACCGTTAAAAAATTAGTCTGAGAGGTACTGTGCGTCTGCCTTATAGCTCCATCCCCGCACCTTCAGACTTGATTTTGTCTGGGCACCTTAAGAAGTCATTAACCGAGTTATTTATTATTATTATTATTTTACCAAAGAAGAATGTACAAAAATAGCTCAGACTCAATGGCGTAACCAGGATTTTGCCACAGAGGGAGATTATTGACCAAGATTTCTCCATGGTGATAAACGGCGTGAGAAGTATTAATGGTATTAGGACATTCGCCAACACTATACGTTATATGCAAGCCGCTGGTACTGCAACATTGGCAATCTGTCTAATGGTGGGGGAGGGGTATTTTAACTCCCAGTAATACCCTTCTGGTTACGCCACTGCTCAGATGATCAGACTTCAAGACAAATGATTGCCGGGGGCGGCGAAAGGTCCCTAGCTAATCACGGTCCCGTCATAAAGAAAAAATTATCTGTTATAGCTATCTGTTACGTTAAAACCCTATTGATCTTTTGAATCCAATCTACAGACTTCAGCACTTTTTCGGAGGTTTGCATAGCACTCAGTTGCACAATTTTTGCAGAATTTCAATATCTGTTACCGAAGGAGAGCGAGCATTCAGCATGCTTGACATCATAAAGAAACTGCCTGCGAGCTAAAATGTCAGAAGACCGCTTAAGTAGTTTAGCACTTCCCCACTTAGAATATGAAAGTTCATGAAATTTATTTTATTAATGTAGTTAAGCACTTTGCTGCAATTAAAGTAAGAAAACCTTTGTAGTATGATAAAAATCATTGTAATCAATTTTTTTGGAGCCGAATTACTTTAACAATTTTTACAACCAAAATCAAAAAAGCTATTTAAATTAGTTTGGCTTTGATTAATTGTAAATGTAATAAGTATTATATATGACACTATCGTGTATTCAAGTCATTCCTAATTTTTTTTTTTTTTTTGTTATAAGAGACGGTCGTAGGATTAAGGCGAGGGCGAGGTGAGAGGGGCCAAACGTTCCACACAGTTCCTGTCGCCGGTCCGGACAATTGTAGATCGGGTCTACCGTATTTAAAAATAGATGGCTTATTATGTTTTCGTAAATGTATTAATCAAAACAGCAGTGACTTGTCTTTTTACTTATTTTATGTCGCCCGATAATTATTTGCTTATTTAGATTTTATACAGCGTGTGTGTTTGTTTAACTACTTCGGTAAATAAAGGCACTTTTAAAAATCTGTTTCAGCTGTGCGAAAGCGAAGATAACGAAGCAAAGCTAATTTGAATTTAAAATGACGTGCAACAGAGAAACAAGTTGCTTAGAAATAATATCGTTGTGTTGTTCACATATATCATAACGCGACGACGTCCGAGCAAGATACTTTTTAATCACATTTTTCTTCTTGTTGTAGGCGGCGCATGCGTACGTACTCCTGGAAATTTGCTACTGGAGGAGGAGCGTCGTGGCGCCTCTGTACTTAGCGCGACACATCTCTGCTGTCTGAAAACACACACATACACACGCACAGATCGAGGGGTTGAAGGCACAAGATGCGTATACAAAGCAGATATACACGCGTATTTCTGTGTATATGGACGATTTGTTTTCTCACAGACACGCATACACACGCTCTATGTCCGCTGTATAAACTTTACAACTCGGAATAAGTATAAACCATAAAATATTATATAGACTACGCGACACGCAAACACCTCCTTTTTAAAGATAAATAAATATTATTGTGTTCCTGCATATATTAAATTCATACGTTTCGTCTGAAGAGCGAGATCACGTCTTTTCTGTGCGATCGGCAGTTTGTTACTTCACATAATTTAAAATAAAAAAGAACCCGGTTCCGGTTCACGGTTACATAACTGGCGAAAAATTTAACTTTCATTTGTTCAAGCAAAATCCCTTACACCAAAATGTTATCGGGCTTTTAGAAGTCCAGGTTCACGTTACAAAAGAAACTGTCCACTAGTTCATAAAATTATGAGTATCAATGAATAAAGTACAGCCCATAGAAATGAATCAATCATTTCGACCCATTCCAGTGGCGTAACTACGGGGCGGGGGGGCCAGGGTGATCAACCACCTCCCCAGAACTATTAAAAATTCCAGTGAAATTAAGTAATCACTTAACTTAAATCTATTTCTAAGCCAGTTGCGTGTGTTAAAATAAGACTTATAAATAATTATAGAAATAAAAGGATTTACAATATTTGTAAATTAATTAAATAAAGTTTTCACAATAATGACAACCCTTCAATGTTTGGTAGGCCTAAATAACGGAAGTATTTTCAGCCTTAAAAAAAAAAAAAAAAAAAAAAAAAAATTACCCAGGCGTCAAAGAACGAAGGCAGAAAATCTACTTATCTTTCTCGTCTTTACAGGGTTGTCTGTGTCATGGCTCCTCTAGTTTAATATCCCAATGGTTTGGACCGCTGTCTTTGTGCAGGTAAACTAGCAGTTTCCTGGCTTTACTTCGGAAAAATTAAGACATTTTATAGCAGGATTGTGCTTAAAAAATAACTTGCTTCAACAGAAACTATAAGTTGCTAGGAACAGCATCTTCAAATTAAAGTGTGAAGGGGTAATAAAACCAGGTTTTTTAGAATATCTTCACTAAGATATTTTCCACAAGATTGATTAAGAATACAAATTTAGAACTAAAGTGACACCTAATAATGACATGAGATTTATTACCTTTAATTTTAATCATAATTAATAAAGATAGAATATTTTGAAATCAGCGCTTTTCCATATTTTTTTCAACCCTTATCCTTCACGTAGGTTTACTCAAAAACTCTGAGGCGCAAAGAATGTATATAATGCACATATAAAATTATATGAGAAGAATACTGAATTTCTCGTCTGTTCTTAGAAAAATGGGAATTTAGTCTCCTCGCCCCACAAAAGCTAGTCTCATTCACCCCCTCCCCCTAAGGGGCAGTTTCTAGTGTATTACCAGAAATTTTCATCGTCATATAAAACCTGAATAATAAAAACAAAACCGTAAGTGTTCGATAACGTGTAAACCCGTAGTTCCTGGTTCTAATCGGGATAAGCATTACAAGTGTCCTCTATGCGCCACCACTGTAAAATCATTTGGACCTGCATTCGGTACGGGATAATATTCGAAATAATTTGTTCCGCTACAAGCGAATTTCATGATAATATTATTAAATTAGAATACTATATATATATATAAATTAATTGATGAATTATTACATATTGGTGAGCTTAAGACGGCCATGTCAAACACGAATCCTTCATAGGCCGAGTGGATAATCAATGAGGGGCCGCAAATTTTTATGTGTGGGCACATACGTTTGATATAAATGTGCATAAAATAATTAGAATTTTATTTATTAAAATATCGTATATATATTTTTAACTTAAAACGTGTTTTACTAAAACAAATTATTAACTAGGCTACAAGTCTTTTACACTTTTGATAAATATGTGTATACAATTAGCCGTTTTACCTAAAAAATAACAACTGAAGTTAGAAAATTAAAAGAAAATATCGTATGAGTAAATTTACAAGAATATATATTGCAACGTTACAAGTATTATAAAACTAATACATTTCTGACCATGTACCCAACGCAACTATAAAGGGTTACACACCGGCTAGGTTGTAATATTTTTGTGTTCGTTGCGTTAAGTATATGTGGTTGCACAATAAACGTATTTTTTACAAAGAGCAGTGAGACGTTGATGACATGAAATAATTAATTAAAACATATTAAAATAATCAATCAACCGTTTATTAAATATTGCAAAGAAATTACTTGATTATTAAAATTTGTACCTACCTAGGTACCAGCACAAGTACGTTCTGCCGATGCATAATTGCCTACTAGGGTGCTTCCGTCGCCTAGAGAATTCAACGGCGACACTCTTGGTCGCGTTGAGAGACACCCTCCATTTATCAGTCCAGTCCCCGAGCAAGTCGAGCTGGCGCTGCAGTCGTAAGACGGCCCGTTCTACATGACGATCGGCCGTAAATACGGCCGTGTCGTCCACAAAGAGGGCCACCTGGACTCCAGGCTGTCTCGGCAAGTCGTTGACGTAGACTGAGAACAGAAGGAGGCCAAGAACACTACCTTGAGGGGACGCCGGCTGTGATTCGTCTCTCGGAAGAGACAGAATCGCCAACTCTCACGCAGAAGGTCCTCTCCGTCAGAAAGCTAGCGATCAGATGAAGGTAGCAGTCTGGGAGCTGGACTTTCCTAAGCTTGAATAAAAGCCCATCATGCCATACACTGTCGAAAGCTTTTTCTACATCTAAGAAACAGCCAACTGTCTGTTCTCTCCGACACCCGGCGTCCGTGATGTATTCCACCATTCTCATCAGCTGATGAGTGGTGGAATGCCCCACACGGAAGCCGAACTGTACGGGGACCAGCACGTCAAAGTTTATTAGATGATCTCGTCCATGACTCTGCACGAGACGCTCAAAACCCTTGGACGTAGCGGAAAGTAGGCTGATGGGCCGGAGGTTGTCGGGGCGGGAAGCATCCTCTCCCTGCTTCGGGATAACGATGACCGTCGCCTTTCGCCATTTCTTGGGAAAGTAGGCCTGTCTAAGACACGCGTTGAACAAGTCAGTCAAAAGCTAAACTCCAGGCTCCGGGAGAAGACATAGAGCGGTGTTCATGACACTGTCCGGGCCTGGAGCTTTTCTTGGCTGAAGTTCAGCAAGCCGATCTGAGACCTCTTGCAAAGTAATGGGTTCGGGCTCTGCCCTGATCGGAAGAGGCTGAAAGACGCTATTACACATTGAATGACGTTATAGACATGTTTTAAATTGATTTTGTTCAAATTTGTGTATAATAGCTGTAAGTTTTGAAATAACAGATGGGTAATTATGTGTTATATGTCAAAATGTCCGTAAATTTATTTTCTGTCATGTCAAATGCAAATTTAGTGCGCGAGTGCGCGTGTTATTCGTGTTTTCTTGAATAACTCCTATACTAATTAACGTATCGGAATGGATCTTGGACAGCGTATGCCTCATAAATAGCGCTACATTTTAAGTATGTCATAAACTCAAAATATATAATTTTACTATGTATTTTTTAACTGAATTCACTTTTCTATAGAAGCCTTATCTACAGAAAAGTGATAAAACTTTTAGATAAAATCTATACAAGATTTTGCAGACTCTGGCATAGTCTTACATGATGTATAGCTATCAAGGTAAAAATCTATCATCTGTTCTAGATTTCAACCAATCAGGAACTCTTTTCCATTTGAGATGTGCTCTAGTTAAGTCAACATCGTCCAGTTCTCTTCTCTAACTCGTCCTTGTAAGACGTACTCTCTGTGCGAGTTTTTCGTGACAGTACACGTTTTTCTATAGGGGTGACAACAGTCTTAGATCTTAGCTACGAGATACCCGTATGCTAGATCAAGGGGTTAATAGAAAGCAGATCTCAGTTGAATTGAAGATGTAATAGTGCTCAATCGCGTTAGTCAAGATTTCCGCATAGGATTGGTTATATTCAGTGGGATACACCTGTATGAACGCGTGGACACATTACGATTGCCGGAAGGTGTATGCTAAACATGCCGCATTAAATAATAATTAATTAACCTGAGATTATCGAACCTGAGATTTATAAATAAAAACCATATCGGCAGGTAAACGGCGTGCGCGAGTGACAGCGGGTCTGTGAGGCCACAGGTCAACTTTAACGTAGGACGAAAAGGAATTCTTCAACCAAGTAAAATAAACAATTGTTCAAATGAACATTCATTAATAACTAAAGACAATATAGTTTTAATGAATAATTTGTGTAAAGAATATTACATACAGGATTTATATTTGTTTTAGTTTAATAAATTCCTACCTCCAGATAAGAGATTCTGTTATATATTATTAGTTCTAATAGGCCTACACGTCTATGCATCTTTCATTTGTTTCGTTGCAATATATATATATAGGCCTAAGCCTTAGAACATACATGTTTTATAAGTTGAGAATATACAAAATATTCGTAACTAGTTACATACTAGTTACTCCTTGCGCTCCATAACTCGATCACTATTTTGAATGAACTACGTACACTTATTATTTAGATTAAACCAAATTAGTAATTTCGTATGTATAAGTCTAACGTTAGCCGAGATACAGTATGAGGAGGTGACCATACGTCGTTACTATGATTAATGAAAGTTTTACAGTACTTTGCTTAAAAAGCAGATAAAATTACGTAAGCCCCGACTACTTTACTATTTCCGTAGTAAAAAAAACAATTGTAAAGCAGACAATCATTATTACTTTTTTTATGAATACAATAAACACTAAAAATTCTAAATCCTGCAGTCGGTTTTCTTTAGTTAAAATTAATAACCATAACGTCTACATAACGAATAATTTGGTGTTCTTTAGTCTGATACGCAGCACGGATTTTACAAATTTCTTTAGAATCGTTATACGTTTTATGGGTCCCGGAGTCCTAAAATTTGGAAGTTTTAAAAACTGAATACCATATTCAGATTTTGGTTAAAATTATGTTTAATCTGATATCCGCAATAAATTTTGCGATTAAAAAAGCTTTTTTAACATATTTTGAGCCCTGGTGATCTGAAATTTTTTGAAATTTCCAAAACTACGCACAATTTTACGATTGTGGTTAAAATTTTCTTTAATTTAACATCCCCAAATTTTCACCCCCCCTGGTCCTCAATTATTGGGTGAATTAATCTAAAAAATAATAGGACTCTGTGGAGTAAAGATATTGACAGAAACGCCAAATTTTACGAAAATCGGTGGATGCGTTCAAAACTTATCATGAGACATACCCGGTCAAGTAGATAGACAAACAAATGTTAAGTTTCGCCCGCGCGCACACACACACACACACTCACACACACGAGTGCACACAAAAATCAACTGATTTTATTTTCATGAGTCAATATCTTTTACATTTACATTATTTTTTTGACTTTTCTCCCAGATAATTGCCATCTTCTTTGTGAAACTGATTTTTCAATGTCGGGATGCTGTTTTCGAATACAAGCAATTTTCAGTTTTACAACTATGTGTATGCAGAACGGCTTGTACGTAAAAAAAAACCTAAAAAAAATATAAATAGTTTTATGAACTGAAGCACGGGGCGCACTAAGGCTTGAAATACATATATAAAGCACTTATGAAATGTGGACTCTATTAATTTTAATATTCTCTAACAATTCAATACGTTCAAAATATTTTGACACAGTTTTGATTAATATTTAATATTTAGAGGTATATTCCATTCAATTTGTACTAGTAATCTCAGTGCCTAAGTGTTTAAATTTAATTAACTGTTATGCTGCCACATATTTCTGCCGCACATTCCCCGTTCAGATTTTAATTTCATTAGTTCAAAACAATCTTAATGATATTATTATTTTTTTTTTTTTGTAGCTGTCCATGTTGCTAACTCTCCTACGGTAACTTTCGTGCACCTTCTTTTTGGAACTATCTTGAAATTCTTTAACAACTCTTTCTCTCACTTTTGGCTTTTCTTTACTAGTGACTAGATGATAAGAAAGTAAGAAGTGATAACCGTTTGGGGTCAAGATTACCGTACAGTAAGTTACAAACCAAAACTACTGAAATATAGATTGCCATGCGAACTGACTGACTGACGGAAAACCTCTTTTTTAATTTTAGTATTATATTTCAGCAGATCGTGTGTCTCCTATTTAATTTAAGGCACTTAACAATTGCTTTATTCTGAATTTTTTGGCTGTCATAATTAATTTACTTTATGAAGAGTCATTATTTATGACAAACAATAACTACTAAATCAACGGTTCTATGGCGGTTGTTCCCGTAGCCTTGTATGGTATAATTTTGTGGAAAACTAGCGATTGACTGCAAAGAAATTAAATTTGGTGGATCGTAACGTGGATGACGTTTTAGAAATATCGGTATGGAGAACCATACATGACTTCCATGTTCTAAGATTTATATTTAAAATCATTTTCGAAATGAAATATTACCATAGAAACTACTTCTTTCTACTTACTGCTTCAGCCTTAACCACAGTACTGTGGTCACTAACGTATACCACCTCACGTTATCGCACTCGATTTTCACTGATGATGGAAGTCGATGGCATTGCCGAAACGTCTGGTTTTGTAGAAAACATTGGACTACGGCCAAACATCCCGGGAAGGAATTTTAACAAAAACTATTTCTTTGTTGCCGATAACGTAGTACACATATATATAAAAAATATGCATAAAACTAATGGCTTGTATAAGTTAATGATTGATCTCCATTAAGCAGTGCTCAAGTTTCCAAAGTTTTAATATTATGATGTCCGTAATTAAAACATCAGAGCAGGTTTAGTGTGTATGAGGGTACACCGTGGACAAAAATTTTCAAAATTTCCTATTGAACGTTGCTTAGAGTAAAGCTGCGAATCTACAGTGTACGTTTCACAGAACAAACACGCGGAAAAGAAGGAGCGCTCCGAAGTCACTCATTGACCCTCAGCATCTTGCAGAGGGTTCATTCCCTAAAGACGAAAAGTCTGTCTATGAATCGTTCCTCTGTAAACACGTGCAGTTACACTGCCCAGCGATCCACAGGAAGCAAATCGCTATCCACGCTGGACACTTTTTCGGCTTGCACGCGTTATGTTGGTGTGGGTTTCGGCACTTTCCATTTAAAAAGCGTGCAAATGTAAGAAAATAAACATGAGTGAGGCCAGAAATAACGCGAATTTTGTGTGTGTGTGTGTGTGTGTGTGTGTGTGTGTGTGTGTGTGTGTGTGTGTGTGTGTGTGTGTGTGTGTGTGTGTGTGTGTTCACTGCCTTTTTATTGCAGTAATCATAATAATAAAATGGAAACGTAAACATTACATAATTGAGATATGCTTGCCTGCCACGAACGATATATTTCCACTCATACATGATTTACACTAAAATGAAAAAATTATAATTTTATTGCCTGGCAACAAAATTATTTTATTTTTAACAATTGCCATTGTTTGAAAAAGTTTAAATGAATTTTCGTAAAACGTAAAAGCTTGCAGGTAAACTACCCCTTCCCCTTAACCGATCTTCACCAAAATCAAAAGTCCTTGAGATCTCTACAATTCAGGGACGTATGCAAAAAATTATTTGATTCTGTTTGAATTTGCGGCTGTTATCGTTTGCCATAGGAAATACCCTTGTTAAAACATAAAACGTTCCAGGCAAACTACCCCTTTCCCTTAACCGATCTTCACCAAAAATAATAGGTCTTGACAACTCTACAATTTAGGGCTGTATGCAAATAATCTTTTGATTCTGTTTGAATTTGCGGCTGTTATAGTTTGCCATAGAAAATACCCTTGTTAAAACATAAAACGTTGCAGGTAAACTACCCCTTTCCCTTAACCGATCTTCACCAAAAACAATAGGTCTTGAGAACTCTATAATTTAGGGCTGTATGCGAAACATTATTTGATTCTGTTTGAAATTGCGGCTGTTATCGTTTGCCAAAAAAAAATACCCTTAATAAAAAAAAGCGTTGCTGGTAAACTACCCCTTCCGCTCAACCGATCTTCACCAAAAACAATAAGTCGTGAGTACTCTACAAATCAGGGCTATACGCAAAACATTATTTGATTCTGTTTGAATTTGCGGCAGTTATCGTTTGCCATAGAAAAAAAATCTACAGACAGCCACACAGCCAGACAGACACACAGATAGACACACAGACACACACACACAGACACTTTTCGAAAAACGACTTTTTTCATGTTTTGAGTGTAGTACAATCAGAATCTGCAATAATCTCGAACACGATTTTTTTTTGCCATCACCATACTTCCATTTCCTTAAGGAACATGGAAGTAAAATTACCCTTGATAAAAAAAACCGTTGCAGGTAAACTACCCCTTTCCCTCAACCGATCTTCCCCAAAAACAATAGGTCGCGAGTACTCTACAAATCAGGGTTGTATGCAAAAAATTATTTGATTCTGCTTGAATTTGCGGCTGTTATCGTTTGCCATAGAAAATACCCTTGTTAAAACATAACATGTTGCAGGTAAACTACCCCTTTCCCTTAACCGATCTTCAAAAAAATCAACAGACCTTGAGAACTCTACAGTTTAGGGCTGTATGCAAATAATCATTTGATTCTGTTTGAATCTGCGGCTGTTATCGTTTGCCATAGAAAATACCCTTGTTAGAACATAAAATGTTGCAGGTAAACTACCCCTTTCCCTTAACTGATCTTCACCAAAAACAATAGGTCTTGAGTACTCTACAAATAAGGGCTGCATGCAAAAATTTATTTGATTATGTTTGAGTTAGCGGCTGATATCGTTTGCCATAGAAAATACCCTTGTTAAAACATAAAACGTTGCAGGTAAACTACCCTTTTCCCTTAACCGATCTTCAACAAAATCAACAGACCTTGAGTTCTGTATAATTTAAAAAGGTATGCAGAAGAGTAGTTGATTCTGTTTTAATGTACGGCAGTTATCGTTCGTCATAAAAAAAATTACCCTTGTTAAAACATAAAATGTTGCAGGTAAAATACCCCTTTCCCTTAACCGATCTTCGCCAACACCAATAAGTATTGAGAACTCTACACTGTATGCAAAACATCATTTGATTCTGTTTGAATTTGCGGCTGTTATCGTTTGCCATAGAAAATTTACCCTTGATAAAAAACCGTTGAAGGTAAACTACCCCTTTCCCTTAACCGATCTTCACCAAAAACAACAGATCTTGAGTACTCTACAAATCAGGGCTGCATGCAAAAATTTATTTGATTATGTTTGAGTTTGCGGCTGATATCGTTTTCCATAGAAAATACCCTTGTTAAAACATAAAACGTTACAGGTAAACTACCCTTTTCCCTTAACCGATCTTCAACAAAATCAACAGACCTTGAGTTCTGTATAATTCAATAAGGTATGCAGAAGAGTAGTTGATTCTGCTTTAATGTACGGCAGTTATCGTTCGTCATAAAAAAAATTACCCTTGTTAAAACATAAAATGTTCCTGGTAAACTACCCTATTCCCATAACCGATCTTCACAAAAACCAACATGTCTTGAGAACTCTACAATTCAGGGTACTATGCAAAACATTATTTGATTCTGTTTGAATTTGCGGCTATTATCGTTTACCATATAAAAATATCGGTATGGAGAACCATACATGACTTCCATATTCTAAGATTTATATTTAAAATCATTTTCAGCCAAACAGCCAGGCTGCGTCTTACCTGCCTTTTTATTGCTGTATTAAATGAAAAATATTATATTACATTAAAATGAAAAAATTATAATTTTATTGCCTGGCAACAAAATTATTTTATTTTTAACAATTACCATTGTTTCAAAAAGTTTAAATAAATTTTCAAGTACTTTACTCTTGTTAAAACGTAAAAGGTTGCAGTAAACTACCCCTTCCCCTTAACCGATCTTCACCAAAATCGAAAGTCATTGAGACCTCTACAATTCAGGGACGTATGCAAAAAATTATTTGATTCTGTTTGAATTTGCGGCTGTTATCGTTTGCCATATAAAATACGCTTGATAAAAAAACGTTGCAGGTAAACTACCCCTTCCCCTTAACCGATCTTTACCAAAATCGAATGTCATTGAGACCTCTACAATTCAGGGACGTGTGGAAAAAAGTATGTGATTCTGTTTGAATTTGCGGCTATTATCGTTTGCCATAGAAAATACGCTTGATAAAAAAACGTTGCAGGTAAACTACCCCTTCCCCTTAACCGATCTTCACCAAAAACAATAGGTCTTGAGTACTCTACAAATTAGGGCTGTATGCAAAACATTATTTGATTCTGTTTGAATTTGCGGCTGTTATCGTTTGCCATAGAAAATACACTTGTTAAAAAAATGTTGCTGGTAAACTACCCCTTTCCCTCAACCGATCTTCACCAAAAACAATAGGTCTTGAGAACTCTACAATTTAGGGCTGTATGCAAATAATCTTTTGATTCTGTTTGAATTTGCGGCTGTTATCGTTTGCCATAGGAAATACCCTTGTTAAAACATAAAACGTTACAGGTAAACTACCCCTTTCCCTTAACCGATCTTCACCAAAATCAACAGATCTTGAGAAATTTACAATTCAGGGCTGTATGCGAAACATTATTTGATTCTGTTTGAATTTGCAGCTGTTATCGTTTGCCAAACAAACAAAATTACCCTTGCTAAAAAAAAACCGTTGCAGGTAAACTACCCCTTTCCCTCAACCGATCTTCACCAAAAACACTAGGTCGCGAGTACTCTGCAAATCAGGGCTGCATGCAAAAAATTATTTGATTCTGTTTGAATTTGCGGCAGTTATCGTTTGCCATAGAAAAAAAATCTACAGACAGACAGACAGACAGACAGACAGACACACAGACAGACACACAGACAGACAGACAGACACACACACAGACACTTTTCGGAAAACGATTTTTTTCATGTTTTGAGTGTAGTAGAATCAGAATCTGCAATAATCTCGAACACGATTTTTTTTGCCATCACCATACTTCCATTCCTTAAGGAATATGGAAGTAAAATTACCCTTGATAAAAAACCGTTGCAGGTAAACTCCCTCTTTCCCTTAACCGATCTTCACCAAAAACCGTAGGTCTTGAGACCTCTAAAATTGAGGGCTGTATGCAAATAATCATTTGATTCTGTTTAAATTTGGGGCAGTTATCGATCGTCATATAAATATCGGTATGGAGAACCATACATGACTTCCATATTCTAAGATTTATATTTAAAATCAATTTCGAAATGAAATATTACCATAGAAACTACTTCTTTCTACTTACTGCTTCAGCCTTAACCACAGTACTGTGGTCACTAACGTATACCACCTCACGTTATCGCACTCGATTTTCACTGATGATGGAAGTCGATGGCATTGCCGAAATGTCTGGTTTTGTAGAAAACATTGGACTACGGCCAAATATCCCGGGAAGGAATTTTAACAAAAACTACTTCTTTGTTGCCGATAACGTTGTACACATATATATCAGTGGCGAAGTTACATGGAGGCAATTGAGGCAATGCCTACCCTAACAAATTCTGTAGAATAAAAATTATAAATACGTATGAACTACATAACGTAAAGATTATACATTGTTACTGTGACTGTCAAATTTATTAAACCGAAACGTGCTTTATTGAGCGACCGCTAGATGGTGACAGGTGAGATTCGGCATAGTTCGTTTAAAGCGAATGAGGCAACCTGAACTTGCCTCAGCGTTTTTTGTATACATCGTATGTAAGCAATGTAGTGGTGCGATAGGGAAGTGTAGGGAGGGGGGATTGTCCCGCGCTGTACACATAGAGCGTTGAGGCATGCCTCACTTCTGTGGTCCAAACAGTTAAGTTAAAGCTAAGTGTTTATTTTATGCGGTTATTAAAAGTGTCACTGTTATTCCGCTGAACTAACAGATGATCAAGATTGTTATTTGAATTATTTGTAACATTAAACATATATATAGAAACTAACCAAGTTTAAAAATTTGAAGTTTAATCAGTTGTATTATCGTGTATGACTAATACAAGGATTGTTCAATAGACACACGTATAGAGCTGTAAAGCAATTTTTATTCAACGATTTTAAAAGAAGTCTCCAATAACATTAAGACATGAGTTCCACTGTTGCGCTAACCTGTAGATTCCCTGCTAGTAAAATTCTTACGGCTGTTTGTGGAACCATTCGGTTACAGCAAACTCTACCTCAACGTCCGATTTCACCCACCGTCCTTTTAGTGATTCCTTAAAAAAAATTTAAGATAAGATTTTTGCCTACCCATTCATTAACTACTAGCTTCGCCAGTAAGCAAATTGATGTCCATTTTTTCGGCTTGCACGCGTTATGTTGGTGTGGGTTTCGGCACTTTCCATTTAAAAAGCGTGCAAACGTAAGAAAATAAACATGAGTGAGGCCAGAAATAACGTGAATTGTGTGTTTGTGTCTTACCTGCCTTTTTATTGCCGTATTAAATGAAAAATATTATATTACATTAAAATTAAAAAATTTTAATTTTATTGCCTGGCAACAAAATTATTTTATTTTTAACAATTACCATTGTTTCAAAAAGTTTAAATAAATTTGCAAGTACTTTACTCTTGTTAAAACGCAAAAGGTTGCTGGTAAACTACCCCTTCCCCTTAACCGATCTTCACCAAAATCGAACGTCCTTCAGACCTCTACAATTCAGGGATGTATGCAAAAAATTATTTGATTCTGTTCGAATTTGCGGCTGTTATCGTTTGCCATAGGAAATACCCTTGTTAAAACATAAAACGGTACAGGTAAACTACCCCTTTCCCTTAACCGATCTTCACCAAAACAATAGGTCTTGAGAACTCTACAATTTAGGGCTGTATGCAAATAATCTTTTGATTCTGTTTGAATTTGCGGCTGTTATCGTTTGCCATAGGAAATACCCTTGTTAAAACATAAAACGTTACAAGTAAACTACCCCTTTCCCTTAACCGATCTTCACCAAAACAATAGGTCGCGAGTACTCTACAAATCAGGGCTGTATGCAAAAAATTATTTGATTCTGTTTGAATTTGCGGCAGTTATCGTTTGCCATAGAAAATACGCTTGATAAAAAACGTTGCAGGTAAACTACCCCTTCCCCTCAACTGATCTTCACCAAAAAGAATAGGTCTTGAGTACTCTATAAATCAGGGCTGTATGCAGAAAATTATTTGAATCTGTTTGAATTTGCGGCTGTTATCGTTTGCCATAGAAAATACCCTTGTTTAAAAAACGTTGTAGGTAAACTACCCCTTTCCCTTAACCGATCTTCACCAAAAACAATAGGTCTTGAGAACTCTACAATTTAGGGCTGTATGCAAATAATCTTTTGATTCTGTTTGAATTTGCGGCTGTTATCGTTTGCCATAGGAAATACCCTTGTTAAAACATAAAACGTTACCAGTAAACTACCCCTTTCCCTTAACCGATCTTCACCAAAAACAAAAGGTCTTGAGAACTCTACAATTCAGGGCTGTATACGAAACATTATTTGATTCTGTTTGAATTTGCGGCTGTTATCGTTTGCCAAAAAAAAAAATTTCCCTTGATAAAAAAAAACCGTTGCAGGTAAACTACCCCTTTCCCTCAACCGATCTTCACCAAAAACAATAGGTCACGAGTCCTCTACAAATCAGGGCTGTATACAAAAAATTATTTGATTCTGTTTGAATTTGCGGCAGTTATCGTTTGCCATAGAAAAAAATCTACAGACACACAGACAGACACACAGACACACAGACACACAGACACACAGACACACAGACACACACACAGACACTTTTCGGAAAACGACTTTTTTTCATGTTTTGAGTGTAGTAGAATCAGAATCTGCAATAATCTCGAACACGATTTTTTTTGCCATCACCATACTTCCATTCCTTAAGGAAATATGGAAGTAAAAATTACCCTTGTTATAACATAAAATGTTGCAGGTTAACTACCCCTTTCCCTAAACCGATCTTCACCAACACCAAAAAGACTTGAGAACTCTATAATTCAGGGCTGTATGCAAAAAAGTAGTTGATTCTGTTTGAATTTGCGGCTCTTATCGTTTGCCATAGAAAAAAATTACACTTGTTTAAAAAAAAACCGTTGCCGGTAAACTACCCCTTTCCCTTAACCGATCTTCACCAAAAACAATAGGTCTTGAGAACTCTACAATTCAGGGCTATATGCAAAAGAGTAGTTGATTCTGTTTGAATTTGCGGCTGTTATCGTTTGCCAAAAAAAAATTACCCCCGATAAAAAAAACGTTACCGGTAAACTACCCCTTCCCCTTAACCGATCTTCACCAAAACCAATAGGTTTTGAGAACTCTATAATTCAGGGCTGTATGCAAAAGAGAAGTTGATTCTGTTTGAATTTGCGGCTGTTATCGTTTGCCAAAAAAAAAATTACACTTGTTTAAAAAAAAACCGTTGCTGGTAAACTACCCCTTTCCCTTAACCGATCTTCGCCAAAATCAATAGGTCTTGAGAACTCTACAATTTAGGCCTGTATGCAAATAATCATTTGATTCTGTTTGAATTTGCGGCTCTTATCGTTTGCCATATAAAATACCCTTTTAAAACGTAAAACGTAGCAGGTAAACTACCCCTTTCACTTAACCGATCTTCACCAAAATCAATAAGTTTTGAGAAGTCTACAAATCAGGGCAGTATGCAAAAAATTATTTGATTATGTTTGAATTTGCGGCTGTTATCGTTTGCCATAGAAAATACCCTTGTTAAAACATAAAACGTTGCAGGTAAACTACCCCTTTCCCTTAACCGATCTTTACCAAAATCAACAGATCTTGAGAACTCTACAATTCAGGGTTGTATGCAAAAGAGTAGTTGATTTTGTTTGAATTTACGGCTGTTATCGTTTGCCATAGCAAACAATTACCCTTGATTAAAAAAAACCGTTGCTGGTAAACTACCCCTTTCCCTCAACCGATCTTCACCAAAAACAATAGGTCGTGAGTACTCTACAAATCAGGACTGTATGCAAAAATTGATTTGATTCAGTTTGAATTTGCGGCTGTTATCGTTTGCCATTAAAAAAAAATCTACAGACACAGATAGACAGACACATAGACAGACAGACACACACACAGACACTTTTCGAAAAACGACTTTTTTTCATGTTTTGAGTGTAGTACAATCAGAATCTGCAATAATCTCGAACACGATTTTTTTTTGCCATCACCATACTTCCATTTCCTTAAGGAACATGGAAGTAAAAATAACTACCTAACCGTCTGGGCTACGGCCCAACATGACCCTTGTCCATACATCACAATTCCTATGTTGTTGGATATCCGTCTGATATGTACTACAGTAGCCTGCAAAGTTACATCTGATTACTAGCGCGTGAAGGTATACGATATTCAGACTGTTATTTTGATATTCCGTTTTTGTTACGTTACTTCTGAACGGCGGAACCTCTCAATTTGTAAGTGCCTGAGGTTACATCGACACCAAACAAGATACCGGTTTAATTTTACCAATCATGTTGTCATTCATTTTTGCAATTATTCACTTAGGCGCTTTAATTGCATTACAAATTTGAATACAATTGGCGATAGAGTTCCTATCGTCAATGAGAATAAGTGTTATTGCATGTCTATGAAATACTAATCATTACCCAGACACTAAACAGGTAACTGAAAATGTATCAATGCTTAAAATGTATAGAATGCTTAGTATTTTCAGTACGTACTTTCAAATACTTACAAATTTTTTTATAGTTTTAAAGTTTCAGCCTACGCTACGAACGATCTTTGTAAAATTGAAATTCAGACTCGTTTTTTTTTAATTTGCAAAATACATAACCGGTTTTGTTTGTTTGAAAAGTATTGAAGGTACAATCTTAAGAGAGAACATCATACTTCTCTCGGTTCATAATAAGGTTGGTGTATCATAAAATCGGAACATTATCACTTTAGAATGATAAAATCAGAACATCAGTCAACCAAAGTAAGAATTATTATCCAAGTGTACAA
This sequence comes from Magicicada septendecula, assembly GCA_034769895.1. Lineage (NCBI taxonomy): Eukaryota > Metazoa > Arthropoda > Insecta > Hemiptera > Cicadidae > Magicicada > Magicicada septendecula. The sequence continues at coordinate 185,525,440 of CM068376.1, read as the reverse complement.
TACCAATTTACGCATTGCAATACTGCACTCCGACTGTAGTTACTAATATTTTTTTATAAATGGATCTTGGGACATTATTTTTACTTCCATATTCCTTAAGGAATGGAAGTATGGTGATGGCAAAAAAAATCGTGTTCGAGATTATTGCAGATTCTGATTGTACTACACTCAAAACATGAAAAAAAGTCGTTTTCCGAAAAGTGTCTGTGTGTCTGTCTGTCTGTCTGTCTGTCTATAGATTTTTTTTCTATGGCAAACGATAACTGCCGCAAATTCAAACAGAATCAAATAATTTTTTGCATGCAGTCCTGATTTGCAGAGTACTCGCGACCTATTGTTTTTGGTGAAGATCGGTTGAGGGAAAGGGGTAGTTTACCTGCAACGGTTTTTTTTTAGCAAGGGTAATTTTGTTTGTTTGGCAAACGATAACAGCCGCAAATTCATACAGAATGAAATAATGTTTCGCATACAGCCCTGAATTGTAGAGTTCTCAAGGTCTTTTGATTTTGGTGAAGATCGGTTAAGGGAAAGGGGTAGTTTACCTGTAACGTTTTATGTTTTAACAAGGGTATTTCTTATGGCAAACGATAACAGCCGCAAATTCAAACAGAATCAAAAGATTATTTGCATACAGCCCTAAATTGTAGAGTTCTCAAGACCTATTGTTTTTGGTGAAGATCGGTTGAGGGAAAGGGGTAGTTTACCTGCAACGTTTTTTTAAAAAGGGTATTTTCTATGGCAAACGATAACAGCCGCAAATTCAAACAGAATCAAATAATGTTTTGCGTACAGCCCTGATTTGTAGAGTACTCAAGACCTATTGTTTCTGGTGAAGATCGGTTAAGGGAAAGGGGTAGTTTACCTGTAACGTTTTATGTTTTAACAAGGGTATTTCCTATGGCAAACGATAACAGCCGCAAATTCAAACAGAATCAAAAGATTATTTGCATACAGCCCTAAATTGTAGAGTTCTCAAGACCTATTGTTTTTGGTGAAGATCGGTTGAGGTAAAGGGGTAGTTTACCTGCAACGTTTTTTTAACAAGGGTATTTTCTATGGCAAACGATAACAGCCGCAAATTCAAACAGAATCAAATAATGTTTTGCATACAGCCCTTATTTGTAGAGTACTCAAGACCGATTGTTTTTGGTGAAGATCGGTTAAGGGGAAGGGGTAGTTTACCTGCAACGTTTTTTTATCAAGCGTATTTTCTATGGCAAACGATAGCAGCCGCAAATTCAAACAGAATCAAATAATTTTTAGCATACGTCCCTGAATTGTAGAGGCCTCAATGACTTTCGATTTTGGTGAAGATCGGTTAAGGGGAAGGGGTAGTTTACCAGCAACCTTTTACGTTTTAACAAGAGTAAAGTACTTGAAAATTTATTTAAACTTTTTGAAACAATGGTAATTGTTAAAAATAAAATAATTTTGTTGCCAGGCAATAAAATTATAATTTTTTCATTTTAATGTAATATAATATTTTTCATTTAATACAGCAATAAAAAGGCAGGTAAGACACAGCCTGGCTGTTTGGGTGAAAATGATTTTAAATATAAATCTTAGAATATGGAAGTCATGTATGGTTCTCCATACCGATATTTATCACACAGTACTTTACAAAAATCCAATTTCGTATACTTAAAATCGATTAGGTTCCCACAGGATGACCTTATCGATTAAGATCGCTTATGTTAGGGGTTTATATTGCCAATTAATTTATAGGCTTACAATTTCCGGTTCTTGCTGCAATGCTGGTTTACATCCACGATGCATATTCGAAATAAATATTTATGAGAAGTGAAAATCAGGTCATGCAGGAACGAGAACAACTATCAGATAGGAAACCGACGAGGCGATGAATCAGTAACAACAAATTGAAAGACTATTGGACGGCGTTGAGAATGATCTCAGGGACATAGAAATGAGAGGCCGAAAACTTTTATGCGGTGAGAGAAAGGAATAGAGGAAAGGTAAATCATTACACTTCAACTCAGCAATAGCTCCAAAGCAAATAGAAGGCGAAGGCCTAATCGTATAATATTTATCAAATCTTAGGTTTATCAAATTACAAAAGACACGTTAATGCCGTGTAAAGATATTAACTTTAAAGAATAAGTAGGGGGAATAGGATGGTAAACTATGAAAACTCCCTGTTCCATCAGCCGGAAACGGCATTGTTACCCTCACCATACACCCTACTCTGTGTCCTCTCTTGAATAGTTTTGATAACACTCGAAAATCTTAAACCGCAGTCGGGAAATCTGAAAAACATTTCCGAACTCGGTAGAATTTATTACGAGTAGTATTAGTAGTCTCGGTACCGAGTAAGGTTCCTTGGTCTGGCAACTTTGACTTTATTAAGTTTTGGACTGACACAGTATCAAATCGCTGTTGATCAAAGAAATAAACCTATCCAGATTAAATGCCTGTTATAACACTGTTTGGTCGGATTCAGTTCCAACTGAACCAGCAGAAAATAGAACAAATGCATTAGTGGAACTCCCTAAATCTCTTGGAGAAGTAGGTTTTTGTTATATGAATGCTATAAATCTTTCAGATTAATTATTGGCAGAAGAAACGTATGAAGCAGGCTTGTTATTTAATATTGCCTAAAAACAATTTATTTTAAACCCTTGTAGATTCCAGTGTCAGAAATTCCATAATACTCAGGACGACATCATACATTGGAGTTAACTTAACCACTTTGTCTGCAATTCCGTCTAATTAGGGAGGGGCACCGAAATTAGGGACCAAAAATAGTCGCATATTAACACTCTCACCATATAGGCTAAACTACTAGTCATTTGTAGTTTTCTCATTTTCAAGTCTTACTCCAGTAAGATTAAATGTCACTGTAAAAAAAAGCATTAACAACATCAAACGATCGCAGAAGTGTTAAAGTAGAAATATGTGGCAGCATAACAGTTAATTAAATTTAAACACTTAGGCACTGAGATTACTAGTACAAATTGAATAAAAGACAAAATAACTCATGAGGCCTATGTTGCAAAGAATATCAAGAACTGCTTGAAAAATACTATGAGAAATAATAAAAGTAATCAGAAAATAAGGAAACGAAAAACAAGTATACATAAAACAGTTATAAGACTAGTACTTACTTATCAGTGTGAGTATATAGCAATAACACACACACACACACACACACACACACACACACACACACACACACACACACACACACACACACACACACACACACACACACACACACACACACACACACACACACACACACACACACAGATGAAACAAGGGAAACAGCACAGGCATCACTATGAGTCAGAGTCAGAAATGCCATAATTATGGATGAACTGAAAATTCAAACTGATATACTGGGCGGGAAACCGTACTGGTATTGCTCCCTCATTTAAGCAACTGTTGTAAGACGTCATTTGTTTTTTATTTTCACCAATATAGTTACGTTGCCTAAATGTTGTGCACATCACACAAAAAACGACTACACCGACAGCAGAATGACTACGACACGACAGGTCCGTTTCATTGAATGTGATAATATACGGTTGACCGTGGCAACTCCCAGTCCACGGGGACCAAACACGATAGCTTTAATGACTTTACTGACGGGACAAGATGATTTGTGTCAGACAGTATCCGGAGTGCCACAGTTTCAAGAACACATCATTACATCAAAGGCTGTCATCCTTTTGACTTAGGCAGTAATATGATCATATTGATCGTATGGAAGATAGCAGGTTTGTCAAGAGGATTAGATACTGGAAAAAAATTCATGACAACCAAAATCAAGGTGGAAAGACACGTTAATACCGCAGTGAAGAATGGACGCAACAAGCCACAAGCTTACTGCGAAACAAAGAAATTTTAATTCGTTTTGTTAATATTGTATGTGTTCTCTAAAGGTTATATTTTACTTTATGATACTCACATACATTTTGTAATAGATTTTTTTTTATTTTTCTGATTTTCACAGAGAATACATGATATTATTAACCGAAAATCATCATACATACAAAAATACTACATTCAAGTTTTTTGAAAAAGGATCCGAATTTAGACTTTACCCCGGTTCAATCTATATACGCAAACTATATCATACAAGCTAAATGGTGTCTGAAGGAATGCGCTGTTAACACTTTCCACTTAATGTAAACAATACTTTGTAGTGTAGTTGGCAATAAGTCAGTTAATTACTTTCATTCTAATAACCATAAACTTCTTGCAGAGGTCACACAGATAAAGTCAGAACGCGTAATTGCAAGTGCAACAACGAGTCATAGCCAATAAATTCGCAAATGTATTTTCTGGCCCCGATAGAAAAGGACACCAGTTCAGATAGATATGACGGGGGGGTGGAGGAGATTGATGACCGAGATAGCAAGGGGAGGAAACAGAACGATTCTGATAATAAAAGATAGGAGCAGTTATAGCGGAGCAGGAATAAGTTTAGAAGTGCGTGGGGGTGGGTGAGAATAGACTAGGAGTCGCCTGCAATGTGGCGTCCCCTTGGCGGCCGGAATGCTATACACCACTGCAGACGCCAGCATTCTGCCTTGGCCCCAAACCCCACCTATCATATTTACGTGTTACTACATACAGTATACATATGCACTCGTGCTTAAATTTTTGTTAGCTTTCAAATTTCAATTGACTTTTTAGGAGCGTTCTTTATAAAATTGAAATTTAAAACTTTCTTTTTTTAAAATCTACAAAATATATAAACGTTTCAGATGTTTGGAAGATACTAAAGGTAAAATTTAGGAAACAACATCCCACTTCCGTAAGGACGAAGTCAGGACAACGTACAACCAAAGTAGTATCCGTTGCAGCACTGCGCTCCGATTATTATTGTTATTATTTTTCTAATAAATTATACTTACCATATTTAAATCGCTTAATATTAAAAGGGCACATTTGCATTTGACCAAATTTTGGGTAAAGTCGAAAAAACTCTGTAACATTTTAATACTTGATTATATTAACACTAATACTTTCGAGTATCATACAACTTGGTAACTTCATTATTAGAATGTAAAAGAAACAAACAAAATAAATACGAATTAAAGCATTTCATAGACCTTCAAATATCATGTAAATATGCCCTTTTAACAAAAATCCTTAACTTGTAGGTGACTCAGGACTTTTGAAATTGAAATATACACAAAAACCTTTTAAACTTAAAAAAAATATATATACATTGAAATGGTCCTTCAATGTTTATTTACAAATAAACAAGAAACTGTTTATTTACAAAGAAAGAGCCTATAAATAGATAGAAAGAAGTAAAGCAAATTAATTTACTGAAAATTTTGAATTGTTTTTAACAATTTTAACAAAAATCTGAACATTTTCATTTTCACTTTCATCGTTATTTTATTATTTTTTTGCAGGCCACATCATAATATTTCTATCCAGTTTTGTGTTCAGCAGCATCAAGTACAATAGCTTTTTGATCACCTTGAAGTTCTGATTTTCTCGTAGCCACCTGTCTTGAATGCTAAGACTTTCCGAGTGTCTTCGGTAATACAGCATCTCTTGTTGTTTACCTCAGTATAAACAGCCACTACACTGTTTATAAATTCATTGGCTAAGCATACTTCTGACATTTCGCTCTTGTACCTTTCTTAAACCAAAAACGTTTCGCCTGACATTAGTGTTTCTGTACACACATTTAATAGGACTTGGGCAATGATGATAGTAAACATATTCCTTCAGTAAATGATGTTTATAAATCTTCAACAATGTGGATAAACTGATACGTTTTAGCATATTCAAGCAATCGGCCGATTTGAGTTAGAGCTGACAGGTTCATGTTAAACGCTCAGATGCCCTTTTAGCAGAAATTAAGAATTTTAATTTTTTATTATAATTTGAGAAGTTTATTTGAACTTCATAAATTAATACTTATTGACTTCTCTAATGCCGTTTTAACACAGAACGATGCGTCGCGTGAGGACATTGAAACAGACGGGAGGGGCTAAATAACTACACGTTCCTCATTCAGAATAAGATTGAGAAATTAGTGACCAGAAGATTGACTGAACATGTAAATACTATATACATCCAATACAACATCATCATCACCAATTGTGAATCTGTCCTGAGACAGGGTTTAGCAGCCGTATGGGGAGATCGTCATGTATTTTAGGTGAGATCAAAGAAGCAAGAATAAGATGGGCAGGTCACCAACTGAGGATGACAGAAGAAAGAATGCCTAAAAGAGTATTTCAGGGCAGACCAGGTGGAAGAAGATCGAAAGGAAGACCAAAGAAAGGTAGGTGGACAGTCTCGAGAAGGACCTCAGAAGACTTGGTGTCCGTAGGTGGAGACGAATGGCGTAGTGGATACGTAAGGGAAGAGCCCAGCCCTTACATAGGCTGTAGCTGAGGAGGATGGATATACAACATTACTAAATAGCTTAGTATCTACATTAGTAGAGATTAAGATTGTCATTCTGATATGAACAATTTGACACTACTTCTACATCAGTCTCCCATAAGTCATCTATTCCTAATGTTGTTATTTTTCGCTTAGCCATCTCTTTTCTAACCGGAGCGCAAATTCCTTTAGCTTCGATATAAAGTCTTTTCTTAGATATCTCCTTCTTAATACTCTGTTTCGTTTCTTCTTCAACTTTCCTATTAAATTTTCTTTTGTTAATTTTGCAAATCGATCACTTTAGCGACTAATATATACAGTTCATTACTAATCTGTATCTGTATGCTTTGTCTTCTTCTTACACTTATGACAATGTGTAAATTCACTTGGTATTGACCAGATTTAGTTTGTTTTTGCATCCCGCGTCTGAATTCGCTTCGCTATTCACTGTTTTTCAAGTGCGGAGTAAAAATAATGAAATTATATTCTTCTTAGTAATTTTTTGCTGTATAACTAGACTAAAGATGGCTAGCTGAAGAATACAATAATGTAAAAGAGATAGAAGATAATAAAGAGTGAAAGATAGATAAGTTCGAGAAAGCGAAAGCGAAGTATGAGTCGTCAGTTCTACACCGTGTTGAAGAATGTAAAATGTAAGTCTAGTCACCTAGAAGATTCATCTCAAAGATAGATAATGGAATTATTCCTACAATTGTAATTGTATTCCTACAATTGTACTAATTATGATGTATACAATTTTCAAATAATATTAATAATTTTCATGTTATACTAAGAAGAACTTAATAGAAACAATAATTCAGTGTTGAAAGATGGTACACATCGTATATTTGTAGAAGTTAAAGCTAACTGATCATTTACTTTAAAGCTTAATTTTGTTAACTTGTACTTATTTTCTGCATTAAATTCCCAGTCCAGGATTAAGAGCCTTTTGGCTGGTTTCTTGTAGTTCACCCTCTGTGTGTCGCGAAAGAGCGTGTCCTCAAATCTTTTATATATGCTTTAAACTACATAAGTAGTTTAATATTTTTGTAAGTTTACTTAAATTTCCGACTGTCCCGTAAAGTGTACTTATATATACTACAACGACACAATGTATTAATTAAATGTAATCTAAATTGTGTAGTGGTATAGCTCATACAACATTACTGATAACCTGTATGTATAATTGGAGTTTGGGTGTAATCATAATAAGAGTAGTCATTTTTAAATTGTAACATGTTTTCATTAATTTATTCAAAAGAAATTATAAGTGTTTTTAAAATAGCATTTACTTCGCCATAAAATATTCATTATCATATGTTTAAACGTTTCTTTGTTTGCAGTACATTCATTATAAAATAAATCCTATATACAATATTCACAAAAATCTATGTTAAACATTTATTTGTTACTCTAAAATTTCTCGACCGCTCAGTCTGACTGTGTGCTTTATTTGCAGTCTTGTTTTCTTTGCTTTATATATTTTTTCTTTATTACATTACTCTATGCATTGCATACATCTTAATGCTTTATAAAATTTTAAATTGACTAATAGAATTGTTAGTCTTCTTCTATACTTCCAACTACGTTACTTTATACATTGCGTGTAATATTACTCACTGATTACTTTACACGCTTTAAATGAAAATATAAATTTATTACATTAATCGTCAATCATCCAAGCAATGATTTAAATTAACTTTAAATTAATTGTTCATCATCAAAGGAAATTCTTACTAAATTTAAATTATATTCTATTATCTCTATCTACATTTGACAGAAATTTTCTTTATTTTAAAATTTTAAAATGTCTTTTCAATGTCTTTATTCTTTTATTTATTAATTATAAATTGGTTATTTGTCACCTCAATTCTGTAGATTGTACTCCTCTACTCCGGTGATCGGTAGGTCCTCTTCTAATGGATTTCCCTGCACGTTCTCCGGTTCCACTTGTCGTCCTTTAGTTACTCGTTCCTTCTGGTCCTCTCTGGTTGCTGTAGAATGATATGTCGCTCTGCATCAGCTGCTGTTGTCCTAGCAGACGCCTTGATTGCTCTGCATATCGTGCCTCTGCTTGATGTGACCTCGCCAGTTATCTAGAGTGCTGAACATTTGTGGTTGTAGACTGATGGTGTATGTTCGATAATTGTATTTAAAATAATCAAACCAAGAGTTACTGTTTGATACTCGGATGAACCTATTGTCCAACCGACTTTACAGTTTATTTTAAAAAAATCGCGTCACTAATGGACATAGCGTCCCGCTGCTTCTGAAGACTGATTGAGAGTAAAATTTGGTTCTCCTGGGCCTGTATTTATATTCAACATAAAAACCACACCTGTCGGCTCAGGATTCTGCAGGTCAGAAACTGTCCGTGGCGTCAGTTCCCCCACTATCGTCCAATTTCACATATTCGCACATTTCTGCCAATTGCAATGTCTAATGCGGATTTCAAAGTGATCTAATATTGTCTGATTTAATTACACATATTATTCGTAATTACCATAGTGATCGCATAATTAGTGTAATTACTATGCTCTTAAGATCGCACAGAAATTGCACTAAACGTCACAATCACACCGTTTTCGCACTGCACATTTGCATGATTTTTACGCATATTTAGAAGTCTTTGCAATCTTTCTAACATTTACGGTTTTCTTATAATTAAATAAAACTATAATTTAGTATCTATTTGGGGTGAGGTTTCAAACTTTCAGGCTTGAACAGGCTCCACGCACACACACTATTTACTACTGTACACTCTCTCAGCAATAATCGCGTGATCATGCATGTTCATTCCTGCGTCTAATTCAGCTTTCAACTTCACACCTGATTGTCTATTACTAAAATTAATCTAAATATTTATTTTATTTAATAAATGCACATTACAGCATATGCTTGTATTGTCGCAATATACATACATATATAACATTATCGAGAATTTTTTTTATGACGGAAGTATACAATTTATGTCATACTATTTGTAGTTTTGTGTTAAAATAATATACATTATTCGATAATATATTCAGTTTCTGAGGACACACAAAAATGCTATTCCCCGAGATGCATGTCAGCTGGAAGATTTTTTGTACTTGCAAACAAAAATACTTACTGAGGTGATAATTATTATATCACAAAATTTGAGAGTAACACTTCAGCAACATATATAATAAGGGAGCACTCATAACACTACGCGACCGCTTATAAATAGTCTACACGGTGGTCTAAAAAACTGGTATATTTATTTCAGTTTGTCTAACATTCTTTTCGTATTTTCAATATTCAATATCAAAAACTGAATATTTCCAATATTTAATACACCGAATATTTTCGTTTTGTTTTAATATTTCAATTCTACTTATTAAGTTTAATTTAACTAATTCGGTGGCTATCTACAGGTAAGCCTATCGTCCAGTTTTTCTCAGTGTCTCATAAGGGCTTTATACTGCGGGCCAGGTTTATAAACTCTGTCAGTAACATCGGCTAAAAGTGACCTTTAGAATTTCCAAATGGTTTACCTTTACATACTTGGTATTTCAATCCCTGCTGCTTAGTTTAAGGAATATTTTCATGTTACCGTTATATACAATTATGCGTTGGCCCACTGTACATATGTAACAATAAGTGCGTATTAAATATCAGTTATTTCAGTAATTAAATGCAGTGTACTTATCAAAATTACGTAGTTCTGTCTCACAAATAAATCAGTCGCTTTAGCCCTACTCCGCCATATTTATGCAATGAAACACGATTAAATTAATATCCCCAACCGAGCAAAATAATATCAGTGGCTCAAGGAGCTTTGTTAGAGTAATTTGTATCAGATTTCTAATTGATTTAATTTCTCTTATTTTGATTTTATTTTTTCCTATGTTTTGTCTTTTCTTTTTAATTTCACACGTTAACTAGTTAGAAACAATTTATTGTCCTACTTTTGTCCTCAAACTGCTATGCTAACGGCACCATTTACCTAGGTATATTTCTCCAAAAAGGGGCCGAACCCTACACTAATTAGTAACAAAATAAATTTTGAAAATATTTTTCAGGAGTGTGAGGAAAGTTGATTGTGAAGATTCTCAAAGTTTCCCACAGGTGGATGGTTTTCAAAATGGCGAGCAAGTTGGGGGGGGGGGGAGCTCAGTAAAAACGCTGTAACTCGCTTTTTTCTTAGCCTAGAGGCTTGAAAGGAAGAACGTTAGTCGTGTAATTCAATCTCTATTTCCGAAAAATTCTGATCGTTTCTTTGATTTTTCAAATTGAAATAAAAAGGAGATAAATAAAATCACCTAATGATATTTTGGGGAAATTAATGCAGTTTACAACGCTATAAGTAATGTTGTGCCTCTGCCCTTTGTTAATGAGCCATCTACGAGGCCAAAACAATTTATAGTAGCCTCATGGATGTAATAGACACTTCAAAGAAGCAACGTCAAAAAAACCTGATTTGTAACATTTGATCAGCCTTTATACATCAAACCATTGGACATAGTGAAGTTAGCGGACGAAGAAAGAAAAAAGTAAAATCAGTCGGACTGTCGTTCGTCTTGGAGGATTTCATTCATTAATGTCCTTCATGGGAGCAATGGGTTATTTGATGACAGGGCGGCATTGAAGTATTATGGAAATTTGTATACGCCGACAACTGTAGCCCACAAGGAGATTTATATTGCACGCCAATTTCCTTACATCTCAACCATTACTAACTGTGTTGCTAGCTGCGACTTAAATTTGAAAGCAGAACTATTCAAGGTGCTTTATAAAAGCGATCAATTGTTGAGGTGTATTGGTGAGAACGTTGCAGTTACAAATGGCCACAGGAATATTTAACGGAAATACTAGAAACTGAATCCGGTTATAGTAGAAAGTCCAAGCTGTGGACTGAGTATACGAAGCATGTCGAACTGATCAAATTATTCGTAGCAGCTGAAAGATTCTGAATCTGGAACTTGTATTTATATACCATCAGTAAAATGCTCCCAATATTTCATGCTGCTGGACAGAGTTAAGTTTGCGAACAGCTGTCATATTTACCTACAAAAGAAGTTTGGGTTAGAAAACAAAATGGACGCTGATGAATTTCGCTCTATCACTAAAAATGTTTTTTTTTACAAGGCGAACTAAGGAAGTATTGTGTGACACCTGGTCAGATATGGTAATAGCAGACGCTAATGAGACCTATGAAATTATAGGGAGGGTGGATTCATGGCCGCGGTATCACACACTCAGCCGTGGCACGATAGGTTTCAACTGTACCTCAGTGTGCAGAGCTTATTGAAGCATTTGAAGACTTCATTGGACTTTTCACGACTTCAAGTTACCAGCATGTGGAGTTGAGGGATTCAAGAATTGTCAGGGATAAAAATGATTTTAGCATATTGATTTATCGGCTGAAGTCTACAACCCATTTCAGTCAAAGAACCAGGAAATTGTTCTGCTTACCAACGGGCCTGACTGCGACTGCTGATACTGACTGTGAGGAATCCTTACCTGTGGGTAGAGGAGTATTCAAAAGGTCGGAAATAGTGAGCTTAAGAATGTGCAATTTAAGAGGTCAAGCAAGTGCAAAAACATAGCTCATCGTTACGCCTCTAAATTGGGGAAAGAGAAAATCAGCATTGACAAAATGATTCTTTTTCATAGAGACATTGCCCTACCCAAAAACAGCACTGATTTGCAAGAATGTTTTAAATATGAATTGGCCAGCAGATTTGCAGACTTTCTCGGCTATATTGACACTGAAAGTCCTCCAACAGTTCCAACTGCATCCCCTGTTAAAAAAATATTTGTCATTAACAGAGGTTTCTTACTCCATGCAGTTGGCTGGAAAAAACTGACTAGTTTCAGACTGATTTGAGAGCAGTACGATAGTTATTTTAACAGTACATATGGTGATGCAGATGTAGTAGTGTTTGCTGGTTATGATAACAGGAGTATTAATCATTTTGAACAATCAAGACGTGGGAATTTCTTGGTAACTGAGAGTAAATGCGTTCAATTGGATGGCAGTCTACCGATGACACAGTACGACTTCCTCAAGCACAACATTAACAAAGAGAAATTCCTCAAACTTTTAATTCTATATATCGAATCTCAGTTTAGTCTTAAAGTGCTCCAGGCCAAATATGACGTAGATTTTCAGATCGTTAACACATCTGATACACATATCGTGTAGCAAAGTTGTCGTTGGTGAGAGCACTGACTTGATATTGCTACTTTTACATTACTAGGACAAAGGAATTGATTTATCGTTCCTCAGACCGAATAAAACTTTTGTAGGTGGTAAACAAACCATTGATCGACTTACTAACGTACAGAACGTAGTACGAAGCTGCACACGCCCTCTCCAAAAATGATACATCAATATTTTTCAAAAATGGAAGAAGTTACTTATGAGAGTTTTTGAGAAGAATGCATTCGTTAGAGAGTGCAGTGTATTATATAACGAGACTTGCAAGAGAGAAGACATGGTTGCTTCAGGGGAGAGGATTTTAAAGGCGATTTACGAAAAGTGTTTCAGTCGGAACTATCGACAATGTTTGGTAAATAGTTTGTTTATTTATTGATATGCATTTGCTTAAAAGAACTCATAAGCTCTGTTTAACTATGCTTTTTTCGTCGAGCGTACATCCAAATATCGACGTCATTTTCTGTCCAAAACTTTGCAGATTTGGAAATGTTCATGAGGTAGCAGGTTAAAGAAATCTTGCACCTTCTCCTGCTTGGTTTGCAGAAAGGGATCGGCTTGTAAATCACACAATTCTAGATAAATGACAGCATCAGGAAATTTATTAATTGAACTAATATTAATTTCAACTATTAGTTAATTACACTAATATTTAATTGAACTACTATAATTTCTACTATTAGTTGATTAGACTATTAGTTAATTAAGCTACTATTCATTTCGACTATTAGTTAATTGGGCTATTAGTTAATTGTGTCATTATTTGATTAGACTATTATTTAATTAGCTTACTATTATCTTCAACTATCAGTTGAAATTGTTATTTGTTACTGTTATTGTCATATATTCAACTATTAGTTGAACTATTTGTTAATTGGTCTATTAGTTAATTGGGCTATTAGCTGATTTAACTATTATTTAATTGGCCTACTATTATTTTCAACTGTTGGTTATAGTCGCACTATTAGTTAATTTGACCACTAGTCAATTGGGTTATTAGTTAAATGAACAACTAATAATTTAAATTATTAGTTGTTCAAGAAAATTGGGCAATTATTTAATTGAACTACTATTAATTTCAACTATTAATTAATTGGACTATTACTTGATTAAACTATTATTTCACATTTTATACATTAGCCTACTACTATTTTAAATTATTAGTTAATTGTGCTATTGATTAACTAAACTAATTAACTTCGACTATTGGTTGAACCACTATTAATTTCGACTATTAGTTAATTCAACTGCTATTAATTTCAACTATTAGTTAATTGGGCTATTAGTTAATTGAACTACTACTAATTTCTACTATTAGTTAATTGGGCTATTAGTTAACTGAAATATTATTAATTTCGACTATTAGTTGATTGGGCTATTATATTTAAGTAACGAGACGCTGTTTTTCAGCATTTCAAGTTCTCCAAATCTTATGTTAAACTCATATATGATTTCTTGAATATTAACACTAAATTCCGAAAAACTCATGTATTTCATAATTTATAAACTCTTCTGCTATTCCCAAAATGTGAAATAGCTTTAAATGTGAAGATTACCAAAATTTCCCAGGGGTGGAAGGTTTCCAAATGACTGAAAATAGCGGGAATAGGGATTTCAATAAAAACGCCGTAACTCCCTTATTTCTTAGCCTAGGCATTTCTTGACCACCGGAACTTACTAGCGTCTACGCAAAGATATAACTCGTGGGCAGCCACAAATCTGGCATGGTGAGGCGGACAGCGCGAGAGAGGCAGGCGAATGTGTTTCATCGCCCAAAATAACCTCAGAAACTGCTAATCTGATTTTTAAAATTCGTTCACCACCGTGTTCCTTGAAGTTTGAGGATGGTTTTAGGTATAAATTTTAACCGATAGTTTTAACAATTTTCAAAAACAGAGTCTTCAGACGGTTCCAAGTCATGAAGTTTCTTTTTTAATTTGCATGTAGTGAAATTTTCGGCATGTGACAAACTTTCGTTTTATGAGAGATAGCTATATGGTGTCATCGAGTGAAATTTAGAGAAAATTCCATATTTTATTTTGGTTTTTGTTTGAGTAAAATCCGCTTTTTCGTTTTCGAGATATTGGCGGTTTTGTAAGATATTTAGTTGGTTGGCACGTGCAGCCCAGCACACGAGTGTTGCTAGTATAGTATAAAGTATTTCTTGTAACGATTTTTCTTAATAATAAATATTACCTTAACGTAATCATATTTTAATATTTATTATATTATTCTATTTAATAATAAAATTTCAATTTTCATGTAGGACCATAATGTAATTTTAATTCCTGGATTTTGTTGTCCATGAGGTGTCCATTGATTATAAATATGTTTTTTATTTTTTTATTTTTATATTACATTTTATGTTTAATTCACTAATTTTTACTATACTGCTAAGCCACTTACTAAATTACATATTTATTGGTGACACGCTTTATTGGTGGGCGCGCGTGCGCGTATGCAAGTTTATGTGTGCGCGCGTGCGAGAGAAAGAGGGGCGAGCGCGCTTTTGCTACACATTTGTACATATGCTAAAACAAAACTATAATAGTAGAGGGAAAATACCGGTCCTGACCCAAGTACCGTTATTCCCCCACCACCGCCCCATGCCGCCTTTCCCACGCCTAGATCAAAGAGATGCCGCCGTTCCCGCCGTCCAAGATTTTCCCACGCTCTCCCCACCACAAATGGGCCCGCAGCATCCCAAAGGAGCACAGAATCCGCGAATTTCCGCGAATAAAATTTTTTATTTTTTTAATTTGATTTTTTTATATTTTTAATTAAATTGATTTGCATATCAAGGGGGTGGGTGGGGGTTGGGGTGGGGTTCAATGGACCACCCGCATCCGCGAATTTCCGCGAATATAATTTTTTATTTTTTTAATAAAGCTGATTTGCATATCAGGGGTGGGTGGTGGGTGGTGGGTTCCAACTTGATGCATTATAGTGTATATTAAAATATATGATCAGGGTTACCAACCTATGCATGGGTTCAAACTTGATATGTTGTGCCGTGTTTTGGGAAAAACGCGGCGGTGTTCTTTTATATAGCGGAATTATTAATTTACGTATTTATTAACGTGAGGGTTTACGGAAGAATTTACGTATGTATTATTGGACTTTGCTGTCGTTATGAATTATCTTTCCACCCGGCCGATACGCGCGCACTCTGTGCCCGAAGCTTCATACCGTTTTTTCCGCGGCTGGTTTCGTCAGTCCAAGTCTGTCGTTCAACCTAGCAGCGCCTGTATCCGGCTGACAGAGTCAATGTAAAGTTTTCGTCTTCTAGCTGCTTCTATGAATAAGTAGAAGTCTACGCGACCTACCGGTAAGTGTGTTAACATATATAACTTAATTATTCATAAAAATAAATTGTATTTGCTTAATATTAACGCAGATGCGTTGCGATAGATATTGCAGTAATTTATCAGCACGTGGCGGACAACAGGTTAAATTCGTTTTATGTATGTTTCAATCTTAACGCTGGTTAACAGATATTAGTAGTAATAATATAATAATGTATTATAATAATGTAGTAATAATAATACTCAATTCATTAGACCAGAATGGGGCGTAAGTTAGTATTTTTCTGAAATGATTGTACATCACGAACTTGTTAAAGTTTGCTAGTTCCTGTCAGAAGGGGTTAAGTGCTTCACGAAAACTTGTGAATAACTATTTATCTGAAATGATTATTATGTCGAATGACTATATTTGGATACATTATATATTATAATATTTAAAAGTGTTATTTTGAAGCGATTTATTAGATTCAATGGGGTTCTATACATAGTGAATTTTCGGAGATTGTAAACTGGGCATGTCACGCAATGTCAGCTGGGTTAGTGAGGTAGTGTGGCTTATTAAACCTGTAAGTAATCACAGATATAATTGTGCAGGGTTTCCGATGTAGACGGGAATCTGTCTCGCTCCAGAGGATGGCCGAACACCTGCTTTCCATGATATAGATTCAAACACTTCCGTCAGCTGTCAGCCGGGATGGACGGACACACACTCGACCAGACCCTCTACCCATATGCTGCTAACCAGGTGACATTTAAGCTTTTTGAACAAAATGTTTGTGGCCGATAAACTCTTTTTGAGACATTTGTGCAGACGCTCCAGTTTGGAGACTTAGTTCCGGGCAATGGGGTTTACATGTTACTTTGTCATTTTCTTATTAAGGCTTACGCCTCATTAGTATATTAATGTCTGTCTCATTCTGAGAATTGTAACTCGGCCAGGGTCATGCAGCACCCGGGTTGAGCTGAGTTTTCTGTAAAAGGGGTCGGCACTAAATTATTTCTGGGTTGAGCAGACATGTGCGGATGTATCTGTGCCAGTTGCGAATTTGATGGTCAATTATTTTTTGTTAATTGGGTTGGAGTTTTTGTCTATTAATTAAGATCGGGGAGGTGTTTTAACAAGTGGACGACTCCCGTTGGGGCCGTTCACTACAGGACTGTATCATGTCATATTTTGCTGGATCTCGCCCGGACGCATGACCATGCCTGAGGTCAAGTTTTTTTTATGAACACTTTAAGCATGTTTCAGTACAATCATTACATAGATTCTGCTTTGCGAAATTCAATTCTACTGTTCATCTAATTTTGTAACCATTAAATATTGCCATAGCCAGTTTAAATATTGTCAGTGTTTATATTTTGCCATAGTTTCAATTTTGTAACTGTTAACCTTTTATTGCTCACAATACCAATTAATTAATGTTAAAGGATACAAGACTAATCAGTATCAGTTATGAGTATTTATGGGTGGTTACGTTCCACTATTTTTATAAATTTTGTCAGGAAAATAAAAGAAATGAGAAATGCAGTTATGCAACCGGGCATCCATGTTGGCCTCGTGATGGCACTTATTATCATTATCATTATTGAGATCCGAAATTGATAATTAAACTTTTGCTGGGTATGGGTGCGCCGTTCGGGCGATTTAGCCAAATTGACTTTGGCTGTGCATATACTTATAATTTTGGGGCATGTATACTCTACTCTTTGGGGATGTATTAATTGAAGTTTTGGGGTTTAGTTTTTTAATTGGAAGTTAAGGTGGGCCGGATACTTGGTCAGAATAAGGGGGGTTGAGGGTGTATGATGACAAAATATACGCTGCTAACCAGGTGAACATGTGATGTGCTATTTATATGTAAATGTGTTTCTATGTCAATTATATGTTGTGTGTTATGCCTTATGTGATTGTTACATTATTATACGTGATTATGCATATATATATATATATATATATATATATATATTTATATCGTGTTATGATTTGTGTAATTACTGGGAGGGTCGAGACTGTGCGCCATTTCACATTATTATTATTATTTAGGCGCCATTAATACTCAAGCTCAACTATTTAGCGATGCATATGTTAATGGACTTATAATAACGATTGGGGGTTTTTGGAAGTGAGCTATTTAGAGTTTAAAATACTTGCAATTATCTTGCTTTTCAAGGATGCATATATTGTGTAAAAGCCGAATACAATAAATTCTGTTATTGTTATCTTAGAGTAGAGTTTCATTTGCAAGTCCCATCATACTGGACCCAGCACAATTTTGGCTCCTCTAGGCTCTTGCCTAGTCCTAAATAACTTGTGGCCTCTCTTTCAAAAAAAAAAAATAAATAAATAAATAAAAAAAAAGAGAGGAAATAAAAAGAAGGGTGTTTGCTATATATAAAAGGTATAAAAGGAAAGAGGGGTTACAATGTGTATTATAGTGTATATTAAAATATATGATCAGGGTTACCAATCTTGCATTATTGTATATAGAACAGATCTGCCAACATTTTTCTGTGGTGGGAAATTCAAACTATATGAGCAGACGCATTATAGTGTATAGTAAATTATATACACGACTACGATATCAAGTTATCAACTCTCTCTCCCCCTTCCTCTCTCTCTTTGTCTCTAGACGCAGTTATCGATCACGATATAAACTCTCTTTCTCTCTATGTGTTTATGTGCAGACGCATTATAGTGTACAGTAAATTATATGATTGTTGTCGACTACGATATCAAGTTATCAACTCTCTCTCCCTTCCTCTCTCTCTTTGTCTCTAGACGCAGTTATCGATCACGATGTAAACTCTCTCTCTATGTGTTTATGTAACGCCTCTCTCTCTCTCTCTCTCTCTCTCTCTCTCTCTCTCTCTCTCTCTCTCACACACATTTCTGATTACTATACACGGAATTACATCGCAGACGTCGGAAGAAATTCCTAGTTTATAATGTAATTACCTGTGCGTGTGCTGTTACAGATGACAAATCCATACGTTAACGGCTTCACAATAAATGTTAGCCTATTGTGTGTGTGTGCTATGTAAATTGTTTGTACATCAATGAATAATATAATCGTGCTAGTTTTAATGTAATGCGTATTGTGTATTGCTGCTGCTGCTGCAAACGTCGGTAGAAATTCCCACATTCAAATAATTGACAGCACCAATAAGGTATGATTTGAATCTTTCGGTGTAGCATTTCTAATAATTTAATGTACTTTACAAATAATTGCTTACATGTTCAGAGGTTTATAACGAAATAAATTAAAATAAACCATAATTTGTTTTAAATGAGTAAATATATATTTACACCACTGTACACAAACTTAAAATATAGTTTACAAACCGTTGTAATACAATTATTCAAAAATACATTTTACATTGATTAAATATATATATATATATCACAACAAACATTGTTATATAAAATAAATACAATATTAATAATAATAATTTTTGACATTGTAAGATTTTTAAATAATAATAATTTCACGGCTGTAGATACAGTCCATATGGAAGTTTATCTGTAACATAACAATACAGTCGATATTAGAATCACTGATACGATAAATATTCAATTATCACACGCACACGCACAGTCAGTGGAAAGAAAGAATCAAATGCGTTAAGTAAGTAAACTTTTTCAAGTATGTGTCATTTTAATAAAGTTAATGTACTTTCAAATAATTTCTAATCAAACCAAATATTATTCACCGGAACTTTGTAAATACTAATTAGAATCAATGATACATTTATCACGTACATATAAATTCAATTATTAAAGTGTTAAGTACAGGGAGTTGAAACCACACACACACACACACACACACATCAATAAATTGTTTGTTAACACGATTGCTACTTACGACGTTAGGACACAATCTCCACCTGCGTTGTTTGATACCTCGTCCCTCGATACACTAAATGTAGTTCTTTGGGTTTGATATGTCTGAGCTCCTCATTCGTGAAGACACCTGCATACCTCTTGGGAAGATAGACACGATACTGGTGGTCGCCATCCTCCAACGTAGCAAGCACAGAGTTCCCATATTTTGTGTCCACATTTGTTAAGACCATGATGGGATATTTTTTATTCACTGTCAATTCTGAACATCGCTTGTACTCGATAGCACTTACAGCATTAAACTTTACAAGAAACGGCATTATTAGAAGAGAGAGAAAGACGCTAGTGAACACGTCTGTATCAATCGAGTGAGAACCAAACAATGACAGAATATTCGACACAAAAGGACAGTACAATGTGATAGTGGTGGTGGTAACGTCGTCATCAGAAAAGTCTGTGTCCCACTTTCATTTACTGCTTTGCATGTATGAACATGTCCCCCTAGACGAAATTAGAGAGACACCAAAAATATAACAATGTCATTAGGAAAGTCCACATTCCACTTTCATAAGGAAATAGTCACCGCTTACAGCTATGCATGTATGTACATGTCCACAACAGAATTAGAGATATAAATGTCATCATTCGCTGTGACCTACTTTCTAAATTTGTTACATTAAAAATGTTTGTTTAAAGCAAAAATCATGAATCATCCATTCCCGAATAGCATGCACTTTATAGTTTGCACATCGGTCAGAAGAATTGAAATGTCTAAGACATTCTGTTCCGTGAAATAGATACGGTATGTTTTTAGGACAACCAAAGTCATCGAGATTGATGATATTATTGTGTATTATCTTTGATTGTAAAAAAACGTTTTTTCTCAAAACCCTTCACAAACTCATATTTATATATACGTGTATGTGATGTTAACAATGAAACAAGATTGCCGTACGGTGTCTCTCCTTCGCTCCATCTAAGTCTGTGATAATTTGACGTTAACCAGTGGTTTGTCCTAGCGTATTTTGGATTCGTAACGGATGTAGCAGGCGGAGTGAAAATCCAATGTCTACCAGCAAATCTCAGAACGTCCATGATTGACAGTTCCTTCAAAATATATTTTCCGTTGTCGTCGAAAAAGCACTGGAAGTCAATTATAACTGCAGTGTTATCCATAATACTGTAAGACAAAGAAACCACACATTACAAACTCTATATATATTATGTTTAAACACAAATATCGTTACGATACTAACATGCGAACTTACGTTTACAGACGTCTGGACTGAAGCGTCGAGAGACATCAACTGACGAAAGAAACAAGTGTTGGGGGGGTACTATACATGGAGACAAATTTTTTAGCAGGTGGGGAGGTGTCGTCGTCGTTATCGTTCTCCATATTGATGCGACGTATTCGATAATGACCGTACGCAAGTGTATCACGACCATTGTCTAGTATATAGCGCTTATCATCATACGGTGATAACGCTTGCTTATTTACGCGCATCGTGTACAGCGTATGATGATCGCTACGTAAACAAAGCGCACTGGTAGAAAACTGACAATGATCAGTGAGACACTTGCGATACATATCGTGTCGTAGACTCCTCTTAATCGCAACTCGAGGTACACCTTTACATACACGTTTTTGACACTCTTTGCTAGGATCTTCGTGGGCCACAAGGAACGAATAACATTTCGCTCGGAGACCCACGAATTCTCTAACAGGACGACCACACGTTTCATCCTTGAACAGTCCGACAACCTTTTTGTTTTTAAGGCTATAATAAGGATGAGACGTAGGGTAATCCGATGTGTCAAAAACGTGTAGGTCCTCCTTCATGTCTGCATACAAGTCAGATGTTTGAATACTATACATCAGACTGTCTGTATCTGTCATTAGCAATCTAACGTTACTGCCGTACTTGCCGACAGCGTAACGATAATGAAAGTCATACATTATTGTTTTGATAACGTCAAGCACCGTGAAGCCGACATACACGGGACGGGAAAGAACGATGGATTTTTTACGGAGTGAGAGCCCCACCAGATCGTTCGTATAACGAATCATACGTTTCAGCCTAGGTGTGGAAACTAGTTTTTGAAGCCGTCGTTCATCTGAGACTAGTTCAAAGTCTATATGTTTCCGTACGTTCTCCAGCGACTTGCCGTATACGGCGTTGTTCATCAGTTTGAAAAGGTCTTTTTCAAAGCTGTTGACGGCTGCTTGCCTCTTGCGGGTGTTAAAATCGATAAACGGTTTCAACCAAGCGCTTTGCTTAAAACACAACACCCTATGAGTCCCTTTCAGCTCTAAACCAAGACTCTTAAATACAACTTCAAATTTCGATAATGGAGAACGTAATTTTGTTTGTCCCCCAAAGTCGTTAACAACTTCTCTACGGATGACATTGTTGACCCTGATTCGTTATACGATGATCTGTATATACTCTCGTGTAAACGTTTGGAAAAGGGAGAAAGGATATCGGGTGTTACGCGCTGGCGCACAGGTGCAAGCGGGTAGTCGGAATGCAGGTCGTGTAGTGTATCAGGATAGTGTAAGTCGACCTCAAGGATGTACCCGATGTCGGAATCATCACTCACATTACGTACGTCCAAAGACTCGATTTCGTTACGATCGACCCATCGGAAGTCTGCGTAAGGGAGTGGTTGCGACATGGCTGCACCGTATAGATTGTTACATCCGTATACAGAATGAAGGAGGTCGGTTTCGAAACATCGTACTGATCTGGGATCAGAGGGTTTTTAGCGATGGCATGACGGTTGGATATCATAGCAACACCTCCGCGGACCCCAGACTCAACAAACAGATGTTGATTTATATCTATCAACAGCTCTAATTCGACCCCTGTCAGTTTTAGCATCGCGTTCCAAGCGAGACCGGGAAGCGAGTAAAAATGACACGGGTCCAAACAGTAATCGCGTAAGGCCATGTCCCGAAAACTTTCAAAGACATCGGCCAGCAGCATTACGTCTGTCAACAAATACAGATCATGGTAATCTCCAAACGTACGCAGATTGAATGCACTCCACACGTTTTGTGCGTGCTCGTAATCTGCGTCCGAAATAGACGATTCCATCAACCGGTTATCAAAGTGTTCACGAGCGGGTAGACTTGTTTCGTTGAACCGATCAATACTGTCAACGTACTCGTAAGGGTATACCCCCTTGCGTACGAGCAGGTTGGTCTGTTCGTCGAAACCCCGTCTAAGCATTTCCTCTCTAAGCAAAGGAAATTGGCTCCCAGACGTAGACAGATTGCTAACGAGTGTGTCCAGAGAGCGATTAAGAAATTGAAAAGAGTATACGAAACGCAAGGGACCCAGGGAGAACGACACGTAACGCTCACTAGATGTTGCAATGCAGGATACGTGTTGGTCCTTATATTTTCCCAAACCCTGCATTAAATGGTGACAGTCGTAGCCACGAAGGTTGTGAAAGAAGACGGGGATATGACGCGGCATCTTGTAGCTCAGATTACAGCTATTGTGGGCTGCTCCCAAGAATTTCCCCGTAAGATGACAATGATTGCGTACCTTGTCATCGTCTGTCAAAGGGCGCTCACACAAATGGCAAACGGTGGCGTTAGTGAACGCAACATTGTCATCATCGGACATAATTAATTTTACGTTATAACGTATTACCTTCATCATATCCTCGACGTCTTTCATCAACCACGAGAAGAAAGTGTCTACAACGTTTTCACCACGATATACTTTAACCTCTCTCCAGAGACTGTGAGCGTGATCAACGATAGCATAGGAGAAACCTGACGGAATATGCATCGCTTCGTATGATGTGGACGATACAGGAGGAGATGGTATTTTCTGGCTGACACCACTGCTATCAACTGAGTAGAAGTCACCTAAATCTTTCACTGTCGTCGGGATGTCGTTACCTGGTGAACACGGGGGTGATAAGGGACTCGAAGTCGGCGTAGACGGTAAAGGGTACTTTGAGACAGTGTGCGTAATTTTTAAATGACATAAACTTCTCCTCCTCTGTGGGCATTTTGGTTTTCTGTTCACCATAAGCTGTACAGTAGGGGAGATGTTCGGACAGACCATGTTCTGTGGAGAAACGATGCAAGCAGTAGTCGCAGTAAAATGATTTATGATCGAATTTTGTTAGGGAAAATACCAATTTATTAATGCTACTGATAAGACAGTAGTGTTTTCGGCTATTTGTATCGGACAGAAGCAAAAGATTAACATGATGTAATCTGTCCTTATTGGGGGTAATTCTTAATGGATAAACCTCATTTTTTGATTCGTTTCTGATATTGTCTTCTATATCATAGCCGAAAACGTTTATAGAAATGTTGGGATTCTGTGTTTCAAATTTAGAAATTGAGTTTATAGAAACAGGGTACTCGATACCGGACATATTTATTGTGTTTATGAAAGAGGTGTATTTTGAAACACGATCTTTATGGTCTTTCTGAGGGTGTATGTGGGCTAGAACAGACCACAGAAAACACATTTCATCTTGGGGGTTCTTGATGTTGACTACTGCCTTGATGAGTGAGAGTTTTCGCGGGGTAGGAATGTAGGAGGACGCTGCTAGCGGCCGGTACCGTCCAACAACCAGTTCCAGCTTCAGTACAGCGTCCACCGACCATCCGCTTCCGTCACGGGTAAAATTGGATATGCTATTCATGATTTTGTCGTATGATTCGTCTAGTAGACAGTTCAACTCGTCGTTGTCGTCCGTGAGCAACGTACGACAACGTCCGTGGAAGACGGCGTCTTTGGTTACCTCTTTTTCTTCGCCGCTGTCACCATCTAACACAGTTTTAGTGAAACGTATCCTGCACGCAATATGCCATTTGATACTACGTAAACGTGCTTGTTCTGCCAGAATATCCTTGCACAATAAAGGTCGCACCTCAGTCATTATCGATAATATATCTTGATCTCCCGTGTCCGTGTACACGGGCAGGTAATTAAATGTTGTGAGGGATCCTCTAATACTGGTGTTTCGTACGATATAAAATCGTGTCATAACTGAAACAATAGAAACATGTGTATTAGCTAATAGGAATGATGAATAACACACACACACACACACACACACACACACAAATTCATGTTTGTGGTAAATAAATAGATAGTACACGTTAGTAATACGTTAGTTTATTGCAAACTGTGAAGATGGCAGCTACTCCCGATTTTAGTATTGAAAGTGAAAGAAGAAAATCGTTCAAGTATTGGGAAGTGACGTTTGTCAGCCCCGACGAGTTAGCGTTTGCTGGGTTTTACTGCTATCCGCTAAATTATGATGTTTGTGGACATAGTATGTCATTCATAGACGATAGAGTTAAATGCTTTTGTTGCGGAATTGAATTAGTTCATTGGAGAGAAGGTGACATACCTATGGTGGAACATGAAAAATTTTCTCCGTCATGTCAATTTCTAAACGATGTCAAGAGACAATTCATTGGGGAGAAGGTGACAAACCTATGTCGGAACATAAAAAATTTTCTCCGCCATATCAATTTCTAAACAACGTCAAGAGACTATCTTGTACATGTTAGACAGAGTTGGATCATATGTTAATCAAACAAGTTTGGTTTGCTACATAATTATAGAGAGAGACAATTTCTTAACTGTACCATTTGGTATTTAAATTTTTACCTTGTCGAGGATGTTCCTGTTCCTGCTGATGTTGTTGTTGTTGTTGTTCCGGATTCTGCTGAAGGTCGGACATGATGATATTCAGACGAGAGAGTGAATACTGAAAAACAAAGAAACTCTTATACGTATATATAGTATTTTTAACGGTGGTATTATGTTAGTGTATCTTAAACCATGAACAACGCACGCAAGACTATAGCTCTAGAGCTACACAGAGCGTGAGAAGGAATTTCGTTAGGCGCGCGGTTGAATTGAAGGGTCTACACGACTTGTACCAGGCGGATCTTGTGGAGATGATACCATACGCTCGAGTGAACAAAGGGTACAAGTACATGATGACAGTGATCAATGCGTTTAGCAATACGCGTACGCTGTACCATTGAAAACAAAGACAGGAAAAGAAGTAACGCGTGCACTAGAGCCTATACTAACTGCTAATCGAATGAAATATTTACAGATGGACAACGGGAAGGAGTATTAAAACAGCACAGTACAAGCGTTGCTAAAAAAGTATAATGTGAAACATTACTCAACTTATAGTGAGAAAAAAGCTTCCATAGTGGAACGTTTTAATCGCACACTGAAGACACACATGTATCGAGCTTTCAGCGAACAAGGACACTACCGCTGGCTGGATCTACTACCTATATTACTGAAATCGTACAACAATACCGTACACAGAACCATTGGTATGAAACCTAGTCAAGTGAATGACGTCAACGAACATATAGTGTTGGAACGAATAAGGAAGAACACAGCGCCTAAAATCAGTCCAACGAAACCACCCAAATTTAAAGTCGGTGACCGTGTTCGTATAAGTAAGCACAAAATGACGTTTGCCAAAGGTTATACACCAAATTGGACTAACAAAATATTCACTGTGGATAAAGTACAATCCACTACCATCCCCGTCACTTATCTGCTAAAAGATCATCTGAACAAAGTGTTGAAAGGTGGTTTTTACGAGCACGAGATTAGTAAGTCCAAAGTCGGTGACGTATACCTAGTGGAAAAGGTGTTACAACGCAAAGGTGACAGAGTGCGTGTTCGTTGGCTCGGTTTCGATGGTAAACACGATGCATGGATACATAAGAAAGATCTAATATAAAAAGGTGACAGCACGTGCTGAAAACAGTATGCTTTCGGTATTCACAAAGATGAAGATTGTACAGCAAGCAAACAAATTACCAATAAAGGATATGGACTTTTTGGCTGGTGACGAAGGCAGTGCTGAACGTAAACATGGTCCGCTATTACCGAACAGTATTCGCTGTATCGTTACGGGCCCAAGTTCCTGTGGGAAATCTAATGTGCTATTCAACCTAGTGTTTGATGCCAACGGTCTACGTTTCCGCAATGTATACATGTTTTCAAAATCATTATTTCAGCCAAAATACAGAATGCTAGAAACAGTGATGAAATCACTCGCTGATGAAGGTTTAGGTTATCACGCATACAGCGAGAACGAAGAAGTCCCACTACCGAGTGAAATCACTGGTCTCGACTCTGTTATCGTATTCGATGACGTATCGTGTGAAAGACAAAACAATATTCGAAAGTATTTTGCTATGGGGAGACATAGCGGTGTGGACACATTCTATCTATGTCAGACGTATAGCCAGATACCGAAACAATTGGTGCGTGACAACGCTAACTTGTTGATATTGTTCAAACAAGACGATCTAAATTTACGACATGCATACAACGATCATGTCAACATGGGTATGAAATATGATGCTTTCAAAAACGTCTGCACAGAAGCGTGGAAGGATCGTTATGGATTTCTAGTCATAGACAAAGACTCGTCAATAAATGAAGGTAGATATAGAATCGGCTTTGATCGATTCATAATTGTTTCCAGCGAAGTATAAAAGTGGTTGCACTGTAGTAATGTAATCAGTCCTCTTGCTAACACGCGATGGCGATGAATAAGGAGGAACTACTTACGTATGATATAGATACGATAAGCGACAACATAAGGAAAAAATATCATGCATTACAACACGGCATCAGAGAAAGCGACGAGAAGTTCAGAAAAAATTACAGACCGATTCTGGAACCGTTAGAAGCTATTTCACGAAAGTTAAGTGGTGATATGATGGAGGAGGAGAAGGAAGAGGAGGAGGAGGAGAAGCAGCAGATAAAACAAGAAGAGCCTACACAACACGTAATAACTGAAACCGAAAGTGGCGCGCAGAGTCATAACGCTTCTCATTTCAGTGACGATAGCGCATGGAACCCTAACGCTTCACATTTCAGTGACGATTCATTAGCAAACAAATATATGCGTTTGTGCGAATCGGCTGACTGTAAACGGATTATAGATCGTATGTATGGTGTTCGATACGAGGCCGGTAAATGGATGATAGGTGATTCAAATGTGAAAATCGATGATAACGACAACTTTCATGTCAAAGAAAAAATTTACGAGGATACGCCCGGTCTGTACGAACTTTTGTTTATGAAACTACCGAAAAAATACAATAAGGACGATATGAGGAAATACAAGTCCATACTACTAGCAACCAACGGACACAAACAAAAATATAAACACAATACACGAATAAACAGTAACAGTGGCGTCAAGTACCGACTAGTAATATCTAAATTGTTTGCATCGAGTGCACGAAAACGTACAGGGAGTGGCTATATGGAGATGAAGCCGAACGCTGCAATCCATTACGTACATTGGGATCCTAACGAGTTGGTTAATCGATTGAGAATGTTAATGGCTTCTCAAAGTAGTGGCCATACTGGCCATAGGAATGAAATCGTTTCGATATTGGAAGAATTACGTGAAGCCGGCATTATCATATAAAAGCAGACGCACCGTTCTATGACCACCAGTTCTTCATAAATATGAGTGTAGACAAGTTCGGTAGACACGACAGCACTGTAAGAGTGCGAAAAGAAACTCATCGAAGTCTGCGTGAGGATATCGGTTTAGGAGTGACTAACGACGGTCACTTTGATGTGAAAAACAAAAAGATACGCACCTTGGGTGATCCCGAAGAGCTGTACGATGTTGTTTCTTTACAGTACGTAAAGGATGCGTGCTTACAGTACAAGAACGACGCTACCGTAGACGCAAAAGATCATCGAATAATAATGCTAAACGATCCGCTTAAATCAAGAGATGCGGCCACAAAACGATACGTAGACGCAAAGAGTTTGAGAAAAGATCGTGCAGGTAACGTAATCGTTGATGACTGTCGGCTATCGCACGTGCAAGCGCCAGTCGCCAGCAAAGACGCTGTGAATTTGGAATTTTTATACGACAACACAGTCAATTTGCAAAGCAATGCTTTCTACGCTGGCGAAAGAAAAATTACGAATATAGCGGACGGAGTAGCTGACACAGACGCAGTCACTGTGCGACAAATGCACGAATTAAAACTACATATAAAGACTGAATTGTACAAGGTCACTCAGGTATTTCACGCTCATATAATCAATCTGATAAAGTTTGTCTATAAATATCAAGACAGCGCGACACAGCGTTCAGTCCTGACTGAATATATTGAAGAGGTGGGACGTTTAATAGACGTTCTCGATACGGAAACGGAAATCAAGGATTGGAGATCTGTTTACAAGAATGCACGTACTTCGTAAGAAAAGAATGGGGCGTGGTGTAATTGGAAAAATACTTAAAAACACCGTGCCCGCTATCGTTTCGTCAGTACCTACTTTGATTAATCGAGCGGTGGACGCATTACCAGTAGAATTACACCTACCCGGCTAACGATTCTGTGGACCCGGAACAAAACTCAAAGAGAGATTGGCACGTGGTGAGCACGGAATCAACGAGCTGGACGAAGCCTGTCGCGAACACGATATCGCCTACGCAAGGTACAAATACAACAGTCGAAGACGTATAGCTGATCGCGTTCTTGCCGACAAAGCGTGGGAACGAGTGAAAGGTTGGAATTCTGGTGTTAGTGAAAGAGCGTATGCTGCAGCCGTAGCAACCGCAATGAAAGCAAAAACAGCAAGTGGGTGGAGGGAGCTCGCGTAGTGGTTGCAGAAAAAAGAAGAAGGGTTCAGGAATTAAACGTCAATCCGCGGGCAAACGCAAAACGACCTTCAAACATAAACGTAACAACACCAAACGCAAAACAGTCTCAAGGCATAAACGTAACAATAAAATAGCGTCAGGTCTATACCTGCGTCCTTACAGACAAAAAAACTAATTTGCATACCAGTGCGTGCATTGTCCGACAGCGATTTGTATGTGTACGCAAAACTTTTGAAAATACCTTATTTCAGAGGAGTTTTTATGCGTAACACTTTACGCAAGAGTGCGGTTGTTAATCTGGACAGTGCAGAAGGACCTGGTACGCACTGGGTTTGCTACAAGAAACGAAACAACCGAGTTTACTACTATGACGCGTATGGTAATATGCGGCCACCTCTTGAGCTGACACAGTATTTTGGAACCGACACTGACATTTACTACAATTACGAGCGTGAACAGCCGCCACACACAGTCATCTGTGGGCATTTATGTTTGGACTTCTTAACGTGTGAGTGATCAGTAAGCGACAAGATGTCTTCGCTGTCGGTCACCTTAACAGGCACGAATGCTGCCGCTCTTGTATGTGACTTTTTCCCGCCTCTCGAACTAACAAACGGTGTATGTAGGTCTATTGGACTTTACTACATACAACAGTATACCGAACGTGGTTGAGGGGAAAAACAATGTGTTTCCAGTACTACGGGACGGAACAACGTGGGATTTGATAACTTTACCCACGGGTGCTTATGAAATCGGCGACATAGAAGCCTTCCTCAAAAAGCAGTTAGGAGACTCAAAGATTAGTCTACGACCTAACAACAATACACTGAAATGTGAACTGACTTGTGCACTGGATATTGACTTTCAACAAACAGCGTGTGGTATCGGTGATATGTTGGGTTTCAAGGAAAAGCGTCTGCTTGAAGCGAATAAAACTCACACGTCTGACGCCACAGTTAACATTATAAAAGTAAAAAGTATACTGATAAGGTGTAATATAGCGCAAGGATCATACAAGAACGGTAAAAACGAGCACACGCTGCACTCATTCTATCCGTCAGTCGAACCAGGATTCAAAATAATTGAATCACCTACAAACGTCATATAGCTACCTGTGAATGTGAGTCGTTTGGACAACATAACATTATCTTTACACGACCAGGACGGTGACGTAATAGATTTTCGTGGAGAAGTCATCACTGTGCGTTTACATCTAAAACGACTATAGACATGGGCTTGTATTTTGTTTCTCCGCCACCGCTGCTACCACAGTCGTCAGAAATAAAAGAAAAAGAAAGATCAGTTAGGAAACGCATCAGTACTCGTTCGAAACTGAAACGATTAACATCGGTTAACCGTCGTTTCCTGATTTCACTGGGTTTTGTTGTTGTTGTAAACAAGTAACATGGCGAGTGGAATATTATCTGTGGAGCAGCAACCGTTCTTTGAAGACAGTATCACGCACTTTTCATTTCACTCACACGCGCTGTACGCAACAACAAGATATGGAAACAATGATGAAGTACGCGTGCCAATACAACAACAGGACGTCTTTACACTGCCGTCAGAAAGTTTCCTCTACATCGAAGGCAAGTTGGTTAAAAACCCTAGCGTGCCTGCAGATACTACGCTGAATGTGGAACTGGTGAACAATGCTATAGCATTTCTCTTTGAAGAGATTCGTTACGAGTTGGCCGGAGTGGTAGTGGACCATACCAGAAACGTCGGTGTTACGTCAACTATTAAAACTTTTCTATCACTCAACAACAACGCACATGACGCAATGGAAAACGCGGGTTGGGTGGCACCGACCGCGAACGTGTTAAAAGTGAACGTTGACGGTGAATTCAACTTTTGTATTCCACTGAAAATGCTAATGGGATTCGCAGAAGACTATACACGCATCGTGCTGAACGTGAAACAAGAACTTATACTCCTACGCACATCTACTGACATAAACGCTATGGTTTTAGCAAGCGGACAAACGGCTGCTAATTGTGTTCTTGAACTAGATAAAGTTTACTGGAAAATGCCTTATGTACATGTAGCTAATGCGTACAGATTACCACTGTTACGACTCATAGAGAAAGACCACCCGATAACTATGTCTTTTAGGGCCTGGGAGTTGCACGAGTATCCTGCCTTACCACAGACTAAAAGGCAGAATTGGATTGTCAAGACCTCGAGTCAGCTAGAAAAACCACGCTTTGTTGTGTTAGCGTTTCAGACAGCAAGAAAGAATGTACTGACAGCACACGCCGATGAATTCGATCACTGTAACGTGACCAATGCGAGACTGTTTCTAAACGACAAGTATTATCCTTACGATAATTTAAACTTGGATATTGGAAAAGACCGTTTTGCATTATTGTACAATATGTACGCCAGTTTTCAAAGTTCGTATTACCACCGTCTAGACCCCAGTCCACTACTGACACCAGAATTATTCAAATCAAAAGCCCCGCTGTTTGTATTCGATTGTAGCAAACAAGACGATACGCTTAAGTCTTCAGCGGTTGATGTACGTTTAGAATTTGAATCGTCAATGAATTTTCCTGCACAGACTACTGCCTACTGTATGATACTACATGATTCGCTTGTAGAATATACGCCATTGTCCAACACAGTACATAGACGTGTTTAAGTCTTATTTTATACATATTTTGTAAATACTAGTTTTAAATATATATATTTTCATATTTGTAACAATATAATATTGGAGCTGTGTATGTATTTTAATTGTAAAACTAGTTTAGATATTTTTTCGTACTTGTAACAATATAATCTTGGAACTGTGTATGCTTTTTTTTTTAATTGTAAAAACTAGTTTAGATATATTTTCATACTTGTAACAATATAATCTTGGAACTGTGTATGTATTTTAATTGTAAAAAAACTAGTTTAATATAATTTTGGAGCTGTGTATGTATTTTAATAAATGTATATAGTACACACTTTATTATTATTATTTGTATAACCCACTCCCATAATGTACATAGATTTTTTTTTACTTTTTGCAAACTAGCGAGTGTTGTCCACACACACACGTACCCTTAAATGACAGACGTTGTATGTATACTGAAGGCTCGTACGCTTAAAATTCAGCTATACCTAAAATATATCTTCAATTAGAAGTGTAATATAAAAAGTACGGTAAGTATATATTTCAGAAATTGTAACAGACACAGTCATTTGATCACACACACACATACTTATTTGAAAGAGTCATGTATTAAATTCAATAAATAATGCACTTGATAATGTTTTAATGTGAATAATTTTTACGTTTAAATAAAATCTGTACATACAATAAAATTATGTAGTGTAATATAAAAAGCACGACAAGAATAAATTTCAGAATTTGTAACAGACATAGTAATTTGATCACACACACACACATACTTATTTGAACGAGTCATGTATTAAATTCAATAAATAATGCACTTGATAATGTTTTAATGCGAATAATTTTTACGTTTAAATAAAATCTGTACATACAATAAAATTATGTTCACTTATTAACGTATTCAAAATGTTTCATGTACACTTACCAAACTAGCGTGCGTTGTCTACACACCCTTTAATGACGGACGTTGTGTATATTGAAGCTCGCACGCTTAAATTCAGCTATACCTAAAATATATATCTTCAATTAGAAGTGTAATATAAAAGTACGGTAAGAATATATTTCAGAAATTGTAACAGACATAGTAATTTGATTACACACACACACACACACACACACACACATACTTTTTTGAACGAGTCATGTATTAAATTCAATAAATAATGCACTTGATAATGTTTTAATGTGAATAATTTTTACGTTTAAATAAAATCTGTACATACAATAAAATTATGTAGTGTAATATAAAAAGCACGACAAGAATAAATTTCAGAATTTGTAACAGACATAGTAATTTGATCACACACACACATACACACACACACACACACACACACATACTTATTTGATTAACGTATTCAAAATGTTTCATGTACACTTACCAAACTAGCGTGCGTTGTCTACACACCCTTAAATGATGAACGTTGTGTATACTGAAGGCTTGTAAGACGTACAATAATAATGCAAAACGGTCTTTCAGCTATACCTAAAATATATCTTCAATTAGAAGTGTAATATAAAAAGTACGGTACCGGTGAATAACACACATACTTATTTGAACGAGTCATGTATTCAAATATATTACTCACCTATTAAAAAATGCTGTTGTACGCAGTGATAGATTTCACGATGTATCAAGCACACGCAGACAGTCGAATGAGAAATTGCAACTGATTTTCTTTGTGTATATATTGTACACTGGTAGTGGGGGCAGCTTGTGTCCGTTTTGGGAGTAAATACTTATAATCCGTAAGTAACCCGACTTACCGTCACCGCTTAATTTCTAAATCGCTGCTAATGACTGTTATTTTGGTGTATATCAATTTCTAAATCGCAGTCAATGACCGCCATGTGTCAAAATTAGAAAGTAGGACGTAGCGATAAATATGTTTCCTGCTGATGACATTTTAGTATTGCTAATTACAATAGTCCATAAGTAGCGCGACTTACTGGCGCTTAATTACTATTTTTGGTGTATATAAATTTCTAAAACCAGTGTAAAATCGTGTCAGTGACCGGTAAACTATATTTTAAGTTTACGTGTACTCAGGTTGTATCTTGCAATCACGAAAATTATTATTTAAACTGATAATTGTTTTTATTAAAATCTTACAATGACGTAATATTATTATTTCATATTGTATTTATTTATATCATTGTTTACAATATATATATTTAATTAATGCAAAATGAATTTTTAAAATTACAATGGTCTGTAAACCATATTTAAGTTTGTGTACAGTGACACCGTAATCGATTTGAATAAGGGAATTTCTGTCAACGTCTGCAGCTAGAGAGCGAGAGAAATACACAACAGTAATATAGTAAATGTGTGTGTGAGCAGTGCGTACATTGTCCGACAGCGATTTGTATGTGTACACAAAACTTTTGAAAATACCTTATTTCAAAGGAGTTTTTATGCGTAACACTTTACCACACAGACCGCCTTGGAAGAACGAGAGCGCGGTTGTTAATCTGGACACTGCAGAAGTTACTTACAGTTACTTGACAGATAGTTACTTACATTCAAATGTGTGTGTGTGTGAGAGAGAGAGAGAGTTTATATCGTGATCGATAACTGCGTCTAGAGACAGAGAGAGAGGGAGGGAGAGAGTTACTTACATTCAAAGAGAGAATTGATAACATGATATCATAGTAAAACCGATGGCGTAGAGAGAGAGAGAGAGAGAGAGAGAGAGAGAGAGTGAGACCCGTTACATAAACACGCAGAGAGAGAGTGAGATGCAACAGTAATCTACTAAATGTGTGTGTGCGAGAGAGAGAGAGAGAGAGAGAGAGAGAGAGAGAGAGAGAGAGAGAGAGAGAGAGAGAGAGAGAGAGAGAGAGAGAGAGAGAGGGAGGGAGATAGATAGTTATTTACATTCAAAGAGAGAATTGATATCGACAACAATCATGATCATATAGTTTGAATTTCCCACCACAGACAAATGTTGACAGATCTGTTCTATACAAAATAATGCAAGATTGGTAACCCTGATCATATATTATTAATATACACTATAACACATCAAGTTGAAAAAACTATAACACATCTAGGCGTGGGAAAGGCGGCATGGGGCGGTGGTGGGGGAATAACGGTACTTGGGTCAGGACCGGTATTTTCCCTCTACTTATAATATCAATGCATCAAATGAATATCCTCAAAACAATTATTTCTACTGCAATTTCAAAATCGATTTTTTGGATGATCACAATAATGTTTTTTATAAACACTGTTTGTAATAAATAAATCTCAGTAGGCATTTCTAATATATATTTTATTGTGCATATTTTTGTAAGGATCGCTTCGCCTGTTGTTAAAGAAGTAAAAATACGGAATTGTATTGGCTGCCGTAAAACACTCAAGATCCGTTTTTTACCTACAGAAATTTAGAAAGTCTACCTACGTTTGAATATCATTTATTTTGTGCTATTAAATAAAACAATTCTTACTTTTATGCAGCTGATGATACAGTGCTTCCACTTTAGGCTATAATAAGCGCGGTAAAATGTTTGGACGTCTTCGTTAGAATGTGTACCACAATCAGCAATGGACCTATATCTATACAAGGATGGCATGAAGGTCTATGCTGACAATTGGGACTTCAGAATCCTGTGTACTCAGGCCCGCCCAGAGGAATTCCGGGCCCCAGGGCAAACCAGATTGTGGGCCCCCCCAAACGAGGCAACCATCTGTTCCCCTGAAATACGTGTATATGTCGTTTTATATACACGATTATATATACATATATGCGTGTGTGTGTGTGTGTGTGTGTGTGTGCACGCTTATATATTATATATATTATGTATTACACACACACACACACACACACACACACACACACACACACACACACACACACACACACACACACACACACACATAAGGGGTACCTTAACATTTTCAAACGTCAACCCTCATTGAGTGACCCTTCAACTATAAGAGAGGAGTGATTCTTCTACTCATCATCATCTCTGTATTTTTAGTCAGTAAAAATGAAATAAAGTAATGTTATCAAAGCATTCAAACACTGAACCAAAAGTGAAAAAATTAATTAAGTTTAATAAAACAGATCTTGAAAACTGTTAAAAGTAAACAAAATTTTATTTCTTATAGAAACTTTACAAAATTAAGGATTACAGTGTCTAGAAAGGCAGTGATATTGTAAATTAAAACACTGAATATTCTGTTGTCATACAGCTTAGAAATTTACATCTTTTGGAGTTTTTAAATTTCAGATAAAATCAAAGAACTTAACAATTTTATTTTTATTAGTTAACAAATAAAAAATGAAACAAGTAAAAAGTCATGTACAGAGTTAAAATAGCCACACATTATATTAATAAAAATGTAACTTGCAAGTTCAGCAAACAGAGAACTATATAAAATTAAAAAATCATTTTTCTTGCTTTATTGTTTGCAAAATCTTCAATAATGTCACTGAAATCAACACTACGGGTAAGATCAGCCTCCATGGCAAGAGTAGTTAGTCCGCACAGTCTTTCTTGACCCATTGTAGATCTGTTGTAGTTTTTTATTCTTTTGAGTGCACTGAAAGAACGCTCAGCTCCTGCTACTGACACTGGAAGTGTGCAAAATAAACGGATAGCTATGCACACATTTGGAAACAGCAACTCTAGTTTTAAGCTCCTTATTTTATTTATCAACTTAAATGGTGGAACAATAGAAGTACCAATACTGACCGTATGAACACATTTTAGGTGAATAAGTTCTTCTATTAAAGCTTCTGAGATGTCCTCTGGAAAGATAGAAAGTAACTAAATATCACTATTACTTTAACGACTCGGAACACTAGGTTTTTTATAAGTAAAAGCAAAAAGTTTTACCTTACAGCCTTAACCGGTTTTCACCTTTAAAAGGCTTCTTCAGAGGCTGTCGCAGGTTGCGCTGTCCGTCTTGTTGTGGGTGACGAAATCGAATTTCGAAAGATCGATGCTGTGTGTGTGGGTGAGATATGTTCGAATAATGCGTGCGATTTGAATTGTGTCTGTTCGTTTAGGATGTCGTTTTTATTTGTTTTTGTGTGTTTGTATATTTCCAAATGTTCTAGAGTGTCTAGTTTTCGGCCTTTTGTGTGTAACGTGTAGAATGTTCATGTTATTGTCGATGTTTTTATATGTGTGGTTTGCTTCAATGAAACAATCACCATCCTACAAAACAATCTCAAACAGAACAACACACCAGACGAAATTATCAACGAAATAACAGAAACTCTGAACATTATCACAAAACAAAACTACTTTACTTATAACAATAAATACTACACACAGAACGATGGCTTACCCATGGGCTCCCCCATATCCAGCATTCTAGCAGAAGTCTTCCTCCAACACTTAGAGAAAACAAAAATACTCACAAACAATGACAGACACTCACATAAAATACTATATTGGCACAGATACGTTGATGACATTCTAATACTATACAGGGGAAACAAAAGACAATGTGAACAGTTACTAACACATATAGGCTTAAACAAAATACATAAAAACATAACCTTTACTGCCGAATACGAACACAACAATACCATAAACTTCTTAGACCTCTCCATCACAAAACTAGAACACAGGCATAAATTCAGTATATACAGAAAACCAACTACAACTGACACACTAATACACAACACCTCCAATCACCCAATACAACTGAACTAGCTGCTTTCAGAACCATGATACATAGACTTTAACAACATTCCCTTAGATGAAAAAGACTACAAAGACGAACTAAACACGATAAAATATCTAGCAGAATCTAACGGATATGACAGAACAATAGTCAGTAAATTCATACAGAAAACACAAAATAAACAACAGACAAAGACAGAAAACAACAAATTCATAACAGTAACATACATCAACAAACAAACTGAAAAAATAGCCCACAAATTCAAAAAAGCAGGATACAGAATCGCTTACAAAACTACTAACAAACCAGAACACACACTATCAAAACGCACGCACAAAGCACAAAACAAATTCGATCTACCTGGTGTATACAAGCTAAATTGCTCAAATTGCAGTAAATTCTACATAGGCCAGACAGGACGTAGCTTCAAACAGAGATACACAAAAACACATTGAACACACAAAGGCACTCCACTCCACTACAGAATCCACCTTTGCAAACCACCTCATTGAAGCAAACCACACATATAAAAACATCGACAATAACATGAACATTCTACACGTACACACAAAAGGCCGAAAACTAGACACTCCAGAACAATTGGAAATATACAAACACACAAAAACAAATAAAAACGACATCCTAAACGAACAGACACAATTCAAATCGCACGCATTATTCGAACATATCTCACCCACACACACAGCATCGATCTTTCGAAATTCGATTTCGTCACCCACAACAAGACGGACAGCGCAACCTGCGACAGCCTCTGAAGAAGCCTTTTAAAGGTGAAAACCGGTTAAGGCTGTAAGGTAAAACTTTTTGCTTTTACTTATAAAAAAACCTAGTGTTCCGAGTCGTTAAAGTAATAGTGATATTTAGTTAAGTAACGGACACGTCATGGACAACGAAATCCAAGAAAGTAACTCTTGACAGGAATTAGCAATTGCAGTATTGTCTTTATCCAGGTATTGCCACAAACACTGAAATATGTTACTAAGCTTCCTTGCATTATTGAATCTTTCACATAGCCCACTGGTAACAGAGTCAATCACTCTGTAGAAAACATCTATTCTAAATTCTCTCTCCACTGCTTCATGTGTCTCTGAGCCACTGTTTTGTTCAAATTCTTTATCAGACACTTCGTAATGAAAATGCTTCCTCTTATTCTTTCTTTTTTCATCAAATTCTGTTTCTGTAGGCATTTGATTAGCCATAGACTGTGCTACGAGTTTAGCTTCTTGTAGAATAACGTCAATTTTATCTCGTAAATTGTTCATTTCCTTTATAAGGCTATCGATGTGAGACACTTCCTCATCAAGAGTGGCTTCTGTTGCTTGGAGAACTTTGTTTCAGTGATCGACTGAAACCAGTATTTTAAACCAAATTGTGGCCATTAGTATGCATTTAAAAGATTACGGAATACTTCTCAATTCCCAAAAGTGTAGTTTTACTTTAAGCTGTCATATTAAGTTTCTGACATTCAGCTACAGCCCTTTTTACACCAGGAAGATGTTTAGCGAAAGGCTTTACGGCATCAACTCGTGCTGACCACCTTGTATCTGAAAGTTTGTTGAGTGAACATTTTATTTCTTTTTGAAGAATTTCCCACCTTTGAGGAGACTTTGAGAAAACTTGTATAACTGTTGCAAAACACTGAAAAACGTTACAGCGTCCTTGCTTGATTCAGCTGTATTGACACCACATAGGTTGAGACTATGTGCTGCACAATTAGAAAATAAAGCATAGGGGTTGATTTCACCTATGCGAGTTTTAACACCTTTGTACACTCCAACCATGTTCGCTCCGTTATCAAACCCCTGCCCCCTACAATCATTCAAAGGAATGCCATGCTTAGCCAATTCATTTACAATTTCATTTGCGATATCTTCTCCACTTTTTAAATTGCACTTTACAAAACTTAGGAATCTCTCTTTAATTTTATAGCCGTATTCGTTTTATAACAAATATCTTAAAATAAATGTCACCTGTTCCTCATGTGTTATATCTGGTGTTGCATCTACTAATATGGCATAGTACTTGGCCTTTTGTCTTTCAATTAAAATATGGTTAAGAACGTTTTTCCCACAAATGTCAATGAATTCGTTTTGAGATCTCCAGGACAAATAATGGGCTTGTAAACGTTTTTCATTTTCTTGGGATTCTTTTACTTTTGTAACATGCTCTCGTAGCAAAGGATCATATTTAGATAATAACTCTGTAATTCCTAAGAAATTTCCATTATGGGGATCACCAAGTTTTGAGGATTCACCCCTAAAAGGAAGGCCCCTCTCAGCTATAAACAAAATCACTGCTAGTAAACGTTGCAGTAATTCCTGCCAGTACTTTTTTCTTTGGGTTAATTCCTCATCAAGATGAGACTGAATATCAGTCCCTTCTTTTACACGTCTTTCTACAGCTCGCCACTCAATATAGCATTTTTTGTGATGAGTACTAGTTTCATGTTTCGGGAGCCTATCGTAGAGTTTTCGCCACCCCATCTCCTTCTTCCATCATTCCTCGCTCATAAGAACTGAACGGTTGCTATTGCTATCAGTGAGCTCACTGGGAGAGTTGAACAATCGACAAGGAAAACAATAGAGGGACTGATTTTTTGTACTCCAGGATAACCAATCTCTTGGACGAAGTTCTCCATTTTGGGTTTTTGTCTGTAAAACTATCCGAGGGAAAACTCTTTTTCCATCATTAGGAATGTCTTCAGGAATAATTGGGCTAGGGCCTTTTCTAAAAAAATTTTGAATAATATTAAAATTAGGGTTTGGGCAACCAGTTAAGTCACCTAAGTCTAAAAATTCACTTGAATGTTCAACCATTTTATCTGAAGCCCTATTTTCTGATTTAATGGTTTCGGTTTTAAGATTTTTAGGCTCACCCACATTTTCTAAACTAGGCCAACCTTGAAAAGAACCAATGTGTATTTTTTCGTCAGGTGAATTTATAGTCCCTGAGTTAGATGCAGCCTCTTCATTAAGCGTTCCCGGTACACCAACGGAGACAGCCTCAGATTTCTTGAGTCCAACGTCAAATAATGTCCGTAAGCCTTTCTTACCACTCTCAAGCTTTTTTTGCTCTCTTTCTTTTCGTTTCTGCGCACCAGACTTGTGTTTATAATAGTCCATTGTGTCACACAACACTTACACTACACCTTATTATAAAACAAAACAATAAAAAATACCAGAAAATATCTACCTTGAAACAACTACACACTGCTGACACTGGCATAACCTCAACTGTGTCAGTAGGCCTATACTACACTGTAATATACACAGTGTCACAGTGGCGCGGTGCACGTCGAAGAAGTCACGTGACCTACCTAACTCGGAATGTGCGAAGAAAGCGACGTGTGACAACGCGCGAAACTCGACGTTTGACAAATTCGTACGTGCAAAAATCATTTTAAAAAATATCCGAACCTCTCGTCCCAGGCCCCCCCCCAGAGGCCGGGCCCCAGGGCAATGCCACCCCTGCCCCCCTCTCAGGGCAAGCCTGACTATTTTTTACTACACAAGTAATCAGCTGTCTCCTAGATTGCATTGAATCTACTTATCTTGAAAACACCACACGCTTTATTGGTGTTGCATATTAGTTGTGTGTATTTTGTAGGGATGACCATCGCTAAAAAACCATCGATGTTTAACATCGATGTTAAAATCGAGAAGAGTACAGCGATGTTAGAAAAACATCGGTTTGAAAACATCGATGTTTTAAACCCGGTGTTGCAATTCAAATAAAAATCTATGCTTTTTACAGATTTTCTTCCCTCTGAAAATCGCATAGAAATTGAAGTAGTTGGACAAAATTGGAATCTGTAAGGAAAAAACCTGCTGACCAATTTTTCAGCTAACTTAATTAGATTTTATGTGAAAGTTATGACGTTTATTAATTGAATTTCTTCGTATTTTTTGTTCATTTTTCAATGTGATAAAACACATTATAAGGGAAGGAAATGTATTGTTTATATATTAGAACTGGGTGGATAATTATGAACGATATATTAAACATTCAAATATAAACTATTCAAAAACGCTATAACTAGAACGAAAGGTAACTGTAAAAAACATAAGAAAAATAAAGCTGAATCAAAACCAAATACGACAAACGTAAAAGATAAACCGTTATTCCGTATCTTTGTAAGCTAACTTTTTAACTGTTCTGAAACTGTTGAAACCTACGTAACAGTCTCCTAAGAAACGGTTTTGTTCTATTTTTAGTTTTACACGCTACTACGTAACTCCATCTACATGGTACTTACTATTTACCAACTAGCCAACTACCTAGGATCTACCATTAATATCTAAAATAAAAATTTGTCGATTTAAATAAACAAAATTTAACAATCAATCTAAGTTTTCATGATAAATGTTTAAAAATGTTCGGAGGAAAACGTCCAAATGAAACCATCGATGGTATGAAAACATCGAACATCGAATGTTAACCATCGATGTTTTTCGACCATCGGCCATCGATGCTCATCCCTAGTACTTGCGATCTGTCGATTTCAGTTTTGAAGGCAAGTAAACAATCATTACAGATATTATATATCAGTGGCGGCTGGTGTTATGGTTGCAGCGTTGCACAACCACCAATATAGAATAACTAAACTATAAAATAATATACGAAATCATTAAGTAGTTAAAAGTGTCATCAATTTCAACGGAAAACATATTAGATTCTATGCGGCGATTTTCACTTGCATCATGCTTGTTAGATGAACTGTCTTGACACAACTTACTTCGAACTTCCCACAAATTAATTGCGCAAACATATGATGGAGCGTCAGTAATGCCTGGGTACTCTGGTGTGTACAAGCTATTGTAAAATATCGGTATGGAGAACCAACCATACATGACTTCCATGTTCTAAGATTTATATTTAAAATCATTTTCGAAATGAAATATTTCCATAGAAACTACTTCTTTCTTCAGCCTTAACCACAGTACTGTGGTCACTAACGTATACCACCTCACGTTAGCGCACTGGATTTTCACTGATGATGGGAGTCGATAGCACTGCTGAAACGTCTGGTTTTGTAGAAAACATTGGACCACCCCAAACAGCCCGTGAAGGAATTTTAACAACAAACTACTTCTTTTTTGCCGATAAGTAGCACAATGACATATAAATACAAATTATCCCCTCCCCCTTTCACAATCATTTTCATTTATAGAAATTACCCCCTCCCCCTTCAACTAGCCTCTTCATTTATAGATATTTCATCTACGTTTCAACAGTTGATTATTATGATCTTTTTTCAGGACTCTTTATTTATCAAAATTAAGTACTTTACCCTTGTTAAAACATAAAATGTTGCAAGTAAACTACCCTTTCCCCTTAACCGATCTTCACCAAAATCAATAAGCCTTGTGTCCTTTACAATTGAGGGACGTATGCAAAAAATTATTTGATTCTGTTTGAATGTGCGGCAGTTATCATGCGTCATAGAAAAAATTACCCTTGTTAAAATATAAAACGTTGCAGGTAAACTACCCCTTCCCCTTAACCGATTTTAACCAAAATCAAAAGGTCAATTGAGTCCTCTACAATTCAGGGATGTATGCAAAAAATTATTTGATTCTGTCTGAATTGGCAGCTGTTATCGTTTGCCATAGAAAAACTTCTACACATAGACACACTGACACTTTTCGAAAAATGACTTTTCTTCATGTTTTGAGGGTAGTACAATCAGAATCAGCCCTTATCTCGAACACGATTTTTTTCGCCATCACCATACTTCCATTTCCTTATGGAATATGGAAGTAAAAATACCTACACAAATTCAGAGTATGTGCAATGCCATGCTCTTTATTTGAACTTAACTATGATGAATGCCGCTTCAGCAAACAGAAGTGTTAGTGACTTTTTTCTTACAAGGGATTTGTTCTTTTTTCTCTACCAGTCCTCAACGTACAAAAATGTTGGATGAAATAATAAAAAAAAAGATTACCTGGATCAGTTCCCACCAGGTGGAACTTTCAGTGGCGTAGCGTTAATACTGTATTTCTCTACAGAAAACAAATTATAGAATGTATGGAGCTGATTTTTAAAGGAGAGGAAGTGAAAATCGCAAACATAATCGCTCAAGCAAACGACTATGTAAAAACATTAACAAGTAAGGATTTTGTATTCTGGCTTTCTCTCTTTCATGAAATCATGCCTTATGTTGGCATTTTATTTGACCATTTTTAATGAAAAGATATTGACCATATTAGTGATGTAAAGTATGTCAAAAATGTTGAAGAAACAGTAACTAATATCAGGAGCAAGATTGATGAAAATATTTATGGAATTGTTGGATCATCAAGAACTGTCACTAACAAAAGGAAAAGATCTGATATTACAGAGCTGAAGACAGAATCAAAGG
The DNA here is from genome assembly GCA_034769895.1 of Magicicada septendecula. NCBI lineage: Eukaryota > Metazoa > Arthropoda > Insecta > Hemiptera > Cicadidae > Magicicada > Magicicada septendecula. The sequence continues at coordinate 185,481,402 of CM068376.1, read as the reverse complement.
AAGTGTGTGACACAATAATATGTCAGGCTAATGAGACGTTTGCTTTTACTGGGCACCTTGAAGCATCTTATTATTTTTTTTTACGTGAATGGTTTTCCCATTATCAAAAATTGTTTCCTGATGAAATTCTGAAAAGTGTTTGCAACATTTACACTTTTTTAAACGCAAAGCAACTTCGCTATGAACTAACAACAATCTACAGTACAAACGAATTTGCATCAGTTAATGGTACTGTTACATTACTAGTTTTTTATGGAAAACAACCTAGAGAACACGTTTAGTGAAACTATGAAACTTTTAAAAATAATCATTACAATCCCAATGACAACTTCATAGGCCGAGCGATGTTTTCTACTCTCAAAAGAATTAAGACATCCCTCACAGGCCCGGACTGGCCCGCCGGTCCGCGGTCCGGTGCGCCCTTAGTTGTTAAGAAGCATAATATGTTAAAAAAATGTTAAGGTAACGTAATTTAATTAATGAGATTAAAGATATTATACCGGTTCTGTTCTGAATGCGACAGCGACAGGCGATCACGGCGCCGCGCCAGAGGAGGAAATGCTCTCGGTGACGTGGTCGGTGGTAAACCAGCTGACAAAACAAAACACTGGCGTCCCCACCCCTTCAGTTCTCCGCAAAAGACAATATCGATTAGCTCACAGTCTTGACAGTCAGTCTCAGTCAGGTGCAGTGCATTGACCCTCGAGTCGTGGTTTGTTTGTTTATAGTTTTAGTTTATAGTGTCTCTAGTCTATTCAACCACAACCAGTTACAACTCTACAGACACCTTTCATTCCTAAAGTCGCACCTATTCAGGTACGAATTTTATTATTTAGTCTAGAAGTCGCTCGCGCGCCGCCGATACCGTGTAATTGCTTGCGTGATTTTTAATTTGTAAGTAAAAACCTGCTATTTTTTTTTAACAAAATTACGTACATGCTGGAAAACAACATATTCGTATAACAAAACCTGGTGGCTACAACGGTATCAGAATCAGACTTAGTTTATTTTTACAAATTTTAAAAATTTATAACTTTCTTTGATAGTTCTTTGAATTTTCTTGTCTGCTGACTGTATGATTCAAAAAATAGTTTAAATCATAAAATTAATGTGACTTTTGCACCAGATTATAAGGTGAAAGCATTTGCGTTTAAAAGCGTTTATCGGTCCCGTTCCGTATATAGTTTGTGTAGTCAAAAGGTTAAGACTGTTTTTTTTTTTTTTTTTAGAGCGCAATGGAAGGGGGTATGCCGAAAAAACGGAAGTCAGGAAATGAATTCAGAAAGAAAAGAAAAAGTCGCTAGACAGAGAGAAAAGGCCGCTCAGAACTTGCCCAAGATAACCAGTTTTTATGTTCTACAACCAAATTCAAGTGCAGCAGCAAACGATACTGAGAACGTTGATTGTGAACATCACGCACGCACACTAGTAACTCAAGACAATACTCAAAATGATTCTCTTTTTAAAAAAAATGAAGTGTTAAACTTGGACCATGACAATGACAAGTACTTTAAAAAACCAAGCCAGACAGACTCAGACATTATGTCTTTCTTCCAATATCATCCTGTTCAACGTGACAAATCTTCTAAACGACTGCCTTTTAGTGAAAATATATTCAGTGTAGATATTGATGGCGAAATATTCAAACGCAATTGGCTTACCTACAACACTAGTAACAGGAAGTTGTTTTGCACTATTTGCTTGGTCTTCACAGATGGTTCGTCGGTTTTCTGTCAGGGGTTTGACCGCTACAGACATTTAACACAAACTGTAGAAGAGCATGAAGTGTCAGTAGCTCATAGAGACTCAGTTAAGGCGAAAATTTCGTACGACAACGGATCGACCATTGATAAGCTGGTGTATGAGAAACAGCTTGAAAAACGGGAAAAGATGTACTTGATCGAAGGCAAGTTGTGTCTGCTGTTATCAATGTTATTAAACTAATAGGCAAACAAGGTCTTGCTTACAGGGCATCAGAAGAAAGTGCCTGTAGTCTTGACGACCCTTCACTAAACCATGGAAACTTTTTGGAAATAATTCTCCTTCTATGTAACTACGACAGCAATTTGGATAAGCATGTCAAAAAGGTTACTGAAATGAGTAAAGCGACATTGAAATCTGCAGATGTGAATTCTAAAGCAAGAGGAAGAGGAAGTCAAATAACATTTCTAAGCAAAACCACCATCAATAAAATAATGAACATTATAAAAAGTTTGATCCAGATAAATATTGCTAATGAAGAAAAGGAAGCTAGATCATACTCAGTTCTCATGGACACAACAACAGACGTCTCTGGTTTCGATCAGTGCGTGATACGTTTTAGAAACAGAAGTGAAAGAGAGGATTATTGGCTTAAAGTGTGTGCAGTCATCAACAGGAGAAAGTTTGTTCACTGCGTTCATTGAAATGTTAAATAGCACAGGACTTGATATCAACAACTGCATTGCCAACTCGTTTGATGGGCTGCAAACATGAGTGGTCAGTACAAAGGTGTTTCAGCCAGGCTTCAAGAGCAGGTCCCAAACCACATCCACACGTGGTGCTATGCTCATTCTTTGAATCTTGTTATGACAGATACGGCCCAGAGTGTAACTGCTTCGATATCGTTTTTTGGTTTGTTACAGCAAACTCAAGTGTTTATCAGAGATTCCCACAAGAGACTAGATATTTATTAGGAGCAAAATCCAAGTTTCAAGTTAGGTGCGATTGGAGCAACCAGATGGAGGTCCAAAAGTGACGCCACTTCTAAAATTGTTGGGCGTTATAATAACTGGATGAAGTTGGCGTGCGATGAAGGAAAACAGGCAAAAACCGTGTATATTGAATTGGTTATTTATCTTTCTATCGTGGCTAACTCACAAGGTTTCAGCCCCAAAACAAGAAACGAAGCAAACAGCCTTCTTCAAAAGTTTCTGTCATTCGAAACTATCCTTACGGCTATGATGTTTTTGTTAATTTTCAAGTCGACAACACCTTTGTCAGACTATCTTCAAACGAAGAATCTTAACTATGCACAGGCCTGGAACTTGATTTCATCAGCTCAAGACAGTCTGAAGAATGCCAGAAATAAATTCCCGGACATTCTTAATGCTGCAAAAAAATTTTGTCAAGTTCATGACAAATGTTCGGATTCGTAAAGTTAAAGAGACTCCGTCCTTGGATGAATACTGCAATAACATTAACATCGAGAGTGAACTGCCTGCCAAAAGACAGAAGAAAATAAAAAAGATGCCAGATGAAACAAGCGACGAAGTCGAAGAAACTTCATTTAGTGGTGAAGAGAGTTTCAAAGTTAATGTGTTCTATGTTGTGGTTGACCAAATTAACCACAGCATAGCAACAAGGTTCTCTGATCAAAACAGATTTTATCAGGATCTTTCATGCTTTGATCCTCGAAGATTCTCTGAAGAAAATATGCTCTCTGATCCCAACCATTGACAGAGGAAGCTCTTAGAAGAACTCGAATCGTTTGTTGAAAAGTGGCCAAGTATTAATTTGTCATTAAAATACCACTATCAGGACCCTAAGAAAACTCAAGATGAAGAAGACTTCCACATTTATTCCAGTTCAGCATCGGATGATGAATGTGAACAAGCAATCATGTGTAGAGTGACAGTGACAAAAAAACCTTGTCAGTCTTGTGTCAAGTGCGCTTATAAGCTGATATATGAATACAACATGTACTGTATAATGTATCCGCAACTTAACAAGGCTTATAAGTACCTATTGACAATACCACTGACCCAAGTGAGTTGCGAGCGTGCTTTTTAGAGGTGGGCTAAACTGTTATTTTAAAATACTAGGTATGAAAATATCGTTCCAAAAAATAACAGGTACAAATACCTGTTATTATATACTATATATATAGGGATGGCAACATTGATTGGTATATCGATATATCGGTCTTCCGATATATCGTAACAGCTATATCAATATATCCGATATATTTCTTGAAATATATCGATATATTACGATATATCGGTCAAGACCGATATATGAGCCAATGACCGCAATCTCTCAGTCTGCACTGCTGTCCAACTCCAATTCCAATGCAATGCAGTGTTGCACGAGCACGACAAAAATCCCGACGTTGTTTAAAGCAGATAGTAATAAATTAATCTCATTATTAACCCTCTAATGGTAAGGTGTGGGTCGGATCCAACCCATGCGCAATTGTTCCGAACATCTCTCCATTCTAACTTTTCTCCAAACGGTTTAACACTAAGATACCCTCTCAGTCATTCATAGGGAAGGCATAGGAATAACACCAGTTTCCAGGTAATTGTTCCTCGATCACTGTGTTTGTTTTTTCCGGGCACTTCTCTTTTCCGGTCGGATGCGACCCGACCTTACCAAAAATGCTTCAAAATTTTTCAACGCTTCCTATATATTTTTTGCAGTTTCGTAAGAATGTATGGCTTGTGAACTTTATACATACGTAGTACTGTAACTAATGTTTAGTCTTGTTTTGTAGATTAAACATGAACACAACGCTTGCCATTGTTTTGTAATTTTGTAACCGGTGACTTTCGAGTTGTATCTGTTGCAATGTTTCTCCAAAGTCGAGCCTAGACATCAACAATCGTATATTTTGGAATCTCTACACTTTGTGTACATGTTAGCCTACGATTCACGAAAAAGCGTAGTAGCATATGGTTGACATTGCTCTGGCATCATAGCAATACTAACACGTGTAAGAGCCAGACAGTACCATTGAGTGGACAATAGAATACAATTTACTCTAATTACTGTGACTTTCTTCATTGAATTTAGATTTTCTATTCATTTTTTATTTTTTGCATAATGGCTTGTAACAAAATATTGTACACTGCTGAAGAAATATTAGCAGAGTTTCAAAGGCAAGAAGAAGAAGACTCAGACTTAGAAGAAGAAAATTTTGACAAAGAAGTTTCCGAGACTGAAGATAACATTCTTATAGACAGCGATAACGAAGATGACGAGTTCGACTTAGCTGAAGGGACACAGGATTGTAGCAGTGCTGATGATTTTTTTTATTGTACTTCAACCAAGTTTTTAATATTTATGTCATTCTTGTAATAATGTTTAAACATTTAGAATACACTCAGACTCTATAAAATGTGGTGACACTTTGCATAAAGCACACGCATTTGTGGCAGTGGGGATTTTGATAGCAAAGTGGAGAAATTTTGAGTAGCCATGTGGGGAAAAGAGGACTGATTGACCTGGCAACACTGCTTATGAAAACACTGATTATGACAGGATTTTCGAATTGGGGAAAGACGAAGAAACCATCTGGACGAACAAACCAGTACGCTCCAAATTTTCACGAACCTCATCTTTAAATGTTATCACACACCTGCTCGGACCAAAAGGCGATGCTCGAGGGATCGTTGATGAGGTACAATTGTTTTCTTTATTTGTAACCGATGAGATGCTGGAAAAAATTGTTCTCCACACTAACAGTGAAATAGAAAGATCGAAAATCAAATACCAATCTGTACAGTGGTTTACATCTCCCACAAACCTGATAGAGATAAGAGCTCTTATTGGGCTGTTGTATATGAGCGGTGTTTTGAAGAACTCTGGTTTATGTCTTGATGATATGTTTTCTGTAATCTATGGACCGGCTGTATTTCGCTGTTCAATGTCACAGAAAAGATTCTCTTTTCTAATCCAGAACTTACGATTTGACGACAAAACTACGAGAGATCCAAGGAAGGATAAATTTTCGGCGTTTCGAGACCTTACCTTGCATGCGTAAAAGTCCACCTTACCGTTAGAGGGTTGAAGTACTAAAACACAATTTGTTACAACCTTATTAAAACATCATTTTAAGAGAAGTGAATTTTTTACGTTTTTAAATCAATAACAAAAAAAACGATATATATCGCGTTTTTAGAGATGTATCGATATAATCCAAAAATATATAAATAACGATATCGATAAAAAATATATCGATATATTTAGAAATATATCGATAAATTTCAACTATCGATATATCGTTGCCATCCCTATATATATACATAACCTATATTATCCTTTGTAAGTAACTCGTTTTGAGGTTCCTGCAGGTCTCCTATGTAATATCTTCAAATAAATACTCTGCAAGTAGGTTTATTTTCACCTAGGTAAACCTATTAATATATTAATAAACCTACTTCCTGTGTACAGGGCCGGCTCAAGGCAAAAATTTCACCCGGGCAAGCGAGCTTTCCGCCCCCCCCCCAAAACTTAACAAACAGGAAATGACACAACTAGGACTCTACATTTTATAAGAATATTTTAGCCTTGTATGAATTTAATTGATTTGTTATCTTTATGGAATACAATTGCAGTTTATTTCATTAAAAATTGTGTTACATTATTGCAATAATGTATTTTTATGTTCGGTTATCTTAGGCTTATTTGGGGTGATCAGTAGTATGAAATACAGGCTAAATTATTTGTTTCTTTTTAAATGATTTTGAATTGTATCAATAGTATTAAGGCCTAAATCAAACTCAGGAAGAGCAAATGGGTTCGATAAAATAGCTACAAATGACTAAGTGTATCGACTATCGACAATATTTATTGTAATCTTACAAAAAAGTTGGTATAAAAAATTCAAAATTAGAATTAACTGTAGGTTACTCAATTTCAAAATCACAAAGGTACTTTACGGCAACTTTTTTTTTTCTGCAAAATCTTTTATAACAGAGTCAATGTCTATTTCTTTTAGAATATCAAATTCAATTGAGATAAGGGAAAGTCCTACAAGACGTTCTTGTGCCATACTTGATCTTAAATAATTTTTAATTTTGAAAAAGATCTCTCCCCAGACGCTACACTTACTGGAAGTGTTAATACAATTCTCAAAGCTATATTTACATTTGGAAAATTTTCAGCTAAAGAGTTGTTCATGATGAACTTGAGGATGTCTTCTGGCCTGTTGCCACAGTCTTCGGGTAACAGAGTCAGAAGTACTAGAAGTTCTTGGTGCAGCTGGTGTCCTTCAATATCTCGGTGCTCCCCATCGGTCAAAGCTATCTGTAGGTCTGCACATTTTTGTAGCAATGTGTTCTTATCTTCATTTTTGATGTTATAAAGAAAGCCAAATACATAATTGTGGCTGGATAGCTGTGAAAATCTCTCCTCAAGTGAGTTTATTGCGCAGTCCAACAAACAGAAATAAAAATTGGTCATAAATGCTCTTTTTGGATCTGAGACTGGCTCGTCAGCTGTTTCATAGTGAAATTTGCATTTGACCCTTCTTGGATGTACTTGAGATTCAGTTGAGAATGTGGCTTCAGTTTCAAGAGTTTCTGCAATCTCCCTGGCATCAACAAGTACTTCCTCAAAACCCTTCTCCAGCCTCCTTTTCTCAAAATGTTCTTTCACTTTAGAAATTAGCTCAACTGCATTTGCAATGTTCATATCTTCTTTTTGCAGTTGTTTGCTGATAATATGTATCCTGAAAAGTATTTCATGCCATACAACCAAGGAGCAGATAAACTTAAAGCTCTTTAGCTTGCTAGCCAGACCCAAGGCAGTACTCTTTCCATAGTCATCGATCGATGAGTCAGTAGATAACTCAAGTAGAGTATCGTATATTTCTCCTCTCTGGTAACGAAAAGGAGCAACTGCATTAATGCTACTCTCCCATCGAGTGTCGCATATTGGTTTAACTGTTAGTGATGTAACATGTTTTCATAACACAGGCCACCGCTGAGTTGAGGCAGAACATAATTTGTATACTTCCTGCACAACCATGAAAACGTTTACAGCCTCACTACAGGATAAAGCAGAGTCATTCACCACTAAGTTCAGCGAATGTGCACTGTAAGGTATAAAAAATCTGCGAGGGTTCAAAGTTATAATTCTGTTCTGGACTCCTGCGTTTTTCCCCACCATGTTTGCACCATTGTCGTACCCTTGCCCACCCATATTTTTTAAAGGTATTTTCATTTCATTTAACTTGGACAAAAGAATGTTTGTCATTGATTCTCCTGTTGAAGATGCAATTGGGATAAACCCCAAAAAATGTTCTTTGGGGCAGGGGTCTTAACCTGGTTCACAACTTACAAAAGGTATAATCAAAGTCATTTACTGTATGTGGCTTTGATCAGGCGTACAGTCCAAAATAATAGCATAGTAAGTCGACTTCTGTACATTATGTAGTATTCGTTGTCGTATCATTGATCCTATTACTTCGATCACTTTATTTTGGATATTCTTCCCTAGGTAATGTACATAAGATTCTTTTGAAGTAATCCTCCGTAAGTGTTCAGCAATTATGATGTCAAATTTCCCTACAAACTCTAACAGTTTCAGGAAATTCCCATTGTTTCTGTCATACGGTTTGTCTGACGCACCCCGAAATGCCAGATTCTGTGAACCAAGAAACTCAATAACGTACACAATGCGTTTGAAAACTTCCTTCCAGCGTTCAACTTCATTCTTGATCATTTTCTGGTGTTCTGCATCAATCGTTTTGTTCACACGCAGCCTCGTAGAACATTCCTTCCAGAACTGGAATGCCCGCATATGTCCTGGTGATCTTTCGTGTTCTGACAGTAGTTCAGACATGTGCTTCCAGTCGGAGTACCCAGACTCTGAAGACAGAGATGTTCGTATTGTGCTAAACAGTCGGCAGCAAAAGCAAAATATGATGTCTTTTGATACAGAATATATAAGCCAGGGACGTGAAACCTCTTCACCATTGCTCATTCGCCTACGATAATTGTTGACACTAAAACGGCGACCATCTTTGTTTACAGGAAAGTCAGTGTCACTAATTTGTTCTGGCCCACGTTGGACGAGGATGTCACTGTCTTTGGCACTTAAGTTCACTGGCCACTCTCCAGGGTCATGGGATATGATTTTATCTAGAGAAACCTGAAAAAGACAAAAAAAACTAAGGAGTATTATTAGCAAAAAGTACAAAATCATTTAGAAGCTTCAAAAAATTGGGACCCAAATTTGTTTGTTAAATTTACGTGATTTATTCAATTGGCATAATAGGCCTAGCCTATCTGCTAAAACTTAACTGTAGCATGTTGTAAACTCAATATTTTCAACTTTGTCATTTTAAGTTTATAAAAAAATTACCTTAAAAGATTCTTCTGCAATCGCTGAACAAGAATCAGAATGAGATTCAACTCCCTTCACATTGTCGTTTTTTTCTTCATTTTCAGTATCATGGGACTGCGGGGACTGAGTCTTGTCGTCCACCTAACAAAAAGTTTTCATTAATTTCACGACACTATAGACTTTCACAGAACAAAATAATTGTAGTAACACCATTTTAAAATGTTTTTTTATCATGGAGTGTTAATTTGTATGATACAATGTCTAATAATTAGCTCAACATAAACATGCATTTTTTTTCAAATGTAAGACATTTTTAACATTTAAGGGTTGATGATTTCTAAATCGTAAATGTAATAGAAAAGCACAGTACAAGAGAATTAGCTGAGTGCATAAGTAAGTCAAGAACGCCTTAGATTTCATCGTTAAATTTCAAAAATCCCAATACTCCACATTTTATCTTAGAAATGCACCTCACTAACCCTGTACTGCTGTATTTATCTTAGATAACGACTGGCTTACGTATCTACGGACCCATTATAGTAAATTGTGAATACTAGTCTAATATTCGCAACATTGCAATATTGTGAAATAAATAAAACTAAGCTACACGAGGAAATAGGTTACTGCTGATTTTGAATTTCTGATTACTGGTAATTATCGTATTTTAGAATGCATTATTTTTATTACATTTTAAAGCAAGCCTTCAATAATTTTAATAAAGGCAAAAGTGTTTTGTTTTATGTACAGTATTTATTCCAGTTTAATATTAAAATCCAAATTTTCGTGGATGTAATGTAACTGTGCTCAGCACTCTTAACAAATAACAATAAAATTTTATTAGCTTACCTCAGACAGAAAAAATGTTGGTGCATGTGGTTCTGAGGGAAGTACCGTAACGAAACATTTTAACGCTGAAGCTTGTTTTTGAGCTTCAGAAGTCTGCTGCAATTTTCTTTTTCTATAGAAAAAACCTGAGTGTCTCTTTTTATCTGGAATCGAACTGCGAAAGTGACTCACCTTTGCGCGCGCCCAGGCCTGTATTATTCGTTCGTACCTCAAACGAATAGACTGTCACAGGCCCACTTTTCTAAGCCACTGTTGCCGCCCTGGCACCCTCCTCCCACCTGCCTCTCGTAAGAATTGTTTTGTATTAGTTTTTAAGTTTTTAAAAACTTACGATACTGTTGTAAATTTGTTGTTGTGGTAATCCATGGTTTTACTATAATTAGTAAACTGGGAACACGCAGAAAATTTATTCTAAATCACCGATCGTAAAACATTTTTTCGTTCCGCTTGGCGCCCCTAACTTCGCGGCGCCCCGGGCGGCCGCCCGGGTCGCCCGGGCCTTAAGCCGTTACTGCCTGTGTATTTATTTGAAGATATTATATAACCTATACCGGGTACTATATAATTTGTTATAAGAAATAAATTGAAACTAAAAGTATGAACAGTGTTACTTTACACTGTGACTTTATTAAACTATTACTGTTTAAATGAAAATAAGAAACAAGAGAATTTATAGGCCTATCTCCCTTTGGGAATACCAATTTAAGTTTTCACTAGTAGTAAAGAAACTAACATTGGTTAGACAAATCAGTTGCGAAACTCGGGGCAATTAAATAATTTAGAGTAGGCCTACACGTAATACCACAAAAAATAATGTGAAAAAACATCTGAAACGTATAATAAAAACATAACAGTAAGCCACAAGAGTGAATGAGAATAAACAAAATTTTACAAATAAAAATAAAAAACAAACTGTAATAAAATAAATATAAATACTGAATAAAACCTAGTATTTTAAATACGCGTTACTGGCTGTTCCTTGTGTTCCAGCGATATTTTTGTACGCCTAGTATTTGGCCTTGGCGTATTTGTTTACGTGATCTTACGTACTTTTTGTGTGTGTGCGTCTGTGTAGGTGCGTAGGGGGTGTGCCTCAACTTTGAACAGCGAGGGCGGCGTGTCTCGACTCGGAACAGCGTCGCCGCGAATAACAGGTATTTCAATTTTTCAGTCACTGTTACATCCGTTCCACAAAAATATCGTTCCAAAATACCTGTTACAGGTATATCGGCCACCTCTAGTGCTTTTTCTAAACTCAAACTTGTCAAATCAAGAATTCGTTCGTCCATGAGCAACGACAACCTAGAGGCTCTTCTCCTGATGCAGTCAGAAAGAGAACTACTCACTGTGATTAACAATGAAACTATTATAAATGAACTTTGTTGCCAAAGCCAAGAAATGAAACGCTTACTGTCCTTCTAATAATAATTAGAAAGGCTGCCCTTCTACTAACAATTACTGGCCTTCCTCACTTCCTCTTTCTTAATAAAGAATGCAATAATTACCATTCATATCTTTGATAATGCATATAAATCTCTGATTTGTCAATTAATTAGTAATATAAATAATTAGAAGAACATTAGACGTTTCTTTTCTTAAAAAAAATTTTTTGTTTAGAATAAAAGCCAATCAGTCAAGACAAAATGTACTATAGGCCTACCTTGAGGATTCTTGTTTGTTAGTATTTAGTATACAGTACTACATATTAGATTAATCCATTTAATACTTTTTTTAAGGTATAATGTGGTTTTTATTTACATCTCTATAAAACTTTACTTTGCAAATTTCAAAAAAATAAACTTTTAGTTTTTTCATTAAAAAAAATACTAATTTTTGACATTTTTCAGTCAAAAAAGGTATAAAAATGGGTTTTCAAGGTCACAATTTAAAAAATTTTTCATTATTATTCCATACCCCCCAGACCCCACGGAATGCGCCTTTTGCCAAGTCAAGGGCTGCGCCCTTTTAGGGGTCCCAGTCCGGCCCTGATCCCTCAGAAACACAATGACTAAAGACTTCAATCAAAGAGTAATAAAGTGTTTTGATACCAAAAAAAAAGAAAGGAGGATGGATTTCCTGTTTAAATAAGGTAGGAGACATTTATGTTATAAAGTTATTCTTTTAAAAATTGAAAGATTTGTGAAATTTTTAATATTGTGTACTGATTTATTTTTCTTATTGTTTGTAAATCAAAACAGGTAGTATTCCACTCACTTCTCTTTTAGAGTAGAGTTTTCAAGTAATATTTTATGTAGTTGAATTTATGTGCCTTGCAGTTTATATACAGGGAAAATCTGTTCTTATAGCTCAAATGAGTCGTTTAAAATAATTAGCCTATCATTATAAATTTTATAAATTTGTTGTTCTTATTTTTTATTTCTCGTAAACACAAGGATCGCTTTCAAATCAGTGTATTATTTTATAGTCATAAAAAGCACGATTCTGTTTAACTTTTTCTTTTCTCTGTATATTTAGTATTTGATTACTGCAAAGCTAGTGATGCTTGTAGCAATCATTTATGAGTACGTGGGAACATGGAATCTGCCATAGGTAGACATACTGATAGAATCATTCCATTATCATTATCAGCTCTTTTTTGGGAGAAAACAGTAACTTTCTATTTTTTTCCATACGACAGCACTATGTATGATGCAGATATGTTGGTCTGTGCCCTGTTTAATCTGTCCTTTTAGCCCCTCCCCCCTCCAACTCTACCAACTACCAACTACTGCAACCACTAAAATTTGGAACCACCAGCCGCCACTGATATATATTATACTTTTCTAAATACATAGGGTACATATTTGTGTATTTTTATATGTAATTATAAAAATGATGTACAAAATGTGAGTGGGACTTTCTAGTCCTGTCAGTAAACAAACATAACCTATTTGTGGTAGGAAGACTGAGATGTAAACTAACCTTTTTCACTTGTTATAGTGTCATATTTACTCAGAGGTAAAATTTTTATTTTGAACATGTTAATTATGAACATTACATCCTTTTTGATAATATGTGTTTGAAATTTTGAATAAATATTGTTTTGGAATATTGTTTTACAACTAGTAAACAAATGTTGTTTAGAACAATTACTATGCATATACTGTATGAAATGTTTACAGTAAGTTATATGCAATTTTGTTAATACTATTTTTTTTATAATTTACAGGCAAAATGGCTTTGAGTGAAAAAGAAATACTTATGTATTTAGAGGAAATACCAGACGATAAAGATCTAACTGATCTAGAAAGCAATTATGAAGATTGTACAACTATTCGTTTTTTTTATGTAATAACTTTGATGACATATTCCAAAGGAAACTGAAGGTAAGTGTTAATCTCTGTTTCTACTTTTGCTGTTAAGGAGTATTTATAATCCTCTATTTGTTAATATATCTTATTTTGTTACTTTTACAGTACCAGTCCCTGATAATATTGATGGAAGCTTTGATGTAGGCTACATCTGTAAAGTTGGAGGACTTTTATTTCAAATATTCTTAGATGTTGCTCGTCTGTGCTGACTAATGTCCAGGGTTCACATCCATATGTTACTACCGGCTGTATAAGACTTTTGTGTATAGTCAGCTTAAGTTGTTTTAACATTTTGGATTTGAAAATCTTTTCATAGGAGTAATATACACCTATTGCCACATACGATGCAGAACTTTTTTTATTAATGCAAGAGTTGTTCTGAGTAATTTGTGAACCTAAGTAAGAAAATTGTTGCACATGTTGAAATATATAATTGCCAGCTGATAGATATGCCTGATTGTTTATGACATTCCATTGAAGTTCCATGTACTTGGCCTTGGTGTCATTTATGCTTAAACTTCTTTTATGCGTTTCACTATCTAGTGTAACTATGAGTGTCACTGACACAAATGGGCAGAGAATTTGATATTTGTAATAATTTATTTATCAATATTTTTACAATCAACAAAATATATACACTTTTATGATACACACTTTTTTTTGAATACACTAAATCATAGTACAATATACATTAATTGTCATTGGACACAAGGCCGTAGCCAGCGGGGGGGGGGGTTTAGAACCCCCCCCCGAAATGTTGAGGTAAAAATAGATATTTTTTAGGATAAAAACAAACGTAAATAAAAATATAATGAAAAATGCTCTTATAAAAAAGGAACTGTGCAAAAATTCAGTTATTTTGTGTTTCTGGTACGAGTCTTTCCATTATATGTCTAGTCTACATGTCATACAGTTGTGCTAGAGATATCAATGTGTAGGCCTAGTATTATATTTTTTGTATTATATTTAATTAGAACTGGGGTTATGACTATTAACTTTACGAATTTCCTCCGTAGGTTATAAAGATTTGTAATTATATAAAAAAACGTTCTTGAATGCTTAATTTAATTAAGAATCTTATTGATAGGATTTTTGATCCCGGAAATATAGTTAATTCATTTAATTGATTACACTCTTAAGCAGTGGCGAGTTGTGACATGCAAAATATATCGACTGTGTTTTGGTAAAATGCTGTAACCCTAATTTATAAAATTTATTTTTCAGGAGAGACAAAAAGCATAGTGCACATAATATTTGAAACTTTTCAGGTTATTGCCTACGGTTCTATTACACACATTTGTTATGTTATTTCATACATAAATTACATTTAAGGTGAAAAATGTGGTTACAGCATTTTACTAATCAGTACATAGGCAGCACTCCTTAGATGTAACCCACTTGATGCCTTTTTCTTAACCGAAACTACACACAGTTGAACCAGGTTTTCGGGCAATAATGCTGTAAGCCTAACTATTGACACCATACAAGACAATAAGGTACCTTATTAAACTTTTATAAAAAAAAAACATAATTACTTTTATAATGATAATAATGCTTCAAACATAGAGTAATGCAGTATGGAAAGTTTTACATGATGGGAGTGTATGGAATTAGAATAAAAGTCAGTAATGTCAGATAATGACAGCAAAAATAAGTGGAATACAAATACTATGCAATCATTTTCAACAATGCTCTCTACCATGTGAAATTATTTTTTCTAGTTTCTTTTATTTATTTTTAGGAGATGTTAAACTATAATGGCTAAACGTCCAGGCTCACAACTGTCGATAAAGAACTTTCTCGCCAAGGCTAAGAAAACTAGTGACATAGAGCCCAAAGAACCTGCAAAGCCTGTTGCAAGTACTTCTACTGTAAATGAAAAAGTAATATCAGAATTCGACTTTTATCCTACTGTAAATTCACAAACAAATCCTGAGCATGATGATTGGTATAATGTTGACGTAGGAAAATATGTGCACACTCCCGGTGATAAAATTGATCGGGAAACCAAACTAAATGTTCTGAAAAATCCATGGGTTCCTAAAATGGAATTTGAATTCCCACCTAGTGGGAAAAGAAATCTAAGATTTCAAAGACAGTGGCTACATCGTTTTCCCTGGCTTGCCTACACAAAAACTGACGGGGCTCTGTGTAAATATTGTGTGCTATTTTCAAAAGATACAGCTGGTAAAGGTGGTCATCAGAAATTGAAATCGTTAGTCAAAGAACCCTATAAAAATTGGAAAGATGCTTTAGAATTATTTAAAAGTCATGAATCCAATACATACCATAAAGAAGCAATGATTTCAGGGAGCAACTTCTTAAGTGTCTCCAAAGAGCCTAACCGTGACATAAGAAACATCATTGATTCAACAAGGAAGAAACAGGTAAAAGAAAATCAAGACAAGTTATTTTCCATAGTTAAAACTATCAACTGTTGTGGTCGACAAGAACTTGCTCTCAGGGGAACTAAAGATTCAGGACCCATATCGCTAAAAGATGAAGAGCCTTTTCATAATGATGGCAATTTTAGGGCTTTATTAAGGATGAGAATACTATGTGGTGACCGAAAATTGATCAATCACACAGAGAGTATGTCTTTAAATTCCTCTTACATGAGTCCAACAGTCCAGAACGATCTTATTCAGATATGTGGAGAAATTATTCAGAAGCAAATTGTCAATGATATAACTGAAGCCAATATGTTCTCCATTTTAGTAGATGAAACTGCAGACATTGCTGGACATGAACAGCTATCTCTCTGTGTACGATATACAAAAAAAGAAGATAATTATTATGTGTCAAAAGAGGACTTCTTAGCCTTTGTTCGTCTTCATCATACTACCGGACAAGATATAGCTAGGAATAAAACTTCATATTTGGAAGATCTTGGTTTGGATTGCAAAATGATAGTTGGGCAAGGCTATGATGGTGCCTCTGTGATGAAAGGATCATTCACTAATCAGAAAAGATTATCCAGAAGCTCTGTATGTCCATTGCTGTTCCCACTCGTTAAATCTAGCTTTATGCCACTCGTGCAATTTACAAAGTGTAAGAAACTGTGTTGGTACAGTTAAGACTACGATCACTTTTTTGAAGAGCTCTCCTAAAAGAATAAGTGTATTGCAATCAAATAAATCTGACTCCCAGTGAAAAACTTTAACATCCAAGTGCGAGACCAGATGGGTTGAAAATCATAGTAGTCTTTTGAAATTCAAGAACCTTTTCAAACCCATTCTCACCACGTTAGAAGATTTAAGCGATGATCCAGACATGGATACCTCATCCAAAGCCTCATCTTTAGTAACAGCTCTGCTTAATGGAGAGTTTGTTCTTAGTCTCTGTTTCTTAGCCAAAGTGTTTTCTTATACCTTGACTTTGTGTAAGGTATTGCAGTCACCTCTCTGTGATTTGAAATCAGCAACTGATCACGTTCAAAATATTGTTGACCTCTTTCAGAATATTCGCATGAATATTGAGTGTGAATTCTCCATTATATACAAGTCTGCAAAATCCTTACTAGCTGATGTTGGCGGAGAAATCACGCTTCCCCGTTTAACTCCATCACAACGTAACCGTTGTAACATACAAACGGAAGACCCAGAAAAGTATTTTCGCATCTCTATGGCCATTCCACTTCTCGATGATTTTAACAATCAGCTAAAAATAAGATTTCTTGATCACAAAGAAGTATTTGCAAATTTAAACTCTCTTTTACCATCCGTTTGCTGTAAGCCTACTACTTTTTTAGACACTGAAAGGTTAAAGTTGTACCAAAACAAAGTTAATTTGGATGTGTTACAATCAGAGTTTGACCTATGGAGAATTTTTTGGGAGAAGAGGGATGAGACTGACCGCCCATCCTGTGCTATCGAAGCTTTAACGAGGATGTAACGAGGAGTTTACCCGAATATCTTCATTCTGTTAAATATATTCTCCACTTTGCCAGTTACCACTTGTACACCTGAATGTACCTTTTCCACATTAAGAAGACTGAAGACCTACTTGAGAAACTCTTGTGGACAGAGTCGCCTCAGTGGATTAGCGTTGATGTCCATGCACAAAAACAGGGACATTTCAACAGATGAAGTCATAAATAAATTTGCTTCGATAAAAGATATAAGATTGGACTTTGTTTTATAAGTTTGTCTCTTTGAAGATTTGAGACTTTGCAATGTATTAATGCCACTGCGGTAACAAATTTAATATAAACCTTTGAACAGTAGCCTATACTCTGCAAATAAAATTAATGTTTTTGCTAAAAATACGAAAAGACGTACAGCAAACTCAATTATCCGTGTGCTGATTATCCGGTTTGTTGGTTATCTGTGCATCCCCGAGGTTTATTGTATTATTTTATTTCCTTTATTTTCATCACGGCATTTTGAATAATGTGAACTGCACGCTTGGAATTCGAGCGCTCTCTCGTCTGCAAGTGACCTGGCGGCATGCTTTGTTCAAGAATTAAACACCAAACAATGTACTGTATAGCAGTTCTTTGTTGCTGTTCTGTGATAACAGTCATGGCAGAATTGACGTCTTGTATAGTTTTTGTACCTCAAGTGTTTTACCAACAATAGACGTAAACAATTTTTATTTCGGCTTACCTTATTGCTAACAGTGATAATTGAATGTGTTAAATGTTTGACATTATTGCATTTTCAAACAGTATTGTATGTTCCCTATTATTAAAAGTTTCGTTGTGCATTAAAAAGCACAAACTCGCATTATCCGTGTTTTTAGCTATCTGTGCGCATTTGTCCGGTGATTAGCCTAGATAATCGAGAGTTTGCTGTATTTTTTTAATAATATACCTATTTCCAGTGGAAACTCCTGGGCATCTGGGAGGTATGACTCCTACTCCTAGAAGAATATCCATACTCCCCAAACCTCTCGGTAACCAAACAACCCCCCCAAAAATTTTTTCTAGCTACGGCGTTGATTGGACATATTCCACAAACTTTGCAACTCATCTCTACAATCAACCATTGATGGACTTCTATTAATTTTTAGCAGTCTATCAAAATTAAACGCTGGTTTTAATAATAATCCTGCTAATGTGTTCACTCTTAAAAGAGCAATACGTTAATCTAACCTGAAATTCATTGTCTCCTAAATTAACAATTGCCTTATCTAATGTTATCCCTTGCGATCTATGTATAAATAAAATAATAAACCTCCGCTCAACAGTCCGTTAAGGACCAAGGCGTACCGCGCGGCTTTTGTGTTAGTGTGACGGTGTATGGCTAGTACTACGCGCCACCAGCCGCTAGTTGCGGTATTCACAGCCAGGAGGCGGCGCTGTTATCTCAGCGCCTACTCAGTTTGCATCACGACGCTGAGTGCACGCCGTACGGAACCTCCGCCGGGAATTGAACCCGGGAGCACGAGCGCATCAACGCTGGTTTTAATAGTAATCCTGCTAATGTGTTCACTCTTAAAAGAGCAATACGTTAATCCAACCTGAAATTCATTGTCTCCTAAATTAACAATTGCCTTATCTAATGTTATCCCTTGCGATCTATGTATACTAACACCATATGCTAACATTAACGGAAATTGTTGTTTGCGAGTACAAGAAATTGCATTTTTCTTGAATGATGCCACTACTGGTACAATGGGTATTGAATTCTCGTACAGAACTGGTCCTGTATATTTTTCGAAAGATACAAGTATACATATTGGCATGTGATCATTATAATTTTCTCATTCAACTGCTGGGTCATAGATAATATCAGTTACTGTCCCAACTGAACCGTTGGCTAGTCCTTTTGTGACTCAAAGATTTCTTCTGAGGATAACTCGAGCACCTTTACATAAACATAATTGGGCAAATAATCCCTGAGCATCGTCAGATTTTGCTTGAGAGGCTTCTGGGCAATTATGGATTGCATTGATTAGAGCCATGGGTTGTTTATTGCTTTCTAGTTTTTCATAATTAAAGCATTTGATTTCAGGATTTTTCGACATTATACAGACACTATCGTTGAAATTGTCCCTGATACTGTTTACATAAAATCTTTTAGATAAGAGCTGATAATCTTGTTCAGTGATTGTTCCATTTGCGACTCTATTTAAAGTCTCTCTGAAATTTTTTTGATCATCACCTTGCTGTCTCATAATCTCCGTTAAAAAGAAAACTTTTTTGAACTGTTTATATAAAAGATTCGATTGAATGGTCTGAACATTATTACCAATATTGTAAAGACTCCTGTCACAAACCAATGGAAGTTGGGACCAAGAACTCTGCTTTGCTTGCTTGAGTTGCATATCCACTTTGAAAAACAAATACAAACCCAATATACTGGCTTCATCAATAATAACGAACCTCACATCTTTTAATTCTTCTTCAAAAGCAATTTTGGATTCACCTTCTAAATCTTTGAAAGTTCCTCCCCTTTTCTTTGAAGTATTTATTCTTAGAGCTGAATTAATAGTTTGTCCAGCAATATTGTTAGCTGCCACATCAGTAGGAGCCAATAAAAGAGTTGCATCACAGCCAAAATATGAATTAATTCTCTTAACCATTTCATTAATTACACAGCTTTTACCAGTTCCAGCTTTTCCCTGAATAATTGCAAGTCTTTGATTGCAATCATCATAGCAATTTAGCTGATTTTCTAAGAAAGATAATATCTTATTTTGTTGGTCATTGAAAATAACATTGTATGAATCATGAGAATTATACTGATTCCCAAATCTTTCTAGATTCCTTTCGATGAAAGAGGTTTTATTCTTTATATCTGGATATTTGTAATAGGCTGCTCCCCAATTATGAAGTATATCGATATCACAATTACCTAGACCAACATGAATTGGTAGTGCATTAGGCATTACTGCTGCTATAGCCATCTTTATCGTCAAAAATATCAAACACGTTATTATAATCCTAATCAATTTCAGTTTCTTCTGTAATTAAAGACATGTGTAATTGTTCGTGCAACTGTCAAACATTTTCTTGGGTATAAGCCATGAACCATGTTTCATCTGTACCTTTCAAGTCTGCTTCATTACGCCAATATTATGTAAAATCAACTTTTGTTTACAATATAATTCAGTATTGACTGCATTGTTATTGTTGTTTACTTTAGGCAAAACTTGTACAATTCTTTCTTTTCTGTTTGTGCTAATTAAATTATTTCTTCCCTTAGAAAATTTTTTAGCAAAATCGAATAATGTTATTTCTTCCATGTCTAGTGGTCTACTACTATAAAACTGAATGAATGAATTACTGTCATTTTCACTGTTGGTTCCATTAATTGCAACATAGTCTTCTATTGTTATGACAAGTATTCTAAAAGTTCTGGTAAATTGATTCAATGGAATTCCATAGAGTAAATGACATGTTTCGGCAGTCCCAATGTCTCTTTCTCCGATCACTCTTATCATCAAACTTGTATATGCTCAACAAGATTCTTCATTTGGGGTTTCTTGATTCAACAATTTCTTGAAACATTTCCGTCAAATTTTTCGAAGCAGGCTCTGACTTTCAAGCATATTTGGATACATATTCAACCACCTGGTATAAGGAGGTGACTATACTAAAATCAGTATTTGCTCTCCATGTTTGTGCGATGACAGGATTATACTGATTCAGGAGTTCATCATTTCTTATTGGTGTATATATCCAAATACCTTTCTCATTTTTCTCTAGAAGAGATTGCTCTTTAATTCTTTAGGATATTTGAACCTGCAAGTGTATTCTTTGCCAATCCATTTAAGACAATATCCTTTGGTACATCTGGTATGTCTTTGGAATTGATTCAGTAGTTCTGAAAGAGAACGATCGTTGTCGATAACAACATCAGTTGATCTAATCCTTAAAGGATGTATAGTTGCTGGAGAAGCGAATGGAAAAGGATTGGATGCATTAACCAAATGGTCATAATACATCTTGGCACTCAAAATGTCTTTCTCACATGCATTATCAGAAGTTCTTGGATCAGGAGCACCAGAGATCCAAAGAAGATCGTGTACATGACATGACCACGATGCTGGAATTCGAAATGAAACCAATAATCTGAAACTGAGAATATCTTACAGACGACATTTTTTATGAATAAAGTTGCAAGAAACGATAATCTTCAACAATTGAGGTATTCTCATTTATAAGTTTTTGCCTTTGCTGACTGATTCTAGATTCATCTAAAGTTTCCTCTTGCACAAAATTACAACCCATGATTTGTGTCAGATCAGGCCACCAAAGATCAGCTGCACTCAAAGTAAAAAAACCCGTAGGAAGATTATCACTCTGCTCAGTCATTGACTCAAGTTCACTTCTTCGTTGAAACCAGTAAGATTTTGATCCTCTTATTTTTCCACACCAATAATATAAACTTCTTATTATTTGAGGATTACTCGACAGCGTGTTTCTCAGTTGCTGTATTGTTCCATTGAAATAAGATTTTCTAGCAAATATTGTCCCTCGTTGAATAGCTTGATAACGCTGAACAGTGTTCAATGCAAAAAATCTGAACCTAGGATCTTGTGCAAAACGTCGGTCTTTATATTGCATCAAACATTGAAAACATTCAAATGCTGTAAGTTTCATACTACTTGCTCAAGTATTATGTTTAGTTCACCAGATCCGTAAGGTAGTAAAGCGGGAAATGCCATGCTTACATATCCTTCGCACGAGAATTCATTTATGATATCAGTCAGTACCTTGTGGCCATGGAATTACATTATTCACTGCAGATTGGAGTTGATCAACTTCTGTGATTCTAATATTCTCCGGGATCATACTTTTATAAATTTCTTCAGAAAAGTTCTCTTCATCTGTATTCACCTCAGGTAAATCAACAGTGGGTATCATTCCATAAATACTATCATTTAATGGAAGTTGAGATATTTGTTCCAAATCAATGATGATATCACTATAGAATGAATTATTCATTTTCAAAAATCCCGATGTCCATTAACACTTTCCTTTCTTACAACTATAGTGCTCAGTGAAGCGGGTGTAGGGGGCAAGGAACTAACAATCTCCGTTATATTTTGACCAATAAGCAAATATTGGTCATATTATTAAGCAATAAGGAAATATTATTTATAATATTTCCTATTGACCGGGAAAGCCTCTCGATTTCACCCTATACACACGCATCACTGGTTGTACTCTTGCTATCAAGAGTTGTTCTACATAAGTGAGATCCATCAGTTCTATAGGTACATCTTTAGAATTCATATGATTAACTGCAGTAAACTCATTTGGGTTTCACTTACACTGCGGACACATACACCAACACTCGAGAACAATTTACACATTCATAGAATTCTAGAGATCGTAAATTATCTTCAAATTCATTCTGAAGATTCCTATATCTTGTGTTGTTTTGTTCATATAACACATGATTCATGTTATGTTCTGCAGGGCCTTCAACAGTTGCTGCAGCAACATTTTGTCGCTCTCTCATCCATCTTTGATTTGTAGTTAAACGACCAATATTTGGACCTCTTCTCCATCGAGGCATACTATAAATAATACGTATATATAAATTGACTAAGAAGAATGTATAGAATATGCGTATAACAGAAAAAAGTACTTAAACAAAAAGTACAAAATTGAATAAAAAGTATAAGAATAATAATTTTAATAGAATTTGGAAAATTGAATAAAGAAGTATAAGAATAATTTTTCAGTGAAAGGGTTAGTGAGGATCGGTCAAAAATAACACAAATTTTAACTTATTTGTGTTGACGTTTTGACAATGTTTATTGTCATCATCAGGACCAGTGTATGAATTGAAAAAAAATGTCAAACACAACAGAACAATTATTTGGGTAAATGTGTTTGTGTATGTAAGTGTTTGTGCGTGTGTGTGCGTACACACGTGTGCATGCGTATCTATGTATCACTGTATATGTGAAGGAATTGAGATAATTTGTTTACATCTTCAAATGTTTTTTTTTAAGAAAACGAGAAAATTATAATATCACAGAACTTAATTTATACATTATTACAATTTAATGTACACGTGTTACTTTCATTTCCTTCAAAAGTCAAATAATGTACAAGCGTCATCTGGTTCTGTTTTATAAATAGGGCGGTTGGTCTGGGAAAATTTACAGTTGTGTGTTTGGCGTCAGCAACAATTGTAAGTGCCTCACTGATCTTATTATTTAGTATCAGCTAGGTAAACATATATCAATTCTTATAGACACATATTCTGATTAGTTTTAAACTCAGTACAGTGGTAATCTGTGTTTTGCATAATTTACATTAGGTGACAAAAAGAAGAGAATATAATTGTGTTATACTTAAGTATTGATGCTTGAGTGTGTAGTTGTGCTTGTGTGTGTGTGTGTGTGTGTGTATGTGTGTGTGTTGTGTAAGACTGTGTGTGCGTACACATCTGCATGTTAGATTGAGGGTATATATCTGTTTAAGATTGTGAGTGAGAGAGAGAGAGAGACTGCCCGAGTGTGTAATATGAGTGTGAGAAGGTGTTGTATGAGTCTAGAAAGAGACAAAGACACACAGAGAGAGAGAGAGAGAGAGAGAGAGAGAGAGAGAGAGAGAGAGAGAGAGAGAGAGAGAGAGAGAGAGAGAGAGAGAAGGTTGGAAGAGTGACAATGTGAGAGAAAGAAAGAGGGAGGGAGAGAGTGAGTGAGAAAGAGAGCAAGAGAGAGAGTGAGAGGGAGGGATAGAGAGTGAGAGAGTGATTTCAAGTTAGAGTGAGAGGTTGTGAGAATGAGAGGCAGAGGGAGAATGGGAGAGAGGGCAGATGTGATTGTGGACATGTACATAAATTTACAATATTCTATAGTACTCTGGACTATAATTTACAACAATATGATTACAATTATTAACAAAATTTACTTGTTAGAAAAATTTACCATACACTTGTGTTTGTAACATTATGTCAACTATCTGAGGTAAGGTCGTAAAGTTCTACAGTTATTGTGTAATTTATATGTTTCTAAATTATGATTGTTTTTAATACCAGTAGTTAGTGAAACATGTTAAAAATAACTTTCAATAATTACATAGTTGAACATCCTCAATCTGTTTTTAGTTATAATATATTTTACTATGCTATATGTTGACTGCTATATGTATAAACGTTTTCTGTACCAATCTAATATCTGATTGTTGATTATTGCTTTTATAATTAATTAAAAATATCTTACATACAGCAATTTAAATTGTAATAGTGTATAAATTAAGTTCTGTGATATTATAATTTTCTCGTTTTCTTAAAGGAAACATTTGAAGACGAAGACGTAAACAAATTATCTTAACTCCTTCACATATACAATGATACATATACACACACGCGCGCACACACACACACACACACACACACACACACACACACACACACACACACACACTCACATACACGAACACGTTAGCCCAAATAATTGTTCTGTTGTTTGACATTTCTTTTGTATTCATACACAGGTCCTGATAATGACAATAAACATTGTCAAAATGTCGACACAAGTTAAAATTTGTGTTATTTTTGACCGATCCTCACTAACCCTTCACTGAAAAATTCATTGATTGACGGTCATTACGAATTTAAGGATTTATAAGAATAATAATTTAAACAGAATTTGGATTAAAAATTACCTGAACTGTGATTCGTTGCAATATAACAGAAAGTTGTAGTTGCATCAGCAACTAAATAGATTCTCTTCTAAAAATTGACACTTGTTCAACACTTAAGTCCAATCCACACATCTGGCTATACCATAGAACAATGCTCTACTACTGTTTGAATTAAACACATGTGAGGCACGAATACAAATGTATACAGCAAAATCTTATCTTATCAAGCAACAGCCAGCGCGGGCGGCGGGAGCCGCACACACACACGCACTGGCATTTGTGATACAGCAAAATCTTACCTTATCGGGCAATGGCGTCCGATGGGTCAGCGCAGACGGCGGAAGCTGCACACGCACGCACACCAGCATTTGTGATACAGCAAAATCTTATCTTATTGGGCGACAGCCAGCAATATTTCTATCTCTCTTCCTCTCACACGTTTAAGCTAAGATTTTTAAAAAATCGTAATATCTTTTGAACCAAATAATTTAGAGAAATAAAAATTACATGTGTACTCTACAATACAGTCCAGATATGTATGCAAAATTTTATAACATTCGGTTGAGTAGTTTCGGAAGAGTTCGCGGTCTAATTTGTGCATCGAGTTATGGATAGAGGGCTATGCCTGATTTCGCTACGCTTATCAGGCTCCGCCCAATTATTATTAATAAGAAGGCAACTCTTGATATTATAATAAGATAGAATAACATTGTTTCTTTTATAATGAAGATAACAGAGCTTGTTTTCAATTTTTTAGCATTTTGAATGTGCCAAATTTTGATATACATGTTAACTTTGAGATTTAAGTATTTCATTAACATTTAAGTGTTTAGTTAAAAAAGATTAAATTTGTTTAATAATAAAAGAGTGGAGTTACTTCTATTGCTTTATAATGCTGATCTTGTCTTTCTTTTTCATTCGTATGTCTTATTTATGTTTGTATGTATAATGATAATAAATCTATCTTATGTATGAAACAAGCTGATGTCACTTTATTTTTTAATATGTAGTAAGCTTATATACACATAAGCACCTAATATCAAACAAACTTAATAAATACTGCTTTTTAATGTTAAAAACTGCTGTCCAGTTTTTCAGGTAAAATGTCCGGCTAAGTTTATTTAGATTTTCCGAGTTTTGATCTGGCAACCCTGGAAGTAGCTGAGGACATGGATTTAGACATTTCAGTTTATGGTGATGTGAATGCAGTTACAAATCAGATTTCTGTAACAAACTCAAAAACATCAAAATTACTGAAACAGAATGTTGCTAAACCTAAAATTCAGGGGCCAACCAGGCAAGTAAACAAAACTATAAGTATATGAGCTGGATTTTTTCTCTTCATATTGAAATGAGAGACTTATAGTTAGTTTATTGTCACTTCTAGGTCCTATTGAGGAAGCTTTAGATATGTGCAATATGCCAGCAGATATACTTATAACTATGTTAGAGCCCCCTGTTCCTAATATACTTTACAAAGTAACCTTTATGCAGTTCAGCAATATAGGCTTTTGAATATTCAAGAAAATAAGTTATTGCCATTTACTGGAATAAGCTTATATGTGGGATATGTTGTTATGCCATCATGGAAAGATTGATCAGTGATCAATAAGTCCAGATTTGGGGTCACAGTTAGAGATACAATGAGTTGAACTCATTTTGAAGCAATTTTGGACAATTCGCAAGTTTTTAAATAAACAATTTACATACCAATGACACATCTGCAATGCCTAAAGACTGTAGTGATAAAAACAAAATACAAGACACTAATGAAATCAATAAAAACCAGCTTTAATTATCACAATTAATAATTTGTAATCAACAAGATAGTCTCTTACAACAATTCAAGTAAAAAATTGTCCATATGCAATAATAATGTCAACTACAAAGTATTACGCACTAATTAGAACACAACAACACTTCTCTAGAAACACTCGATCCATGCTAAAGAAATTGCTGAATACCACTGAACTCATAAGCTGTCTGCTATGGCTTTTTATAGGTAGCACACACCTTCTAGAAAAATCTTCCATGCTCAATGTCCACGTCACTTAAGCTAATACGTATCTCAAGTGGCATCTTGAAGAGTCTAGAACAAACTTGAATGAGGCCTCGACTGAAGCAACACCTGCCACACTAGGTGGGGGACGGCAGCAAGGACGCTCTTGGCTATTCTATGCGGTTCGATGCAATTGTCATTACACTTCTCCTCCTTAAGCCTGTTTGTCTCGAACTGGCAAACCATATCTGAAGTAATACTTAGCCAGGCAGTCTAGGTGGATGACCTTGAACTTTTGCTGTCCTTCCTGTTGAATCCAATAGACAACGTCGTTGATTCTCTTTTTCACAGTGTAAGGTCCTTCCCAATCAGTCTGAAGCTTGAGCCAACCTGATCCCCTTCTTGGAAACAAACACTATTGCTATGATTGTCATACTGAGTTTTCATTTTATCACTGGCTATCTTCAGCCATCCTCTTATCAAGTGGTTCATTTCTCGCAGTTAGTTTTCTAATTGCAAGGAATAGTTCTGTGGCTCTTGCTACTGAATCTCAGGTGATCCGAACATCAAGTCACCAGGAAGACGAATCTCCCGCATAAACACCAATTTTTACTGGAGTCATGCCAGTTGTGTCGTTTACTGATGACCTATACGCCATGAGGAATAGTGGTATACGTTGATCCCAATCTGTTCAAGTCATCCCAAAGCACAGACAACTAATAACTAAAATACTAATTAACAGGTAAGAAGGTTGAGTAAGTTGTGTCTTACCTCATGTAACTGGTTGGGCCAATTCCGAGTCTGTTTCAGATTCCTTGCTGTCATTGTTGTCACTGGCACTATCACTGTTTTCTTCATCGGTGTCATCACTAATACCTCCTGTTTCAGTTACAAAACTGTCAATAATGTCTGATGCAATGCCATCTTTATCCCAGTAATAGTCCTCCATTCGTATAATGTGGTTTACATACCCTGTCCAGTCACAGGGTGTAAATGATTAATTTGCCATTTCAGTAATTTTCTTAATTGTGTATAACAATAAATCTTCTGTTGTATTATTATCCTGTATTATACGCTTCATTTTCTCCCATGCTAATTAAATAGTGTTCATACTGCACATGTACGGTGGTAATCGAAGAGGTGTGTAACAAAAACCTTTCAAATTGTGTTAATTTTAAATGTTTTTTTTTCTTTTAGTCTATGTGCTTCTGTAAGACAGTACAGTTCTTGTTTGTGCATGTTTTCATCACAGTAGATGCTGTTTCTAAAAAGCCACTCTCTCATTTCTTCTTTTAGAGTGTATTTTGATGGGGCCTTGTCAGTTTGGGTACAGTGATAGGGAGCATTGTCTTTACAATTATTGATTATGCTGACAAATTTGGTAAAAGCTTTTCAATAACCCATTTTTCTAAATTAACACTGTTCATCTGCCTGTGATAGTCCCCAGTTGATGAACTGGCCTTGAATATAAGTTTTGCATTAGCTATAAATCCATTTCTGCTCCCTGCATGCAATATTATTAGTCTCTTCGATCCAGTTTGATTAATGTGAATATTGCCTTCGTCTCTTCACCACCCTTTCTGATGTGTTAAGTTACTGTCTACCCATGTTTCATCTATGAACAGTATCTCTCTATTCTCTTTACGATAAAGTTTAAGCTACATAAGATAACAATGCTGCCACATCACAATTTGTGGTCTTTCAATTCATAGAGTTCTTTCATAGAGTTCTTTCATTATTGAATCTTTTCCACTTAGACCATATTTCCTTAATTATTTTTTGTAAAGAACTGTTACCATGGAAAATATATTTTTTCTTTCACCGCAGATAGAAGTTTTGCCACTGTTGACATATTTTTTCTGCACTGTGTAAAAATCATTAATAATTCTTCTGATTACACATCTGTCAAACTCATCCGCACTTACCACAATTTGATTCAGTCTGGTTTTCTAGTGAACTTAAATTGCCTGATCCAGGCAATAGGTGCTTGTTATGTTCTTTCTGGATTTTAATAATTGTAAATTCTGAAATGCCAGTGTAATATGCTGCTCTTGCAGTAGCATTTTTAACCGTGGAGAAATACACACCTTCCTTGATTCTTCATCACACTTTTCAACAATAGACAATATAATTTCACGTTCTTTAGAATTAATTGTTTTGTTACTTTTTTTGTGAAGTCATTTAATATTATTTCTTAACAGAACTACTCATAAAAATATAATTATTTTGGTTAAATTAGTTGCTTAGTTATTGACAATGAACAATAAAATAATTAAATGATAGACTAATAGTAAATTTTTAGCGGACAAGAAAACACACTTTAACAAAATATTCAATAAATTACACTGAAATATAATGTACGAACCCTCAGCCTAATATGCACGCAAAATCATAACTAAATGATCACAACTAAAGTGGTTCTTCTGAACAACTGAACAATGTTACAGGACCAGGAATACCCCACTAACACAAGCATGCACTATCTTTCAGTAGACTCCCTGCTCTTCAGGAGTCTTGGTAGCACAGCTGGTGCGTGTACAGTACCTTCTCTTGCAAGTGACAAAGAGATGTCAGCAATCAACCAGTATATTTTGCATCAAATTTTCATGAGTGTGAGCAAACTTTTGTGAAAAGGAAAACAAAGATGGGAATAAAACTAATATAATTTGTCATGAAATTGTGACAAATTATAATGCCCTATGTGTGGCACTGATCTTGCTGACCAGTTTTGCCAACTATGTTGTGTCAACAGGAACTCTAGAAAGAGTGACACTGAATTTTCTGGGGGATTATTGATATTGCTTGTGTAAATTCGTATATCATCTACAATTGTTTACATATAGAAAAGAGAATGACTCTACTCCAGTTCAGAAGATGTGTAGCACAAGGGTTCATGGCCAAAATCACAACACATAAAAAGCGGTCATAGTCAAAGTCAAAGAGTGTCACACCACTTCAACCTAAAAAAGGAAGAATGACGTGTCCATTACATAATGATGTTAGATTAGAAAACAGAGGAGAATTTGTTGATAAAAGGAAGATGTGATGTCTATGGCATGAAGAAAATTGAGTCACACCCTCATTCATCTATAGTATGTGCAAAATATATTTGTGCATAAATGAAACACATTTTTTTTTTCAAAGAATTTCACAAATTTGAGTTTAAATTGCTTTGTATTTTCATGTTAGTTCTTTGTATTTTTTTGCATAAATTATTGAATTTATTTCCCAGGTTAGTAAGAAAGAGTAGGCTATATATTTATACAGTAGACTCCCGACTATCCGGCCTAATGTGGCAGAAGGGCAGGCCGGATAACAAAAAAGCCGGATAGACCGGAGTTCTATAATTACTCAATTCCTGCACCACCCATACCATTAAAAACACACTTTTTATACCAAAACCCTGCTCTTATTCATATTTTCTGACCTCTTAGTACAGGCCAGTACTTTATAAATGTTCGTTATGTACGTTTTAAAAATTTATTACAGAAAAAGGAAGTCCAAGAGTAACAATATTGTATGGACATTTTAAGATAAATTTTATAATTTTTAAGTTTCCTTAAAATGATGTACGCTGTACAGTATGAATACATACAATTTTTAAACAAACAAACAGTTTTTATTTTTTGAAAAAGTCCTTGATAGATGACTGCTTCTCCCTTTTAGTCCTCTTCCGCAACGTGTGCCGAGGCACATTTTAAATTGGAATACCTCGGCCTGAATTTAATTTAAACCGCTGCCACCACGAGTTGTTTTTAAATTTGTCAGTGCGCTACGCTTGCTGGATCGTGGGTCAAAGTCGCCGTGGCAGCGGCGCCGACTATTGATATTACGTGCAACGAAGAAATTTAGTAAAAAATATCAGCTGTTTACCGTGACCTTGCAATTCGCTATGGTTAGCTGTGCTCTGTGCACAGGTGTTTCCTTCTCATTTCTACACCATTCTTGCTGATGTGAACAACTGGTCCAGCGGTGATATTAACTATCTTTTACATGCATTCGTGAAGTGCTAAAGTGTCTCAGGTATATATAACAATTACTCAGTAAAGAAGGGGGATGTGTTTAATTAAATAGGGAATGTTATGTTTGTAATTTAATTGTGTGTTTGTTAAGCGTGGATGTGTGTTACTTCTGGCAGAGATGTGAGCACGTGGTAATAAAGTTTGAGTATTTCAGAACTTAAAAGATTTAAAGTGAATTAATAACCCACAAGGTAACTAGTACAGTAGAAGACTAAGGTCAGACCAGACAAATCATTGTAAACATAATTTAATGTAGACGTTCTGAATACTTACATGTATTGATAGAAACTGTAATGGTAAACTCACAAGATCATTCTTGATATTGAACCATATTGCCGGCAACTAAAAGTCAATTTGTGTAACTGGTGATCGGTGTGGTAAAAGGGATTGTGAGACGAGAAATATATCGGGGTTGATGAAGTTCTGATAGCATATTATAATTATCATTTATTATTAGGGTCCTCGCCCACTAGCCGAGAGTGATGGAGTCCGATGTGGAAAACTAGATCTTCTCCACCAGCAGAGCAACACACCTAGCTCCATCGCCGTCGGGCCGACAGAGAAATGGATGATTTCTGATCAAATTCACATCAACCCAGCTCAAGAGGAATTCTGCAACAAAGTACAACACCCTCGCCTTGCGTACATCATCTACCTTCAGATCATAGGTGGGATCAAACTAGTTACTTATTTAAAACACAACTTAGACAGCAGTGGACACCCGTGATGTTAAAAAGAGACATGTTGTTAGACGAATTCGCCGCATGCGAATCAGTTACTCATGTTGTTGAGTGTTGACTTTATAATTCATTTAATTTGCATTGTATCAGTACTTAATCTAAATACCAATTGAATACAAGTATATTGCCATCTGAAAAGGCGTGTTCACACCTCAATAGTTAAAACTTAATTAGAGAAGGTCTTGCACAGGCAAGTCTGGCTCTGCCATTATCCAGTGGGTTGTAGTCATACTACTCTAGTAGATTCTGTTTAAATGCAATTTATCATGGATATGTAAATGGAGCCTTAATGTAATTGTTAAAAATATGTGTGGTGAATTGAGTAGTAATTGCAAGCTGTAATTAAAATTTGTGAAGGTGTCTTATACATGCACTGTTAGAAATGATTGTATCAGCTGAGGTCATGTTCATGCAAGACTTACCTTGTTCTTTAATTTTTAATGTTTTGTCTATATATTGTACGAAGGGTCTATAACAATTTAATAATTTATTAACTCATGCATTTATGTATTTATATATATATATTTAAAATTTATAATTATATTACCTCAAGATGTTCTTTTCCTTATTTGGAACATGTTTCGAGAGTTCCTGTTCTCTCATCTTCAGCCTTCGCCATCTTGTTTCTGGTTAAGTATTTGTGTGTTGGCTGCTGGATGTTATTAAGGTAGTTTGTTGGTCTTTGGTCTTTTAAAGTTGTATTATTGTGTATGGTTGTGGTATATGTTTTTGTATTTTGTGTATTTTCGATATTGAGTGCTTTGAATATTGTGTCATGTTTTGTATTGATTTGTATTTGTTCTGGTATTAGTTTGTTTTGTGTGTCTTTGTTGTGTGAGCTATTTAGAATTTGTAATTTATTTTTATTAGTTTTGTATGCTATTTTTATATCTGTGTTTTTAAATAGTTTTGTCATTTTATTATATCAAAGACAATACAACAACTAACGGTATATACAAAATTGAATGCCAAGATTGCAATAAATGTTACATAGGACAAACAAAAAAACAGCTGAGAAAACGTTATTTTGAACACCTAAATGCATACAAAAAACCAGAAATATATAAATCCAATTTAGCCACACATGCAATAAACACAGGACACGAATTCCCAAACATAACCAATGTATCACTAATAAAACATATACCACACAAAGGCACCATAATGAACATTTGGGAAAATTTTCAAATATACAAACATAAAACACAAAACAAACTAATACCAGAACAAATACAAATCAATACAAAACATGACACAATATTCAAAGCATTCAATATCGAAAATACACAAAATACAAAAACATATACCACAACCACACACAATAATACAACTTTAAAAGACTAAAGACCAACAAACTACCTTAATAACATCCAGCAGCCAACACACAAATACTTAACCAGAAACAAGATGGCGAAGGCTGAAGATGAGAGAACAGGAACTCTCGAAACATGTTCCAAATAAGGAAAAGAACATCTTGAGGTAATATAATTATAAATTTTAAATACTTTATATATATCAAGAAACGAACTGTAGCAGAAAGTTGATTGGAATTTATATATATATATTTTTTTTTTTTTGATGATGTAACGAAATATTCAGAGCAACTAGTACTTATGAATTTTTTATATAGCTTGGTGATGTAATGAAATACCCAGAGCTATTATGACAATACTATTTAATTGTATAGCTCAATTATTTGAGCAGGTTGTTAATATGACTTCACATATATACCTATATATTTTGGTGATGCTCTGAAGTGCTTATTATCGCACATGTAAAGATTTGCTTATGAAACACTAATAAAAACTGTTGATGTTGAAACCATCGTTTTAATTACAAGTTCTGTCACCATGGGCCCCGCATATTTTATCTTCCGTCTAGACTTATGGTCTAGTTTTAAAATTTAAGTGACGCCCTTAAAAAAAAGTCTACAAAATTCTCTACACAAAAATAAAAAGGGGGGTGGCGTTGGCGTAAGGAGGGGACAACGCATGTCCCTCCACTTATGCAACTAGATGATATCAGCTGGTGTCACTTCCTCCTGCTGACTAATGTACTGCCGTGCCTCAATCGTCTTGAACCCTTCCGAATGTGGGATGACATTTTCCTGTCATCGAAAGATGCCTCCTCCTCCTCTTCTTCTATTTCTTCTCCTTGTGTCACCATTTCCACAATATCGTTGACAGTTGTTTCATCAACTTCGTTGTTTGCCACCCATTCTCTAATGTCCTCTGCATTGACATCGTCACAGCCTGGTACTTTTTCCAGCAACAAAACAAGTTTATCGTTTTCATCTTCCGCTTCAGTTTCACACACGGGTTCAAGGTTGAAATGTCCACCTTCATGGTCCAAAAGTGATATGTTTGGAATCTCTTTCCATGCTTCTGCTAACCACCTTATGACATCTAGCATGTCAATCTTTTTCAGGGTGGTTAAGTAGTCTTCATTATTATCAATTGCTGATATTAACGAACTGAGAAGACACCAGCAATACATTTTCTTTAGCATTTCAAGGACGCCCTGGTCCATCGGCTGACAAACAGCCGTCACATTGCATGGCAAAAATTAAGGTTTGATGTCTCCATCTGCGAGTTTGTCAGTGGCTGGATGCGAAGGTGCATTGTCAAGAATTAGCACAGCTTTTCTCGGCAAATTGTTGTCTTTCAAATGTTTTTCTACAGTTGGTACGAATTCATTTTGGAACCAGGTTTTAAAGATTTCTGAATTCATCCATGCTTTCTTTTG
Source organism: Magicicada septendecula (assembly GCA_034769895.1). Taxonomy (NCBI): domain Eukaryota; kingdom Metazoa; phylum Arthropoda; class Insecta; order Hemiptera; family Cicadidae; genus Magicicada; species Magicicada septendecula. Next base: position 185,447,131 of record CM068376.1, on the reverse strand, counting down.
ATGTGTGTAATGTAGGGGTATTGATTCCTGATTTTCTAGTTTTTCAAAAGCTCTAGGTTTCTTTGATTTTGTTATTAAAGTCAACATAAGCTTGTGGTTGTCGGTTGCATTACTGCAAGACAAGATGGTGACTCGTTCCTTGCTTTTCTTGTACCCTGGAGCAGCGGCTTCTCTTTTTGATGCAACTGTTTTTGTAGGGGGCATCTTATAATTTAAACTGGTCTCATCGCAGTTGTACAACTGCTCCCCAGAAATTCCCTCCTTTTCAATAAGTTTAAGAAGATAGTCTTTGAACAAAGGTACAGCCTCTTTATCAGCAGATAAAGCCTCCTCACTTATGGTAATCTGGCAAATACCGAATCATTTTTCCCACCGCTCTACCCATCCATCACTGGCAGTAAATTCTGAATCTTCTGCTTCTATTTGTTGCTTAAATTGCAATACTTTTTCCTTATCGGCCCAGTAACAGGCAAGCCTTTTCCTTTTAAGTGTTCATGCCACAAAAATAAACCTTCCTCAATTTCTTTATGCTTACCTTTCAGCATGGTTTTTCTTGCTTTCATTCCACTTCCACTAGCTTGGGCAGCACACCACTTTTCGATTTCTGCTCGATTTTTCTTCCAGTCACCAACTGTACTTTTCCCAGCTCCTAACTCTGAAGCATTAGTTTTTGCCATTACCCCAGAGTCCAGTCATTTTATAGCACATAGTTTCTCCTCCATAGTCACTAAAACCTTTTTTTGTTTCCATTTCATAATCTTCAATAAAAAAACAACGAAGCACACCAAAAAACAATTTACAAACGTAACTAGGAACAGTGGCAAACATATTCTGCACTTGCTGACATCCAATCAGCGTTGCCAGGTCAATCAGTCCTCTTTTCCCCACATTGCTACCCAAAATTTCCCCACTTTGCCATCAAAATCCCCACTGCTACAAATACGTGTGCTTTATGCAGAGTGTCACATTTTATAGCGTCTGAGTATATTCTAAATGTTTAAATACTATTACAAGAATATTTTAAATATTAAAAACTTGTTTTAAGTACGATAAAAAAAATATTCTCACCTGCTGACGTCAGGCTCAATACTGTTCATATGCCTCAATAATCCTTTTCATGCACTTAGTTCATTATAGGCTTGCATTAATATTCACACATTACACTATAGTTAACAACTTTCAATTTGTTTAATTTACAAAAACAATTTACAATTCGCTAACTGACACGGTATTCGTGAGGTTGCCACAGTACTATGCCTAAAGAATCATTTTCCACAGACAATGGCCCCCAAAGGAGAGGCCGAAAAGTCTATTGGTAACAACAGGAGTGACCCACAGCCCAATAGCCCGGAGTTTAGTCCATTTGTTTCTAACATTGTTGACGCCAGCTATGAAAGCCTTAGGTACAGGATATATACAAACTATCTTAAATAAATTTACACAAGGCAAAAGTATTAAATTTCGAATACCGCACACTGAACGTTTTCTCATATTTATATCATACACCTATTATACATACACTAAGATACGCAATACAGTAATAATTTCACTTATCATTGAATCCGAACAAAGAACTTCAAGTAAAACAGCTAACAAAGATCTCTAGCAGTTGTGAATAAATTCTAACTTATGCACAACTTATGTAACTTGTGTCTTAAGTTATGCATAACTTATGTTATGTTGTAGATAACTGAGTAACCCTGTGAATCCCAATATGTTGTTTGTGCAGTTAGCTTACTAAGGTATATCCATGAATTAGTGTCGCTAAGGCAGTTTACACAGAGCAAGAGGCCCGTGGATCCCTGGTGGTTCCCTAAACTCGGGGTTCAGTATTCATGGTAATTAGGCTTGAAAAACATAAATATATATTTTTTTACTGAATGGTTATTAAAATATACATAAACTATAACTTTATACATTTAATAATTTTTATTATTTGAAATCGCCACTGATACGCCACATTTGCACAAATCCCCACTTTCCATTTTGAGGCTTCAAATTTCACCACTGTGAGGAAAAATCCCCACACCTGGCAACCCTGCATCCAATACACAACTGATGAAACAAAGAGCAGGTAGCAGGGCAAGGGGAAGTCCGCGCTTTTCATGTCGCAACTTGTGTTTTCCACACGGCACGTAGGTTCATAAATAGGCCAGATAGTTGAGAGTCTACTGTATTTACTTTATGGTTGTGTTTTGTAAATTGTGTTATGGTATATTACAAAGTCTTGTTAACTTTAATTACAAGTTATAATATATTTTAAAAATATATGTAAAGTGATATGTATTTTAAATAAAACCTTTTCATACCACTGAAAAGGCTGAATTTTTCAAATCCTTGTTTATGCTTAATGGAGTCTGGAGAGATTTAAGAGCTAAGAAAATTTTTTAAATCTACATGTAATCAATAGACATGTATATATAGTTGTTTTAAAGTAATGTTTAATATAAAAACAAAACTGTTGTACACCTGTTGGTTTTTAATGTGATCTCGAAAGGGCTAAAGGCTTGAAAAAAAAACTATTAGACGCATAATTAAATGCTCTATAATATTTTATTTTGACATAAAAAGTTGTACCTTCTTTAGTTTATTCATAAAATAAAAATCTCTATTTTCAAAAAATTATGATAGTTTCCTTCAATTTTTCTGAAAGAAATAATTAGAAAACAAAAAATATATAAAAAATTTTTGGGGATGCTTTTCTTGTTTGTTTTTTTTCTCTACTCCCAGTAGCAATGGAGCTACCCTGTTTTGATCAAGCTCTGTAGAGCGGTCTGAACCATCACTGGTCTTGAAGCTGCAACAATATGCAAACAATTAAAAATTATGTTTTTAATTGAAGAGACTTGCAATTAAATGTATAATATAATGTGTATAATTATTATTCAGGGCACAGTTTCATCTGGTAAATACAAGAATATGAAATGTAAATGAATAAAGTGTAAATAATTTAAAACTGGTATGAGGTGCATTATGAAACACTCTTTAGAGTTAGTATTCAAAAACTAGTTCCTCTTTCTCAACGTTCATATCATTGAAGGTTTATGATGTACCCACATAATTTTAGCATCCTTCGGTACATTTCAGCCCAGATTGTTTGCATTAACACATAGCAGCTCTGATAAATATAATATAATAAATTTTAAACATATTTATTTAAACCAAACAAAATGTTTACTTTGTTGTAATCAAAAAGGGGAAAGATGTGCATACTTAAAAATGCACACAGCCATTTGTAACAATAAAAAAGAGAAGCCAAAATATAAAATATAAATAAAACCACTACCAGGACTTACCTGTTGCAGAAATTTCCTCAGAAGCCCAGAGTCGCCACCTATATCTTTGAAGGACAGATATGGAGACCTTTACACTTTACCTTAATAAAACGGACAATTTTGCGATCTGACCCCACCCAATTAATAATTCAGAAAGATTCCGGAACGTTTAGACGAATTTTTTCAACACAGAAATAAGACAGTGGTAATGACGAAATAACTTAGACTAACACATTTTTATGATATGAAATGAATATTTTACTTACGGAAATACTGAAGTCCTTAATACAACACACAAAAGAACAAAACACATTTTGTTAGGAAATAGCTCTTACATTGAAAATACAATTCTTACACTTATAAGGTAGCCCAGCTGCTCGCACACACATTCACGCTATTTTAAAAAAAAAACCCTTTTATTTTGCGATACCAATCCTTTTGTTTGTCTTTATTGTCACTGCCGCGATTTCGTGAAAAACACGTGTTTGCCTACCGATTCGAGTGTCCGCTACTTATTGGTCTGATCCACAACACCACCGCACAAATTGTATTATTGGTGAGTTCGTAATTCCTCGGGTCCCGGTCGGTATTAACTCCATTGTTGACTCAGTTATAGTTTATAAACTACACCGACCGGGTCCGAACAAAATGTCTGTGTCTGTAGCTGAAGTTGGTTGTTCATGGACTATCTGGCGTCGCTACTTAATGTCGACCGTCACCGAGAACGTAACAGGTACTTGTTGCTTTGTTGTCGCGGGAAATGAGCAGTCACGGCCATCAGGTTTTAGTCGCCGTATACTGTTGATTTGCTGAGGCATATTCAGTTTATGCATGGACTATAGCTGGTATATGTGTGTGACCAGAGCTTAATATTGGACTTGGCTCTGCTGATGTCACCAACAGTAGGCGGAGTTTAACGCTGTTTTCCGGTAGCCGGTCACTTGGAGCTACTAACTTTTCATCCCATCGCCATGTTTGCCTCAACTTTGGTGTTTTTCACGGCGTCACTCCCGAGCCCCGCCCGGCTGGGTTGCGTACGGGCGTCGAAACACATGTACAGAGTTCTGCGAATTTTTAGGGTGGCGCGAATTCTCTGCCGCATTCCTCGACAACAACTGCGCCTTACTGCTTTTGTTTCGAACTGTTTCTTTCACAATGGTTCTGGTATACTGACAAATACGTTGCACAATAATACATTTTTACATTATTTTATACAAGCCCGCCCGAAAAGGAAATAAGTAAAAATATAAATGCCCCAAACCGTTAAAATAAAAACACCCAAAATTTGACCCGCTACAATACCCCCTCGATGAGAATTCTGCTGTTCATAACAGAAGAAATCTCATCGATAAAACCCGAAGAGGACCGGTGAGGAACTAGTGCCAACAACCCCCTTTTTCTTACTACTTATGGGTACACTACCCCCCTGGCTTAGCGACCATGGACTCATCTGAACGAGATCACTGGACTTCTCCGTAAGAGATCCCAACACCGAGAAATCGAACAGCCTCGTACCACAGAGCACCTCACCTTCTAACATGCTACCCCAAAAAATCCTCAATCCTTGGCTCCGATTATGCCAGATCCTCAACCGATATGTTTCCCCTTGTATGCAAGCTGGGCTGCCTTTAGCAGATACTGGGCTCACACACACTAACATTACATATTACCATAACACATTAAAAGTAAAAAATTGCTTTTAAGATTCATTAAAAATTTAACCAAAAAATTCAAAATTCAAAAATAATAATATTTTATCAAAAATTCTCTTCCTTGTTTTTCTAAATTTTTGTTTCACATGACTTAACCTAGACATTTCTACTAATCTAAACACATCCTTACTCTAACATGAGAACCACTTATAGTCTACCAATACAATGCAATACAATAAAATAAACATGGTTAATGCACACATAATAAAATAATCATTACTCAAAATATTCACTCGCTGGCAGGCGAAAAATCAAGTTTTTTTTTTTCAAAACATTAAAATTTTTAAAAATTTTAAAATTCAAAAAAAAATTTAAATTTATTTATTAAAAAATTTTATTAAATTTATTTATTAAATAACATATTTATTAAAATTATTCAAATATTGGTTTGACTTAATTAAACAAACAAATTAAAATTGACTTCCTACTATACAAGCTTAGTAGGTGTATGACCTCATCAGCTGATCGAAACTAGGTCAAGTCCAAAACCCTTGACCTACATATGTTACGTATACTCTCTGCACCTACATTAAACATCTGTAACAATCTAACTCAAAGCACAAAACATAATAAAATAAAATATTTAAAATGAACAAAATATTAATATAATAATCAAATTGACTTTTACATAATAATAAAATAAACAATTCTTAACTTTACATTATTTTCAATTCTATCCAAATTTTGTCACTGGCAAAAAAAAATGAAAATTTTATATCTTTATCATAAATCCCTCTCTCTATTTGACAATCTTACTTTATTCCACTGTGGGTGGTTTGAACTATTCATTCTCATTGACTGTACTACTAGATCTGTATACATATATAATCTTTATTCCCCTGACTCTACTATTAACTTTTACTACATGACACCCCTCTCTATAAAAATATCTATCAAAACACTCTAAATTCAATTTACCTCTGGCACCGCTCATCTTTGTACTAGGATGTGTGTTCCCTACCTGGCTATAACCATACGAGCCAATGCCCCTCCAAAATATCGGCAAACACTCACGCGAACTACTCTATTCTCGCCACAACGCCATACGTTGCTCACACCTTACCACCTCACCCTTACTACAAAATATCATCAACAACTACGTTTATATCTCATTCACACTACTCACCTCTACATATACTCACTACTACTGTGTCAACATCAATACTTCTCAAAAAATACTATAACATGTATAAACCAAACAACATTACCTTATATCATCTCTACTAATTCAACTTTAACTTTGACAGGTCTATATGTCACCTAAAATATTTATCACCCAAAAACTCTCTTTTATTTGCTTTCACAACTCGTTACTTCATTTCTCATTATCAAATTATTTTTTATCATTACATTAAAACGTCTGGAATACATCAAACATTACATTGAGCATCAATTGCTTAAAACATTTATAACTAATATACCAGTGACATGTTATTGCTGATCAGCTGATATCCTAACATAATGAAAACACATCTCAAATTTGAACAACTTATATGAAATATATATTTATTTATCAATACTCACTCCTATTATATTAATTGCCTGCCAGGCGTTTAATGATTGGCTTAATTTAAAGCATACACATATCATGAAAACACATATTCTTATCAATGCCTATACCTAACATACAACAATAAAATAATACATTTAAAATTCTAATGTGACATTTTCATCAATCATCATTAATCATCCTTCATAACTTTCTACAATTAGATTACTTAAAATTTTCAAATTCATTATTAATATTTGTTTTCCATCATCTCTCAGTTATTATTACCCTTTAAATCATTATCTCAAATTATTTTCATTATTGAAGTTAAAATTCGTTCCCTTAAGTTAAACATCTGTGTACATTTTATTATATTCGACTTGTATCATAAAAATTTTATACTTACAGTCCATAATTCATATACTGACATACATAACTATATACACCATACATCACTACTCCAAGTAACCTCTGAAACATTTAACAAAAAGTTATTTCAAAACAACAATTCATCATTTAATTACCAACTTCACTTCTCGTTAAACCATTCATCCGAAAATTCAATTATATACTCTTTGAATTAATCAAAATATTTAAAACCTTTCAAATTATTTTAATTAAATTAATTAAACATTTACAATTAGCCAATTAGTTTTCAAAATTAATTCGGTTATTTGTTTAAATTGCAAATATTAATATTAGTATTACAACAATCATCTACACACATATTGTTTACTTAACATTCTACAATACACACAAATAAACTTATTAAACATTTATTTACAAATCTGCATCCTTATTTATTTAGTCATATTACACTTCAATGTTCAAAGGTTGCGAGGTCACAAAACCATAAAACAATATATATAAAATTGTCCATTGATTGTTTATAGTTTAGCCTCCATCGTCAAAGGTCAATCTTTGTTTTAAATAACACTTTTCGATTTCATTAACACACATACTGATACTTTGTGTGTCATAAACCCAAAAATCAAAGTCATCCGCCTTATCAAAATAATCTTGCAACAAGTCAACACTAAGTATATCTGTTAAGTCTCCGTTAGTAAATTTCTTCAATATCGGGTCAGTTACTTTCGTATTAAAAATCAAATCATTCTTATTTAAATACTCTTCTAATACTTCTTCCAACTCACCATAATCTCTCTTTAAATTATATACTTCTAATTCTCTCTCATCATAACACCATCGCATACTTATAAAATCATTCCACACAGAGGGTATAATATCATACAAATAACATAAACAACTCCAGTCTTCTACTAATACGGGACTCTTGCCCTTCAAAAACTCTTGTGACCACATTAAATCATAAATAATAAAGGGAAAATTTGCCCTCTGTGCCCACTCTACTACAACATTATTTCTCCTCTCTCTCTCTAATTCATACACACACATTAACATTTCATTATCAACTTCTACTCTTTCTACAATTAAGTTATCACTCTCAACATCTATACCATCATTTTCTAACACCACATTATTATTTGTATTATCATTGTTATTACTTGTCAACTCATTATTTAAATTATCATTTCCACTACTACTTACTCTGTTATCTTTGTTTGATTTTAATTTGTCTATGACTTTCTCATTTTCTAATGCTATTTCGCCTAACCGCGTCTCTATTTCACTTAATCTTTTATCATAAATACAGCCTTGTTCCTGAATTTCTTTTTTCACTTCATCAAATTGCATATTAAGATTACTTTGGATTTGTCTAATTTCGTTTTTCTGTTCGCTAAATTTCTCATCTAGTTTACTAAATTGTTGGTTAAAAAACATCTGCATCATTTTTATTATTTCGTTATTATCTGCCATTTTAACTTTTGTTTAAATATTTCTATTTCTTTAAAATGTTTTCGTATAATAAATATTATATATTCATATCATATCTAAAATTATTGTAAAATTTTCTACCACGTGTAGTTACAACATAACCTTATTTTTACGTAAATATGTGCGATATAATTTTTATACATTCGTCATTACCACATCCTATTTTCTGTGTATTAAAATAGGTCTATCTCGTATAAAATTACAATTAAACGAAAATCCTGGCAGCGAGAGCCATTTGTAACAATAAAAAAGAGAAGCCAAAATATAAAATATAAATAAAACCACTACCAGGACTTACCTGTTGCAGAAATTTCCTCAGAAGCCCAGAGTCGCCACCTATATCTTTGAAGGACAGATATGGAGACCTTTACACTTTACCTTAATAAAACGGACAATTTTGCGATCTGACCCCACCCAATTAATAATTCAGAAAGATTCCGGAACGTTTAGACGAATTTTTTCAACACAGAAATAAGACAGTGGTAATGACGAAATAACTTAGACTAACACATTTTTATGATATGAAATGAATATTTTACTTACGGAAATACTGAAGTCCTTAATACAACACACAAAAGAACAAAACACATTTTGTTAGGAAATAGCTCTTACATTGAAAATACAATTCTTACACTTATAAGGTAGCCCAGCTGCTCGCACACACATTCACGCTATTTTAAAAAAAAAACCTTTTATTTTGCGATACCAATCCTTTTGTTTGTCTTTATTGTCACTGCCGCGATTTCGTGAAAAACACGTGTTTGCCTACCGATTCGAGTGTCCGCTATTTATTGGTCTGATCCACAACACCACCGCACAAATTGTATTATTGGTGAGTTCGTAATTCCTCGGGTCCCGGTCGGTATTAACTCCATTGTTGACTCAGTTATAGTTTATAAACTACACCGACCGGGTCCGAACAAAATGTCTGTGTCTGTAGCTGAAGTTGGTTGTTCGTGGACTATCTGGCGTCGCTACTTAATGTCGACCGTCACCGAGAACGTAACAGGTACTTGTTGCTTTGTTGTCGCGGGAAATGAGCAGTCACGGCCATCAGGTTTTAGTCGCCGTATACTGTTGATTTGCTGAGGCATATTCAGTTTATGCATGGACTATAGCTGGTATATGTGTGTGACCAGAGCTTAATATTGGACTTGGCTCTGCTGATGTCACCAACAGTAGGCGGAGTTTAACGCTGTTTTCCGGTAGCCGGTCACTTGGAGCTACTAACTTTTCATCCCATCGCCATGTTTGCCTCAACTTTGGTGTTTTTCACGGCGTCACTCCCGAGCCCCGCCCGGCTGGGTTGCGTACGGGCGTCGAAACACATGTACAGAGTTCTGCGAATTTTTAGGGTGGCGCGAATTCTCTGCCGCATTCCTCGACAACAACTGCGCCTTACTGCTTTTGTTTCGAACTGTTTCTTTCACAATGGTTCTGGTATACTGACAAATACGTTGCACAATAATACATTTTTACATTATTTTATACAAGTCCGCCCGAAAAGGAAATAAGTAAAAATATAAATGCCCCAAACCGTTAAAATAAAAACACCCAAAATTTGACCCGCTACAGTAGCCTCCAATATCCCACGTGCAGTTTTAAAGTTTGGGTTCCTTCATTGTATTTGCATTCCTTCTTTCATTGTTTTATTTTATAAACTTAGCTGTGGAAAAAATAAACAAAGTTACAGCTCATTCACTTTCTTGTCTTAGCTTCTGGAGTCTCAATTCTGTTGATTCCATGATCCTATTTCCTTTATATGAAGTCATAGTGGCTCCAGTAAGTTTCCTACATGCTCCTCTTGCTATTAATTCATACTGTATTTGTTACATACTATACACGCATGTATTATTTAAAACAAAAAATTATTGTACAACTAAACTCTATCTGCAAACAAAACAATCTCGTTACAAAACAAATTAAAATGGCATTAGATTACAGTACATTAATTAAATTAAGAGGTGCTGAAGCCTGGAGTTATCAATAAAAATTTCCACTCACAAGTACCAACAGCTCACTTTTATATTTTCAATTTATATTACTGTGTTTTACTTTGTGTTTAGTATAAACAAGATTGTTTGGTTTACAGACTGAATTTTTTGTTCAGTATTTTAATTCTTTAAATATTTTGTTGCCAGCACTGAGTCGTCAAAACATTGTGTTTTAAATTAAACATTATTATGGTGAAATAATTGTAACACTAGCCAAACAGACAGCAGTGAGATGATACAGTAAATTTATTTATGGCACCAAAGATCTACTGCAGCAGTTCTCAACCTGGAAGGTACTCTGCTCCCAGCCTACGCCATGAAAGGATTTGAAGGAGATTGTAACACAAAATCAATAAAACAATTGACCGACTCCAATTTTGCCACTGTTGGCACTGGTTCAGTGCGTTGTGTGTTACAAAGCGAACACAATTAAATAATTTGTTCTTTGACTCCAGAAATAGTTTTAGCTCCAATACTTTGATTTAAAATACACACAAATTAAAAATATATATATATTTATATAATTTGTTTAAAATACAGTATTTTTGAACTATTTTGTTTTTAATTTTTGAACTATCTGTACTGTAATCAGCATTTGCAAAAAATACAGGCATTATAAAATAAAAGAAGGGGGCATAGACTGTAAAAGAATAAGAACATCTGGTCCAGTAGGTAGTGAAAGTTCCACAATATATAAAATTAAGATCTGTTTAATAAGTCACGATAAAAAGTCACAAAAGTTTGTTACAAAGCTTAAAATATACGTATGGAATTAAAAATATAAGTATAGTAAATGAGAGTACATTTTAGCTGTTTAATTCATAACCATTAATTTGGAAACAGTAAATGTTAAATAATATGTACCAGTAAGCTCCCTGAGCTGGAGAACTTCCTTATTATTTTGAATGAAATACCTTTATTGTTAGATAAAATTAAATTAATAAATTTTACTTTATTTTTTAAGCTGTGAATAAAGTTATGAGTAATATGTATGGTTCTTAGTGTTAGCTGAGAAATTCAGCCAGGAGCTAATAATTTGTTGTTACAATTGTTAATGGAGGTTTTGCTGTACCTTGTAGAGTAAAAAAGATAAAAGAAAAACGACAATTTTAGTTAAATAACAATTGTAAAGCAGACAACGGTTATTTTATTTTCTATTATTGTAAATCCAATAAACACTAAAGAATCCCAATTACTGCATTGCTGACTTTAATTAAAATTATAACCATAATGCGTGACGAATAATGTAGTACTAGCTTTTACATCTATGTACAGTAGAACTCCATTTATCCTAAATAATGAGTTCCAGACGTAATTCGGATAATTGGGACAAACATAAGAAAAAGGTTATGTTATGAAAGAAACCGGGAAAAATTCTCAAAAATTACTTTTGTTTATTCTTATTACATTAATTAATTAACACTATATCTTAGTAAAAACCAGGTCACACGTGTTTTGCAAAAAGTTCACTTTACTAAAAAAAATTAAAAATAATACTCACACATAATTATAATTTTTCAGTTGAACATGTCAAAGTTAATTGTTTTGACGCAGAAACTCCTTTGCCTGCAGCAAGGTCCTACAAACGCTTGACGGAAAGAAGCTCCATATGGTCGCATTCAGGCTGCCGTTCCATCCACTTTAAGGCAGTGTAAAAAAAAGCGAATGCCTCACTCACCCTAGGTTCCTTTTGCGATTCAACTGAAGCAATGTTGTCACTGTCTTCCCCAACCTTTGGATAATTTCATCATCATCCAAAATTTGATATCCAGGGTCCGGTGAATCGCACTGCAGCCACTCATTTATGTCGTCCACGTCACACTCGGAACAGCCAGGAATTTGTACAATGAGCACCAAATTCTGGATGTCTTCAGTTGATACAGCTGCATTTTCTTCGACACTTTTTCTCTTTTTCCTCTTCCTTCTTGTTCATTGCCTCTTATCTTTCATCGTGGATTTGTTGTTTTGTCGAAATTCTGTTAATTTTATTCCATTCTCTCTCTTTCATGCTACGGTTTTCAACAAATTCCACTAATCGGCTATAGTGTAACAACAGTCCTTTAAATCAATTTTCTTATGGTATGCTACTGTACCTTCTTCATCTTCAGTACATAAACTATGATGCATAGCTAACACTGTCTTATATAAATTTCATTTACTTAACGATGTTTTTTGTTAGTACGGCAACTGCAATTTGAATACTTTTTTTTTAGAAATTCCATTTGTTTTAATTTACTGATATCAATTCGGATAACTGGAGTTAGGATAAATGGAGATCTACTGTATCTTTCCACATATATCCAAAGTATATATATAACGTTTTCCACAAATACATATAATTGATAATAATGTGTAAAGTTAATTTCAAACATAGCTTACAGATTTTTGAAGACAGTCCAAAATTTGGATAGGGCGTTTACAGATATTCATTTTCTCCTATTACTAATGATACCGTGTTCAAACTATGAAAGTCATAATTTAGACCCCTCTGATAGATTTTTTTAATTTTTTCATTAAGTTTTGATTTCCATTTTTGGTTCATGGTGCCACTAAAGTTAAACAATTACAGTGTAAGCGCTATATTCAGAGTTATCTTAAAATGACTTTTAGTATAATACCCAGCATGAATTTTTACAATTTTTCCAAAATTTTTATACCTTTTTCAGGCCCTGATATCCTATTAAGTTTTGAAATTTCTTTAGCTAAACGCTATATTCAGATTATAGTTTAAATTCACTTTGATATCCAGTAATTTTTTCAATAATTTTGACCCCTCACATTTTTGCCCCCCCCCATTTTTGGAGAGGTCAATCTCAATAAATTAGAGCTCTGTAGGTTAAAGGTGCGGACACGTGGTGTATGAAAATGAGTTGATGCATTCAAAAGTTATTGTAAGATATACCCCGAACAAATAGACAGATGTGAAACGGCCAATAAAACTGATCTCGCTTGTTCAATGAGGTCTTTTATGGAGGCTTACCTTTTAAGATTTAAAGAAGTGTGTTACTGATGTTTGTTGCATTTCCTTCAGCAATAAAATATCCTCACATTCTGCCCCCTTTCTTATCCCACCCTAAGTGGACAGTTTTTCCCCGACTCATTCATCCATTAAAGTATGAGGTATCTTTTACCAGTTTTTGTTCTGAATGTCTTCAACTTCCTCCAATCATCTGTAATTTCTTTCACTTAGTTCCCATTTTCTCTCCTTCCCTCCGGAATAGTTTGGGTCACACTGTTCCACATTCTCTTTGGACTTCTTCTAATCCCATGTAGATCTTGCATTCCAGATGCAATCCCAGATTACTTACCTGTCATCTCACATTCATGCTCCGAGATCAAAGCCATACTAATTTTTAACCCTCTGTAAACTTTCCTTCTGGTCTAGCCCGTCCATTTCTCCCGTATGTTTTCATTTCTTACCATGTTTATCCATCTTATCCTGCTGTTCAAAATCCCCCTCTGATCTCTCTAGCGCCACACACACACACACACACACACACACACAAAATCCCTGTCTTCCCATTCAGATACCATATTCCAATCTGTAAACCTCGAGTTTCATTCTGGTGATTTTTCTATGGTCTGGGAATTCCTTCTGCAGTGTACAGTATTGCATGAGACTGAACTCTGTGCCACTGATGGAGGGGATAAAGTATGAGTGAGTGTGTCTGTGTTAGTACCGTATTCATCCATGCCAATGATTCATACAGCTGCCTTACCCTGCTTACAGTCAGACTGGCATCCACTCACAAAGGCAATCAGACATTATACATTTTGTAATTTTACTGCAGTCTGGTTTTCACCTTTGTGGTATTAAATTTCATTAAAAAACTATGTATTATTGGTTTTTTATACCATAGTACTTTTAAAGTAATTGTGGTAACATGAAAAATACACATTTGTAAACTATCGTTTAGGAGTAGTGTGTTTTTAGCTACTCATTAGTTAATGAGTGAATTATCCTGTTGTTTATTTATAGCTGTCTATTCACAATGTCTCTTCAAGTGTCATCGAAAGAGAGAAAAAGAAGTTTCATTGTTTGCAGTGAAGGTCACAAATTAATAATATACAGTGAAACCTCGGAATGCGAGTAACGCGGTCTACAAGTGTTTTGCAAGACGAGCGTCACGTGTGCCTACGTTTTCCCCTCCCCTCTGCCTCTCTTTCCTGGGCGATTGTGTGTAATATTCTCCCGCGCTGGACTTCAGTTGGCGTGCCTCGCTCGCATAGTCAACATCGTACGAGCGTATACATGTTTTGTTTCTTTCATTAGTGTTATAACTGTACTGCAACAATGGGCCCAGTGAAGGAAAAGAAGGCTGAAAAGGAATTCGGTCGGAAGAAGGAGATGATTACGATGGAAGTTAAAAAGGAAATGATCGAAAAGCACGAACGAGGTATGCGAGTGACTGATATCGCGAGATTTTATAACAAGTCTACGTCAACGATTTGCACAATATTAAAGAAGAAAGAAGAAATAAAAGGGCTAGATGCAGCAAAAGGAGTCACAAGAGTATCAAAGCAATGGCCACGTGTTCTGGAAGATATAGAAAAGTTGCTTCTCATTTGGATAAATGATAAGCAACTAGCAGGTGATACTGTGACCGAGAATTTAATCTGCGAGAAGGCAAAGACGTTGTACGCCAACCTCGTAAGTAAACTGCCATGTAGTACACGTACGTCAACAGAAATCGAAGAAAGCTTCAAGGCCAGCAGGGGATGGTTTGATAACTTTAAGAGGAGAAGTGGCATCCATAGTGTTGCAAGGCACGGGGAGGCTGCAAGTTCGGATGCTAAGGCAGCTGAGGCATTCACTGCTGAGTTCCAGAAGCTCATTGTTACCGAGTGTTACCTGCCGCAGCAAATTTTTAACTGTGATGAAACAGGACTTTTTTGGAAAAAGATGCCAAAGAGGACCTACATTACAGCAGAAGAGAATACAATGCCCGGTCACAAGCCCATGAAAGACCGTTTAACCCTGTTATTGTGTGCTAATGCCAGCGGGGATTTAAAAGTAAAGCCCCTGCTTGTGTATCATTCCGAGAATCCACGAGCCTTCAAGAAATGCAAGGTGCAGAAGAGCCAGTTAAATGTTATGTGGAGGTCCAACACTAAGGCTTGGGTCACTCGTATGTTCTTTGTTGAATGGATGAACGAGGTCTTTGGTCCTGTAGTGAAGAAATATGTTTTAGATAATAATCTGCCGCTCAAAGTCTTGCTGGTTATGGACAATGCTCCTGCTCATCCTCCAGGCCTTGACGACGACTTGCTGGAGGAATTCAAGTTCATTAAGGTTAAGTTCCTTCCTCCCAACACTACTCCACTACTCCAGCCTATGGATCAGCAAGTCATTTCGAACTTCAAGAAGCTATACACTAAAGCACTATTTCAGCGATGCTTCGAAGTGACCGAAGGAACAGACCTTACCCTCCGAGAGTTTTGGAGAAATCATTTCCACATCGTGAACTGCCTGAAGATCATCGATAAAGCATGGGATGGGGTCACCAAGAGAACTCTCACTTCTGCTTGGGGAAAACTCTGACCTGACTGCGTTCTTGGACGTGACTTTGAGGGGATTGCTGGTGAAAATGAGCTGCTGATTGTCGATGAAATTGTGTCCTTAGGGAAGACCATGGGGCTGGAGGTGAATGACGCCGACATTCAAGAGCTGGTGGAAGAACATAGCCAGGAACTGACCATCAACGAACTGATGCACCTGCATCGCGAACAACAGGAGGAAAAGTCAGAGGAATCTCTCACTTCAAATGAGATTCGGGAGAAGTGCAAAATGTGGGAAACGGTGCAAAATTTTATAGAAAAACACCACCCGAATAAGGCTGTAGCAATGTGAGCGATGAATCTGTTCAATGACAATGCAATGTCACATTTTCGTGAAATCCTCAAAAAGAGGCAAAAGCAACAGTCATTGGACAGGTTCCTTGTTACAGTTGCACGAAAAGAAAACAATTCTAGTGAGCCAACAGATAGCAGTGATTCCGTTAGTGAAATTCGTGCTACACAATAACCCTTCTCATGTCATCTCTCTCGTCTCCCTCACACCAACAATGACTCTATTGTAAGGTAAAGTGCAGTTTAATTTGTTTTACGTTATACTGTATTTTGTATTAGAAATGTTATGCGAATAAATATTTTTGTGTTGTGGAATGAATCATCCGCGTTTCAATTGTTTCTTATGGGAAAATTTGCTTTGATATACGAGCGCTTTGGATTACAAGCACGTTCCCGGAACGAATTATGCTCGCAATCCAAGGTTCCACTGTACTTGAAAAAATGTGTTAAATAAAAATAACAAAACTCACTGACATACCCCTCAACAGCAACAAAGCATCAAAACAAGCTGTGTATCACTGTAATAAATCGGGATACAGGAGGCTTCATTAAATACTTGAGAAAGCAAAGGAAATGCAGTCCAGGAGGAAAATTCTCCACACCAGGGAAAAAAACGTAAAACATGTGAGAAAAGGAAACTTTTTATTGATGATTTCGATAAGTGTGTAGTAAGAAGTATTGTTCAGGAACTTTATAAAAATCAAAATGTTTGCCCCCTGTTAAAAATCTCCTACCTATTGTGAAAGAAAGAATCCATTTCCCATAGGATTGGATTCTTTATCCTTCTAAATCATTAACGCGAGTGTTTAAAGCATGGGCTTTAAATGGAAGAAATGTAGAAGTAAATGAAAAGTGGACGATAATGTTGGTATTTAATGTGAGAATTGTATAAATGAAAGGTTGGCTAATCTGATCATAGTCCAACTATGCTTGCTACGGCAAACATGACGTTACAGTGCTCCGAGCGTCCGAACACAGCAGACATGACTTACACTTGTTGCGTTCGGCTGTCATCTTAATTCTTTAATGTCGCGAATTATTATGTAGGCCTTAGGCCCTAAATCATTTCATTCATGTATCTTCAAGTGTTATGTAATTGCGCCTCATTTCTATAATGTATAACATTTTTTGATCTAATGTGGTTTCCCAGACATCATGATGCATAGAAGGCTTAGCTAACCTTTCAAATCTAAATTAACTTGTAACATTTATGCACAATAAATGTATTAAATTACAGTCCGCTTACTCATCATTGTTTTCTCCATCCTGGCCAATTTAATTCCACTATATTATCAAAATATCAAACACAATTCTTAACATTTTTTGGTCACTCCGCGCCTGGATTCACCATTTTAACTTTCTTTCACAACTTTATACCTTACCGAGCGGCTTCTCACCTAACCATTTTTTACTTCAATTTCTGGCCATCACGGGTGATTCAGTATGTTCACTGATCTGACCGTGTCGGTATTTATTCAACATTTCTTTTGTTGTCGTGATTGATCTTCATAGACAGCACCAGTACATAAAAATCCACGTGTTAACGCCTACATGCCAGGTCTTGAGCAGTTTCAAGTTGAGAGCAGTCATCCATCCAGTCCGTGCATGTCTACCATCTGCTCCACGGCCTCAACGCTGCAAGACATCTCACCGAAGGTACGACATCAGTAAATGGTGCGTAAAATGACGGAAGAAGGCTTAAGAGTGTTGGTTAAAAAGAGAGGCGGCTTAAAGTCTGCCATAGTGAGAATCAATTCCACAGTAGTTAATTTTGATAAAAATAGTAATACCAAACATTTTCTAACTGTGAGACTAGAAAGTTTAAAGAGTTTATCAATAAAATACGATGAGGTCCAGTCTGAGATCGAATTAATTTCTAAAGACATAAATGCTGCCCAAGAGGACAGAGTCGAGGTTGAAGAGCTTTTATATTCAACCAAGGCTAACATCTTACAACTAATAGACACTTTCAACACCCAGACTGAATCTCAAACATTAAGCAGTAACATTCAATTAAAACCTATAAGTCTGCCCTGCTTCACAGGTAACATTCTCGAATGGCAACACTTTTACTCGATATTTTTAGACTTGGTACACGCTAGATCTGACTTAACTTCAGTGCAAAAATTACATTACTTATATTCATCTCTCAAAAATGAACCACTAGATTTAATCAAGGCTTTGCCTATTTGTAACGAAAATTATTCAATAGCGTTAAGTTTGCTGTCCGCTAGATATGACAATAAATTCATATTAGCTAAATATTACATTCAAAATTTATTAGAAGTGAAGTCTACAATCAAGGACTCTGTACAGAGCTTAGCAGAATTTATAAATACCATAACGTCTTCTGTCAATTCTCTGATAGCCATGTAATTGTCAGTGGATTCATTTGAACTCATTGTTATACAGCTATTGTCAACAAAACTTGATCATTCCACATTTAAATTATGGAAAGAATCTAATTCTGAAAATCTTCCTAATTTTCAGAGTTTTATACAGTTTCTAAATGCCCGTACACAATTATTAGAAAACACGTTACCGATAGAAGCTGGACAGCAGCTTAACAAACCAATTCTAAAATTTAATAATAAGTCTGAAAAACCTAAGTTACGAAACTCTGCTGGCAGCACTGCATTTAAAAGTTATCATTCTATTTCAAATAATTATTCATGCCCATGCTGCAAGGCAAGTCACCCAATTTATGTGTGACAAATTTCGCGATTTGAGCGTATCGGAACGAGGGCAATTTATATTAAAGCATAAATGCTACACTAATTGTTTGAGACCAGATCATTTTTCACCTAATTGCAAGGTCAAACAGTCATGTAAGATCTGTTCCAGACAACACCATACATTGCTTCATATAAATAATGGGTTAAAACAGAGTTCTGCCAGCAGTAGCAATTACTGTTCATTTAAACTGTAATCAGCAAACAATGTTATCTTATCTACAGCCATCGTGTTCGTCATCGACTGTGCTGGTAACAAGCAACTTGCGCGCATATTGTTAGATGCAGGATCTCAAGTTAATTTTTGTACTGCATCATTTGCAAAAAAATTGCAACTCAACTAAATCTAATATAGCAATCTCAGGTATTAATAATGCAACATGTTGTGCTACTAATTTGGTATCAATTCGTATTGTTTCTCGTTATCAAAGGTTTACTTTTAATGCTCAATGCGCGGTCTTATCTACTTTGACCCACAAACTTCCAGCACAATCTTTTGACGTAAAACATTTTAATATCCCAGATAACATTTTCCTTGCTGACCCACATTTTAATGTATCAGCTGACATAGACATACTGTTGGGAGCGCAGTTTTATTTACACTTGATTCAAGCTAACAAATATGTTCGTGGTGCTAACTTTCCTGTTATACAAGAAACTAAGTTAGGCTATATTCTAGCAGGCAATTTGCCTAAGCATTGTCATTCAAAGGGTCCTGCTGTTTCGTTCTTGACAAGAAACAACGTTGATCAAATTCTAGCATCTCTTGAGAAGTTTTGGGAGACTGAAACCGTCCTTGATAATGCACCCATTATTAACGATTCAGTTTGCGAAGAACATTTTGTTAAGTCTACTCATCATAATAATGAAGGTAGATTTGTCGTCTCACTGCCATTCGTGTCTGATAATGCCCAGCTGGGCGAGTCCTATGCTACCGCTGAAGCGAAATTTTTAAGTTTAGAACGCAGGTTCAAGCGTGATTCTGAGCTTGTGCGTGAATATGCATATTTAATTCAGGAATATAAGGATCTTGGCCACATGACGCTGGTTGACGATCGTTCTGTTGATTCCAAGGTTTCAAATACCTACTATTTGCCTCATCATGCCGTTTTTCCACCCACGACGAAGCTTCGCTTCATTTTTGATGGTTCTGCTAAAACTACCAATGGTCTATCTCTCAATGATATTTTGTTAGTGGGCCCAAATGTCCAACAAGATCTTTTCTCCATTCTTTTGCGATTTCGTACACACAATTATATTCTAATCGCTGACATCGAGAAGATGTATTGGCAAATTCTAGTGTCTGATAACGATTGTCATTACCAACGTATTCTATGGCGTGATTCTTCGCTTGAACAATTTAAACATTTCGTGCTGTGAACTGTAACATACGGTACTGCTAGCGCTTCATTCTTGGCAACTCGCTGCCTTTTTCAGATTGGTAAGGATAATGAAGTGTCCTTTCCTGGCGCTGCTTCAGCTATAATTAATGATTTTTATGTCGATGATTTGTTGACCGACAGACACCATTTCTAATCTGATCAAGTTAAAATCTGACTTAAGTACATTGTTGAGTCAATATGGCTTTACTCTACATAAATGGGCATCAAATGAACCAAATGTGGTCACTGAGCATAGTAATTTATCACTTCCATTAAACAAACAAGGCAATGTGCGTACGTTGGGCATTCTTTGGAACAACTCTGCAGATTCATTCATGTTTGACATCAAGTCATTTCCAGTTGAGTCAAGTATTTCTAAGAGGAGAATCCTGTCAATTATAGCGGGTATCTACGACCCATTGGGACTCATTGGTCCAATTGTTTTCGTTTATAAACAGTTTATGCAGCAACTGTGGTTGTGCAATCTTGGTTGGGATGAGCCAATTTCTGAGCAATTATATTCGTATTGGCGTTCATTATGCGACAAGTTATATTTAATTGATGAAATTATTGTTCCACGCTCCATATGCAGCAAGTCTGAGCCCAAGCTAGTTGAATTACATGGTTTTGCGGATGCCTCTGAAAAGGGTTATGGATGTTGCATTTACATTAGTTATTTATCAAGATTTAATGGCCTCTTGTCACCTTTTGTTCTAAATCTCATGTGGCTCCACTACGACAGGTGTCATTACCCCGCAATGAGCTCTGTGCTTGTTTGTTGTTATCGCGACTTCTATTCAAGGTCACCCCTACTCTCCATTCCTTTGTCAATAGCGTGCACCTATACTCCGACTCCATGGTATCTTTCTATTGGATTCATGCTCAGTCTTCTAGGTGGAAGACTTACGTCGCTAATCTTGTTGCTGAGATTCAGCGTCTCACTGAAACCCACACATGGCATCATATTGATTCGCAACATAATCCTGCTGACATTATTTCTAGAGGATGTCACCCTGACGTTTTGCGCGATTGTTCGCTTTGGTGGCATGGTCCTACTTGTCTGTCTCAATCTTCTGAACCCAATGCTTTTTCACCTTCTAATGTGCCGCTTCCTGAATGCTCCGTTGAGGAGAAACAAACCCCCCAAGCTTTCTCTAATTTCTACCTTACCTATTGATCTCTCTAAGGACTTTTCCTCGTTGCAGCAACTGACCCGCGTGTACACTTATTGCTTTCGATTTATCAAAAATGCTAGATCCTCAAAGGCAGAGAAAATTTCGGGTGTTCTTACCCCTACCGAAATTCATTCTACTCTTAACTTTTTCATAAGGCAATCCCAGTCGATCCATTTTGCTACTGAGCTTAATTGGCTTCGAAATGGAGCCTCTGTCTCTAGTAGGAGTAAACTGTCTTCTCTTGACCCATTTCTTGATGAGTTTGGCATCATACGTGTCGGCGGACATCTACAGCAGTCGCAACTACCCTATGATAATAAGCATCCTACTGTTTTGCATCCTTCGGCTCGCATCACTCGCCTCATAATTGAGAGTGAACATATTCGACTTCTCCACGCTGGTGCTCAACTTGTCTATCATTCACTTCGTCAACGCTGGTGGATCATTAACGCCAAGATAGTGATTCGTTCTATCATTCGTAGATGCGTCAAATGTCTCAGATTTAATACCAAATATCAAGCTCAAAGGCTTGGTGTTTTGCCATCTCCCAGGGTTACTCCTTCCAGGCCGTTTTTATTCTGTGCAGTGGATTATGGTGGTCCCTTCATGTTCCGTCATGGCGGGCACAGATCTAGGACTCTGTCCAAGTCATATGTGTCTCTATTCATTTGCTTAGCCACTAGGGCCATTCATTTGGAATTGGTTTCCGACCTCACGGCCAATGCGTTTATAGCTGCCTTACGTCGCTTCATGGCCCGTAGGGGCATACCTAGCCAGTTATATTCTGACAATGGCATGAACTTTAGGAAGGCCCGCAACGTCTTGCATGACCTTTACATCTCTGGCATAACAAGGATGCCACCTTAACAATTCAATCATTTGCAACTTCTCATGGTATTAAGTGGTCATTCATTCCTCCATCATCACCTCATTTTGGTGGGCTATGGGAGAGCGGTATAAAAAGTTTGAAGTATCATTTGTGCCGCGTTGTCGGCAAGTCCATACTCACGTTCGAGGAGTTTACTACGGTTTTGTCACAGGTAGAGGCCTGTCTAAACTCACATCCATTATTTGCCGTTTCATCGGATGTAAACGATCCAGTGCCACTTACCCCTGGGCATTTTTTTAATCTGTGCACCATTAACGGCAATACCTGATCCTGACTTGTCACATGTTCCCATCTCTCATCTCGGCCGTTGGCAACTTCTCCAGAAGTTTGTCCAAGCTATTTGGAAAGCATGGTCACACGACTACCTACACCAATTGCAACAGCGTCACAAATGGAAGTTCGCTAAAGAAAACGTTTCCATTGGTGACCTGGTCCTGCTAATCGAGAATAACTTGCCTCCATTAGCATGGAAATTTGGGGTAATCACAGCCACATTTTCCGGACCAGACAACTTAATTAGGGTAGTTGACATTCGTACGCCTGTTGGCACCTTTCGCAGACCAATTCACAAGTTATGTTTGTTGCCAGCACGGGACGAAGCCTAGACACGATGTCAATGTAACTACCTAGCACAACGTTGTTTTACTTGGCCACGAGCTTTTCATTACTTAATTGTTTGCTAGTTTGGCCGACTTCAATTATGGTGATATGTGCTGTCACAAACATTTTTTAACATGTTATATGTTGATATTGCATTATAGTGTATTTCATATATCAAATTCGCATGTATTTTGTAATTGTACAAACATGCACTATGTTATCATATTTATACTTATTATATTGTCATTGTGGTATACTTTACTTATTCTTGTATTTACATGTATTGATAATTTTGTAAGACATATACTGTCCTTTGTATATTCATATTTGCTATTGGTAGTGGTTTATGTGTCATGTCTATTGGTGGTATTGGTTCTTATGTTATGTATTTTGTTATATAATATTCACATGGATTTGGAACTATACAAACCATGTATGCATATTTGCTGAACATTTTTTATTGATATTTGTGCATTGCTATTTCACTATTCTATGAATTTTTATGTGTTACTTGTAATTGCTTAACACATGCATTCCATTTTTGTATGAACGCATTTACTGCATTTGTCACTTGTACTATTATATTGTATTTTATGCCTTGTATTCATGTATTTTGTAATTATGCAACACACATATTTCTATTGTATTTTATCATGTATTTTGTATCTATGTAAAACATATTATTGTACCCGCATCTATTGTCTATGATTATGCACCACGCATATATTTTTACACATATTTTTTGTATTTGTATTTTACGATAATGTATCGCACATATATTATTATTCACGTATTTGTGATTATGACATACATGTTATTACGTTTATATACTTGTAACTATTCCACAATGTATAATCTATTTTCGCATGTCAATTTATTTGTGCATTCTTGCAATTGTTTGGCATAGCATGCACTATTTAATTATTATACTACAGCGTTATGCTCAATCTATGTTTTTATATGCATATAACTTTTTGTAATAATCTTGTCTATTCATTTTATATTCAATACTATTATGTATAAATCAGCTGGCCTTGACTGGCTTGGACTGTTAATCATGACTTGCATAAATATTTGCAATTTGTATCTGGCCCATCAAGGGATGAGTCACAGATTATTCATTATCAAGCATTATCAGATTATTCATTATTCATGTTTTGTATTGTATACATCTCTGCTAATTCATGCACATATATAAATCAGTTTGCAAGCCAACTGTGGCCTGTCTAACCGTATCATTATCATTAAGGTTTTATCTCTGAGCAGTTTAATGTTATAATCTTGTTATCTAACATGTCAATGTCGATAATCAAAACAAACTACTGATGGTTGATATCTATTAGTAAGAACGTACATGTGTGCGTTTTCTTTATAATATAAATTGTTAAAAATGTATTACAAAAAATTGTTCGATTTTTGCGGGCAGTTATGGACGATAATGTTGGTATTTAATGTGAGAATTGTATAAATGAAAGGTTGGCTAATCTGATCATAGTCCAACTATGCTTGCTACGGCAAACATGACGTTACAGTGCTCCGAGCGTCCGAACACAGCAGACATGACTTACACTTGTTGCGTTCGGCTGTCATCTTAATTCTTTAATGTCGCGAATTATTATGTAGGCCTTAGGCCCTAAATCATTTCATTCATGTATCTTCAAGTGTTATGTAATTGCGCCTCATTTCTATAATGTATAAAATTTTTTGATCTAATGTGGTTTCCCAGACGTCATGATGCATAGAAGGCTTAGCTAACCTTTCAAATCTAAATTAACTTGTAACATTTACGCACAATAAATGTATTAAATTACAGTCCGCTTACTCATCATTGTTTTCTCCATCCTGGCCAATTTAATTCCACTATATTATCAAAATATCAAACACAATTCTAAAAAAAAAAAAAAAAAAAAAAAAAAAAAAAAAAAAAAAAAAAAATTGTAATGATGCATTACAACTTCCTTGTACAAAATA
Organism: Magicicada septendecula; assembly: GCA_034769895.1. Lineage (NCBI taxonomy): Eukaryota > Metazoa > Arthropoda > Insecta > Hemiptera > Cicadidae > Magicicada > Magicicada septendecula. The sequence continues at coordinate 185,422,205 of CM068376.1, read as the reverse complement.
AATTTTTTGGGAATCACTAGAGAAACACTTTTTTTTATGAGAGGAAAGTGAGCATTGAGTGAGTTTTGATAACGTAATGTGAATTGGTATTTCTCAGTAGTCGTCTGGTTACACACTGCATGTGCATGTGTCTACTCTCTCTCTCTCTCTCTCTCTCTCTCTATTTCACATTCTTTTCAGAGTCATAGAGTTCAGTCTAAAGCAGTATATACTGTTTAGCTAATCACTTTTACTCCCTGTTTTGTTAATGATTTTAGTCCCAAATTATCTGTAATCTTTAACTTGTTCAATGCGCAAAGAAATTTGTTAAATTCTTTTCTCTCTTACCAATGACATTTTGATTTTCCATATTCAGGAATACATTCTGTGTCTGGTAATCTGCCCATATTTAAAATTAATTTCCAGTTTTCTTTCAAATAAGCAAAACAGCATGATTTTAACTGTGTCTGTAGGGTACACTATGTATGTATCTATGTACACTGTGTATTGGCTTACACTATATTAGCATAAAGATATAAGGAGCTTCAGCCTTTCTACTTTAAATTAACTGTACGTAATAACATACTTTTAATCATAAATATCCCAGCAATAAACTAATTTGTGACATATGTTAATGTATGTTTTTTCTTGTTTTGATCTTTAGAACACACTCAGAATACTGTTATGCAGTTTACCGTCACATCATTTAATATGTCTCCTCTATCATTCATATGAGTTCAGTTAATGTAAAAAATAATATACCATACACATCATGTTGTTAAACAATGTATTTATTTGTTTAATAATTTAAACTGATTTAAACCCTTAAGCCACCAGAATACAGAAAACGTTTGTCAAAAAAGTTACCTTACGTCTTAACTACCAATGCTATTTATCAGTTTCAGTGATATTAAAAGAGTTCTACAATGTGTAATATCAGTTCTACAAAGTAATGTTTCACAATCAATAGAAAACAATTTAAAAATGCAACTGTGCAAATGAATACATGCAAATATAAACACACACACACACACACACAAAATGTTACTCTTCCTTCAGAATCACTCCATAGTTCAACAAATGGATAATTTTACTTTTGTAATGTTACACAACAATGAGGGAATTAATTTTATGTCTACATTACAAATTCCAACATAAACAAGATACTGTCACACAGTGAATACTGATTTTAACATATGAATAATACCAACACCTTTTATGAGAGATTAAAACTGACTTTTGTTACTGGCCACTTGATTAGGTACAGTTAACAATCAAAACACCATTTTCAACTTTGTGTTTGAATGCAAATTTTTTTTTTTACACGTCAATATTTAATGACTACTGCACATACCAACACAGCACACTTGATAATTTTTTCTCTGTGTCTACATGAAAGCTACAATGTGTGTGCATGTGCGCTGTGCGCACGCACGCGCGCGTGCACACACACTTCAATAAAACTTTTTAAATGTAATTTTCAATTTGATGTTACCTGTGTGTCTACATCTGCATTTTATTAAAAAGAAACAACACCATAATGATCTGGTAAAATAAAAAAATATAATAAATTACATAATTTAACACAATTTAACCAAATTTCTTGACTGATATTGCTAACAATTAATTTAAAATTTTATAGTCATTTTACAATTAACTTAAAACTGTCATTAGACCAAAGCTAAACTAAAATTAGCACAGCATATGGTTATTTTCTGAACATCTACAGTGAAATTAATTGCATTTTATGAAGTAAGCTGGCTTATTGACCAAAATAATAATTCAATAAAACCCCTTTAAAAAAAGATCCACATGATAAAATCTAATTATTATACAAAAACGCTATTGGAAATATCACACAATGCTTTATAAGACATAATATACATTAAAAATTACATAATATAAATAAAAATTATAATACAGAGGCATCACTTTACAAACACAAACTAAATAAATTTTTAATATATACATTTACACATGTGAACAATAAATACGAACAAATCTACTAAACAAAAAAAATGTATATATTCTCTAATTATCACGAAATACTTTACATAATTACACAAAAGTATATTTACAAATGCACGAGTCATATGGCAAGCCTACTTATAAAAACAGTTTTCAATAAAATGCTCCACACCTACATCTAAGCAAAATTCATCCATAATTCTAACTGTGAAATGATATTTCCAGAAATACAATGCTGGAAATAATTCTGAAAATTCTAAATCTATATTCCTAACACTGAATTGATGAAAAACTTATTCAGAAAAGTGATTTAACCCTAGTTGATGAATGATAAACTGATTACAGTTTTGTTTTACACTTTCGACTATCACACAGACTGCAGATAATTCCAAAATGTCATATTTATAATAAAATTAATCAAACTGTGTGCAATTTTTGCACCATAAGTTTCATAAGAATGTTAAAAAAGTGAATACATTTCAAACTGATACATTTTGTTGGCTGTATAAAATTGATGTACATTCACTAGCTTATTCTGACTACAGGTTTAACATCCTATCCACACACATTTTTCTATTCCATTCTTTGATTAAATAACCATATTAATGACCATAAATTACTAACTTAAGACATCTTATTTCTATGATTTGGCTCAGTTTCAAGACGCTTAAAACAGACTTAAAATTAAATATTCTCAAATATTACTTACATATGTAAAAGATTTTTTTATTAGGCAGTCTAAACTGCTGTACATTAAAAAACAATGTAATATAAACAATTAAGATACACCTTTATTACAATAACAAATGTAAACATATTAGTTTTGAATTTTATTTTCATTCAACACAAGCATAATAAACTGGAAACATGAACAACGAACAATAATTTTTACATAAAGAGTCACACGAGATTTGTAAACTACACTATATAACAACAGCAGTAGATGTTAACATTACTCACTGCGTTAAACTAACAACACCATACCGGACTACTAGTTATCACACTCCACTGTATTTATATTTTATATTGATTATTACCTAATGACTATTTATGGCACAACCAAGCGTAAAGAAATCCTAACACGTGCAGTGCAACATTCAACCATAACCACAAGATTAAGCTGTGAAAAATCAATAGTTTTGTACCTGGAACATGACTGCAAACAATGCTGTTAAAATATGTTGTTTTATGTCCAGCTGGTTAAATATCATACACTCAGGTTTTAATTTAACAAAAATGTGAAGTGTTCACACATACTGTTTGATTTTATAAACTTTTTATATTTTTACAAAACTTACAGAATCAATTTCTTTTAACGACTTCAAAAATGTTTGTGACAAACATATCGTTAATCGTAAGTGCTTAGCGAATTATTTTTATTTGTAAATCTGCATGCTGAAATATCCCGTATCAAGAATCTTGCAGGTAACGACAATTTATTATTTCCATACTTTTGCCAAACGTTTTGCCAACTTATTGTTGTATTGGAGTGTTAGTGGTCTTAAATATTTCTACTAGTAATTTTGTACAAACCACTATGTTGTCTTTGGTATTGACGAGCGCTTTCGGCAGTCAAGCCATCTTCAGGCAGTTACCAACTTTTTTTTTTTAACTCATCTACCCTTTTTTGTTGTCTAATAAGCTGCTAAATATTTCTTCATTTTCAAATGTGGTTTTTATATTCATTAGTCTTTTTTCATCTTTATTTCTTATTTTTAATATTTCCACTTCTTCCTTTAATTTCCTTTCTTTTTCTTTACTCATCACTTTTATGATGTTATAATTTACAACTGGGTCTATGAATTACGTTCATCTTTTACAAAATACCTAGCGTATAATGAATTTGTCGTTAACTCTCCTTCCCCCCTCTTATGTTCTTTAAATCTCTGGCAAAATTGACGACCCGTTTTGGCCAGATACACTTTGTCACATTCCCCACAACTAAGCATATGTACTCCACTTTTCTTCAATATGTCTTCAAAATTCATAGTTTTTATTATATCAAACACGGTTTTCGATTTTTTAACCGTTACCTCTATATTATATTTTCTAAAACATTTTTGTATCTTTCTTGTGTTATAACCTATATATGATATGGATCCCTTATACTCCTTCTTTTCTTTACTATTCTCATTTTTTGTTTCTTCTCTTCATTTTATATTATCTACTACATTTGTATTATACTTGTTGTTTTTTACAATTATTGTTATTCTTTCTATTTCTTTCTTTCTGTTTTTTCATCATCTTCTATACAACTGTTTATTCTATGACAGAAATTATTTATCGCTGCCATTTTATACTGTATTGGATGGTATGAATCATTTGGTATTATAACATCCGTATATGTGCTTTTCTATAAATGTCAAATTTTAGTTTATTTTCTCTTGTTATTCTTATGTTTAAATCTAGGAAATTTATTTCCTTGTTTCCTACTTCCATTTTAAATTTTATACTCTCTTCTAATTTGTTAACTTCTTCAAAAAATACCTTTAATTCTTCATCATCACCTTCCCATATTAACAAGATATTGTCTACATACCTCATCCATTTCTTAATTTTGTCTTTATTTTTCATTGTTAACATTATTTTATTTTCAAAGTAGTTCATGTAAATTTCTGCCATTATCGGTGACATTGATGATCCCATTGGAAGTCCCTTCTTCTGAATAAAAAACTTATTATTAAACCTAAAATAATTTTGCTTCAAACACTCTTGTATTACTTTTATTAATTCTTCTTTCTTTTCGTATCCTTTCAATTTGTTCTTTTCAATTAGTTTTAACGTTTTTTCAACAGGATGTTTGTAAACATATCTACTACATCAAGCGATATTAACCTTGAACTTTCCTTTACTTGGTAAATGACCTGAAGATGGCTTGACTGCCGAAAGCGCTCGTCAATACCACAGACAACATGGTGGTTTGTACAAAATTACTAGTAGAAAAAAAGTTTTGCTAACGATAAAAGCATTTCCCATCGCAAGACTGTCACTCAGTCCTGCAACTGAAAATCCCGACCACAGAGTGTGCAAATTTATTATAACAATAAAGCTTGGTATTTATATCAATGATAAATGTACTGCTACCCTATAAGAAAGTGACATCATGACCATTAATTAATGTACAAACTAAAATCACAAACATACGGATAATTACAACAAAAGTTAATGTTACCTGTATTATATACCTGAAATTTTGTAAGTTGGTGACTAGTAAGTCTCTGTGTATTGTTCAGACACTATTGTGCAAAAAGCATCAAGTTACAATCTTATACAACCACTGTGTGAGATGACAAACATATCCTCTGATGAAAACCGTCTTTCCCTCCTCCAACAATAAACAACACACAAAACAATGGGTGAAGTATGTAATGTGTTCATTTTTAAAATATACATTTTGTCTTCACCAACACTATAAGCAGAGATGTATTTCAGTGTGCCAGAATACACCCTACACTGTATATTTAGCCAGTAAGTGCATTGTGCACTCATGTAAAACACACACTGTTAACAGTAACTCTTATCTTAGAAATAAGCTGTCATGTCACTAATTTATTTGTATAACGAAAGGATTGTTTTTGTTGTTCCCACCACTACCCTCAGGCTGTGGATGATGGCAAACACCGCCAGAACAACTGTACCATATTTATTAAAAATCAACACTATAATATCAGAAAAAATGTTTGTCTTGATCCATAAATATTCATTAAAAAAAAAAATCAAACCTAAAATATTGATACACAAGTTAACAATGTTTGTAACAATAATTATTCTAAAACACTGAAAAAGCAAAACCCAAATTCTAACTATATAAGGTTGGTGTAACCTTACAACTAAATTATATACGTTATAAAACAATTTATAGCATATTACAAATTTGCAATATTTCAAAGTATCTAAAGATTTCAAATTTTTAATATTGTTATCAAGAGAACACAGGAAATATGCATGGCTTATATGAAGCTTTGCATGCATTATATGAATGGCAGGATTACACAATGCTCTCACACATTCTCCATCTTTTCTGACACACCTAGGTTGTTGTCAATTATTCTGCCAGCATCCAAGTTAATCTTGTCATATACTATGCCACACAGGCTGAGTTTCTGAAGCAGTCACATACTGAACTATAACTTGTGAATTGGTGTGTATGTTTTATAATAGTTTAATGTAACACAACTGTGAGAGGAGGATTTAAGTAATTTGTGAACTGTATTATTTATTGTGACCGTGTTAAATATGTATTTTACTGGTATTTTTATATTAGATGGACAATAATAAACTTGAAGAATTGTTTTGGTTACTTAAACTACACTTAAAGTTGAAATTAACAATACTGAGTGTAGTATTTCTCTGGTGTTCAATTATTTACTTCACTGTTTTAAACATAACTACATAATGGTTGGTATGATCATCGTACCAATATTAAAATTTTTTGTAAAAATTATTTTTTCTATTTTTATTTTTACACTGAGGACATCCACTGGACAACAAATATATTTTGTTCTACACATTAATTTACATTTCTCTTCCCTTTATGAACATCTTACATTTCACAATATAAAACTTTCCCTTATCTTTTTGGTATCTTTTGAATTTATGTTCCAAAACCCATGACTATTACACACTATCATTTAAATTGAATTACAAATCATGTAGTTCTGTATATGTATATACATATAAACGTATAAATCATGTGGTCCATGATTTAATATGTTTATACTAAATATATCTTTATAACACACAAAACTTGCTTGTATCAACACAAACAATACATAATTTAATATCTGTTAGATTTAATTTTGCTTATTCGTAAACAAATTATTATGTTTGACAGTTTCTTTTAAAAAGGTTTGTATGTCATGTTTTACTTTTATTATATCACAATTATTACTTAATTTGTTAACATTTTTATTATGATCTTTGCTGATGACTGTTGTATAAAAATTGTAGAGAATAGTACACTTTGATTAAGAGTCAGTATTACTACCAAAATCTGATTCTTGTTCCTTTCTCCTTTCGGAGTTAATGATTTCAGCCAAATTTATCTTGAAAACAAAATAAACTTGTTTGATTTTTAAAAAGAAAAGTTCAAATTGTTTTTGATTTCCTGCAAGAGAAAATAAGGACTAAATCTCAAGACTGATTAGAGAAATACAGTGGAAAGGAAGAAACAATTATTCAATATTAATTTATGGGGACAAATTTGGTCGCGTCCACAGCACACTTCAAGCTGTACGTGTCCCCTGGGTAGTGCTAAATGACCAGCAGTGTTGGCTAATAAGCTTCCCATGAAGCAGCGGACGAGTTGGTTAAAAAGGGCACCTCCATACAACAGAAACCTTCAAGACTTAGTACAATAGATAGAAGGATTAAACAACTTGAAAAGCATTGCCAGACTTCCGTCCATCAAAGAACTAAAGAAGACTTGAAAGGCAAACTATATGAAAATATATCTAGTCTCTACACTGAGAACAAAGAACTTCCAAGAAGATCGTCAGTTACCAATTTCCGCATGACCACAGGACGCGACTGCTTAGCAGGGCACCTCAACAGGATCGACATCCTCCCTTCTGGGATGTGCATTCTTTGCGAATACCCTAGAAACAAAATGGACAAGGACCACCTCATGGTCTGTGAAAAACTGGACAAAGAAAGACAGAATATAAAAGACCTACCTAGTCTTTATTGGGAAGCTAGATCAAGAATGGCGTGAGCCAAATTGAGGCATTGGAAAAAAAAAAAAAAACGATATTAATTTTAAATTTCATTAAGAAGTAAAACTCTTAAATCATTACACATACTTGTAAAAGTAATAACCTTTTAACCTGTGTACCCATATTCCCTTTTAACAGATAGTTTTGATGTTTCAATCAAGTCGAATTACTACCTGAACTCAAATTACTTAAAAAGAAAGAATTACTACTCGAATCTCCATAATCTACCTTTTCTTTAATTATTACCTGTTGTATAATTTCATCACATGCGCACACACACATGCGAATGTGTTTATATATATAAATATATTACAAACTTTTACAAAGTTTACACACAAAGTTAAAAATTACAAAAAACAAAGTTAAAGTTCCCAATCATAACAGCAATAAGTTTAATTGTGTGTATTAAACAGTCACTATGTATCTAGTACTAACAATAATAATAACAATAATAATACTAGTAGCAGTAATAACAAAAGAACATTCATTTTGTGATAAATTCATCTTCTACATAAGTGTTGTCTATAACAAGAGACAACAAATTTTTAATGAGTTTCATGCAACCTTAGTTTTCTAAATTTCATTAGAAATGGATGGAAGATAAGATTGAAACTGGTTGATAGGTTCCACAAAATAGGAATACGGTCTAACTAATAAGAATAGCAAAACTATAAACACCAGTTACCCATGATATAGACTACTGCACATGTGTTCAATACAAACACTGTCAATGTTGTAAAGGATTTTGATTGAAAATATCAATCTTTAGAACGTGAGCTGTGTTGCTCTCTCTTCTCTACTGTCCACTTATTTACATTATGTTCTTCACTAAAGTCTGATGTTTTATCTTTATTAAAACCCTTTTCACATGCAGCACCACTTGCTTTATTCTTTCCATCTTTACCGGATTCTATGAATGTTTTTTTGGATTCTTGTTTACTATTTACTGAAATTTTTGTATCTGCTTCTTCCTCTTTTGACTTGTACTGAACATCTTTACTTTTCCACCTCTTACCAGAACACAAGTTTTTTATTGTACTTGATTTTCCCTTAGACTTTGAATGTAATGACCCACTAGGTTCGTTAACAGAAGGAGAATCACTTTTGTTTTGAGCCAGAGGTAATTCCTCCTTCACAGCAGTTGGTGAATCCTTCTCTTCAGCAATACGTGGGAGCGGTTGACAAACTCCTACAATGTAGTCATCACCATCTAAACTTACTCCATCATTACTGGGCACTCCACTGCTACTACGGTCAGTATCAGACACTGATGGTGCGGCTTTAGCTGGAGGTTTGCTCTTCACTGGTTCTTTTTCACTTTCTGAAACTGATTTCAGAACAGGGGGTGACTTAGATGTAATTGTGACACGAGGTGCTGCAGATATTGTAACCTTGAGGGCAGCATCACAAAGTGGTGAAATTGAAGTCTGGCCAGGTTTCTCTGCAGTCCGTGGATGCAAACGATCTGGTGACAAGGCGCGACGTAATAATGGGGAACCTGGCTCAGCACTCTTTGCTCTACCAAATCCTTTTTTCGTTGTTGAGCCTGGTGTTGCTACAGAGGTCCCAGGGCTGTAGGACTGGGTTGTATTTGAACTTCCTGGTTGATGTCCTGGAGGAAATGCTAAAGGACTAGGTGATCGTGTTGGGGAAGATGGCAGTGGTGATGGAGATGGTGTTCTAGCAAGAGGAGAAAGAGGTATGTGTCCAACAGATTTTCTTCGGCCAGGGGAATGGACAGATTTTGCAGCCGAATGCAGTTTATGCTTCAGTCCATGTAATGTAGATGGTCGCTGATAGTGTCCCGTAGGTGTTCCTGCAGAACTTGATGATATGGCACTTCCTGGAGTTCCTGATGAAGAAGAAGAGGAGGAACTACATGGCACATCTGGAATACGAGGGGTTAATGGTGTTTCAGGTGGTGATCTTAAACACACTGGTTGGGTCTCTGGTGTCGTCTGAGATAAAGAGCGGCTGAATGATTGGAAACTACGGCTTGGCGTCACCAGTGAAGGGGATGGAACTGCTACTCCCATCTGTAATATAACAATGAAGGAAAATAAAAAATACAACACAGTAATGGTTTCAGGTTGACCAGTTTATAATTTCTACTTGTCTAGATGGAAGGAGCTATTTAAATTCAATAAGACATTAATACACAAACGCAACTGAAACAATACACAGGACAATATGAGCAAAAACTGATAGTACAAAGAAAAAGGCTTCTCTGCGTGTCGGTCAACTTTTACACTACTGCACTGTATATTAAAATCCTCATAATATACAATAATAGTAGGTAGAGAAATATTTGTATGTTAACATAGGTTTTAAATTAAATATAATAACTTTCATTGTTCATTAAAATAATATTTATAGTAATATAAAACTAGTTTTAGAGGTTACTTATAATATTTGCTATTTACATATTATATTCTCTGCTTGTAATAGGTGTGGCAGAAATAGCTGATGGTTTTCGTTTTGTCATTGTGTCATGTGGAGGGTTCATGGGAAGGTGGGGTGGTATGTGTGGCACTCCTAACTTGGTGCCATTTCAATTCCCATGGAGCTGTGGAATGTGACCCACCTCGGTTTCACTGCTAGAACAATTTTTTAAAATAAATGAATCTGTTGTGCTCAATCACAGAAGATTTCATCAACATTTCAATGTTGGTTACGCACCAACTCAGAACATGACATCCATTCCTTGTTGTGGATGGAACAGGCAGCAACAAAACCAAAACTAACGAGACTGCCATGATCCATACAAACCCCCTGAAAACACCAAAGGAATAAGGCAGGCCATTGAGGCCCTTGCCATTCAGTGTGTCAACATTCGTTGCTTTAAATATCTCCAATCCAACTGCATTTTGACTTACAGTTTCATTCCTACAAAATGATGGTCATCCGTGAACTGACACCTTCATGACTGGGACAAATGTAGTTTTCACAGAGACGATGTTGGAATGTGGAGAGTCTGATATGTTGGAACTTGCATTATTGGTATGAAAATAATCCAAGAGAGCTTCACAACCATCCACTTCACACAGAACAGATAACAGTGGTGTGGGGTGGTAAATTATTTTTGAGGAAGTCACAGTGAACACAGACCTGTACATTTTGATACTGCACAACTTATTCTGCCCAGAACATCACAGAAGAGGCATAAACCCTGCCAAACTGTGGTTCCAAGAAGACAAGGCAACTCCCCACACGTCAAGGGCATCAATCGATGTGCTAAGGAGGATGTACATCTCATATGCCAAAATAAAGATGTCAAGTTGGCACTCTGTTCACCCAATATTTCAATATGTGATTTTTTCCTGTGGGCTTACCTGAAATCCAAATTTTACATAGACAAACCATGCTTATTACCAAAACTAAGAGTAGCAATTCAACTTTACATAACTGCCACACCTAAAACCATGCTCCAGGCTGCGTGAAAAGTTTCATAGATCATATCCAACTGTGTGTTGCAAAAACGTACAGCATTTATATGATGTTAATTTTTTGGAAATTAATTTTTGTTTTATAGAATTTTTCATGTGGCAAAAATAATGGTTTATGATGAGAAAGTGAATAAAAAATAACTTTTTGTAATTACTGTGTAATTTTGTGTCAAACACCATCAGGCATTTCTGCACATTCTGTACTTCAGTGTTTATACTTTCTATAATGTAATCTTATCACTGACAGCTCTGTGTTATATTACCACGCTGTTTAGAACAGACATTTTAAATATTTGACAGATTTTACATAAATAAGAGATATCTGTTCTCTCTACCAACATTGCTGTTTTTGTTGTTTTAATAATAATAATAATTATTATTATTATTAACAGAAATCCATTGCTATTATTATTTTATTGTTATTAACCCCTCTGCATCCATGACATATACTGTGTACGTCATAAATTTTGCATAGCCCATTACCAGATGTATGGTGCGTACGTCATATAACAGCATTAGTGCTATTGCTTTCCTGATTGTCTGGTACATATCTTCGGTTGGTAAGGTCTGACCTTCTTCGTTCCTTTTGTTTCATTGGTTGAAACGGTCATGAGGTTGGGGGGGGGGGAGACAAGTATTCACAGTGTGCACATACCCCCTTTCAAGGGTTGTGTTTTACTGCTCTTACTTAGTGTATTGCTTATGATTCTGTGAGAGTTTTTTTACATTGTGTGTTTCTAGTGATACTTTAAATTTTGTTTTTAATATATAATTTATTTTTTACCTTACAATGGATTATGAAAGCAGCCAGAGTGATGACAACGAAAGCTATATGAAGAAAAAGGATGAAACGGAATCCAGTGACACTGACTTTCCAGATGGTTCAGAAGACGATATGGGTGGACGAACAGAAGATAGTTGGACTTTTGTTACTGATCCACTTTCTGGTCATCGTGAAACATCTCTGAAGGAGTTTTGTAAACAGTTTGATATTCATCATGCACTTTTGTTTTCTGATGCTACATCTGCAGCTGACTATTTCTAAATTTTCTTTGAAAAAGTTATCCCTTACTCAAGCTAGTGGACTAATGAAAGAGCTGATAAGTATTTTGAGGGCATCCGTTATAAGTCTGTAAAAGGGGAATGGACTAAAATAATAAACTGTTCAAACGGACAAATTGTAGGTATTTTGTTTTTGTAATTATTTCTCATGGTCACTGTAAAACTGCCATGACTGATAGACTATTTGTTGTCAAGCATATTCTGTACTGGCCCTAAGGTTTTAATTAAAAAATTATGAGTCGCAATAGATTCCTTTCAATTTTGAAATTCTTGCCTTGAAATTCAAGTCCCAAATATTTCGGAAAGAAGAAGCCATTGACAAGAATCACTCAGTACTTAGCACTTTTGTGAGAAGTCTGTCAGACAGTCGTTGATCCTGGAGAAAATTTTGCTGTTGATGAGTGCCCTATGTTATATAAAGGTCGACTTCATTTCCGATAATATATAAAGACAAACAGTCCAGATTTGACCTAAAGTTGTTCTGTTTGTACCCAAGAGATGAGAATTTTCAGGGATACACTTGGAATCTTTCCTTATACATTGGCAAGGATATATGAAATTCCACAATACCCCGACAGTTTTGATCTACCGGTATCCGAGTGTGTGGTAGTCTTTTTGCCCCAAAATCTGCTCCAGCAGGGAGGACACATTATTGTAGACAACTGGTACATGTCAATGCATCTAACTTGAGGATCTAAAGAGATATGATACTTAACGAGCACAGTGTGTTCAAACAAGGGTGTTCTTCACCACCTTATCAACGAAGCATAAGACAAAGGGCCGTCATTATTTGTTAGAAAGAAAAATATGTTACCTGTTTGAATTGTGGATGAAAAGGATATTTATATACTAACATCACGTTTTGAGGCTGCACTTTGTGAAAAAAAGACACTTTGTTGGAGGACAAGTACAGTTCTATTACAAGCTGCAGCATATTGAAGTTTATAATAATGTTACGACATCACAAACAATCTACATGTTTATCAAACGTTCCAGAGAGATCCAGAATGTAATGCGGTGGTGTATGTGCTTATTGACGCATTCACGAGATTTTTCTGGAGGCTGCCAGCCACGCGGACTGTGTTAAGGCCGCAATTAATTACGTCGTACACTGGCGCTAAGATGCAGTTTGGAACATTCTGGTCTGTGAGCGCAGGTATGAATACATGGCAGCTGCCTTAGTTTTCAGTATTAGTGGTGATATATTTACAGTGCGGTACGAGTTATTACTGTGTACGTTCAAGTGGTTATTAGTGAAGTGTTGCGTTTTATAATCGGGCGGTATAATTGTAATATAATTATAACAATAATATTGTGTTTAATATTAGTTGACATAAAATTTGCGTGTGAACAATTTTTATTTGATTGGCTATAAGAGACTGTGTTGTTAATTACGAACTGTTAACTGTGAAAATTAAAGCTGGTAATTAGTGACTTAATTGGTGTCTTGTACTTATTTTGTTTTCCACTGTACCTACGACGATCAAGTAGACCATCGTAACAGTGGTGTCAGAACTGGGATAGAACGGTTAACAGTGGAAACTTTGTACAAGACGAATGTAATTCGTGATTAATCGGAAACAATGGATGCCAGTCAGATGATGGAAAATTTCCAGGCGCTGCTGTTGCAGACAGAGGAACGACGACAACATGACGCAGAGGAAGCAGAGAAAAGATGCCGACAGGAGGCGGAAGAAGCAGAAAGACGACAAAAAGAAGAACGAAGACAAGAAAGAGAAGAAGCAGAAAAACAATAGGATGAGAAACACAGGCAGGAAAGAGAAGAGACAGAGGAACGACAATGACAGGAGGCAGAGGAACGGAAGCATGAAACAGAAGACATCAAAGCATTAATACAGGAGCAGAAACATATTCAAGAACATAGTGTAACTTTATTTAATTTTGGATATTTGATCTATTCAGATTAAAACTCCCACTTACCTTTCATCTTTGATCTGGCCGGATCGCATAGTGTGGACTAACCCATTTCGTTCGACGAACTCTGACGATACATATAACGAAATAAGGCATTGAAAGAATTTAACTCTCAATTGTATGGAAGAGAAGTAATTTTTTCTTTTATTGATCAGCAATATTGAATTTATACGTTTTCCATATATAGGTTTTACATGGGTCACATGTTGTGCGCTATTGCACCTTGCTTGTAACTGAACTTACTAACTATGGCTTACCTTATCATGGACAATTATATAACTTCATTCACACACATATACACTTAATTCAGCCCAGCATTGCACTCACTACTCCCATTCCATTATAAAACCCCAATTACCCAATTGAACACATGATTTTAGATCACTACCGGCGACGCGTTCTTCTGTGACCTCGTGGCCAGCCCACGGTAGGTCGAAAACGTCTCGAAAAGGACGAAACTGAATCACAAATTTGGCTATTATTGTTCTGCAACTATCCTCCCATCCTGTCACTGGTTTTAGAAAATGACTACTTCACTTTCATTATCAAATACTAATAAAATTATATGAGCATATTTAGCTCGCGTGTCGGCGCCGACACAGTCAGTGACGAACTGCACAATGTGCTTTCCTCGAGTCACGGGAAATGAGCAGTCACGGCCATCCGGTTTTAGTCGCCGTTGGTGATTAATTGCGGTGGCATAACCATTTTATGCATGGATTATAACGGGCATGTGTGTGTGTCCAGAGGCCGATATTGGCATCTGCTCTGCTGATGTCGCTCACAGTAGGCGGAGTTTGACGCCGTTTTCCGGTAGTCGGTCGATTGGAACTACTAACTGTTCGTCCCAGCGCCATGTTTGTCTCAACTGTCGTGTCTTTCACGGCGTCAGTGCCGATCCCCGCCCGGCTGAGTTGCATAGGGGCGTCAAAACACATGCACAGAGTTCTTAGAATTTTGGTGGAGGTAAATTCTTCAGCCGTGTTACACCACTGACTGCGTTTCGCTTTGTTTCCAACTGTTTCTCAACACTGGTCTGTTATACGGACAAATACGTTGCACAATAATACATTTTTACATTATTTTATACAAACCCGCCCGAAACCGAAATGACTAAAAATATATATATATACCCCAAACGGTTAGCACAAAAACACCCAAAAATCGACCCGCTACAATACCCCCTCGATGAGAATTCTGCTGTCCATGACAGAAGAAATCTCATCGATAAACCCCGAAGAGGACCGGTGAGGAACTGGTGCCAACAACCCCCTGGTTCTTACTCTGCATGGGTACACGACCCCCCTGGCTCAGCGACCATGGACTCATCTGAACGAGATCGCTGGACTTCTCCGTTAGAGATCCCAACACCGAGAAATTGATCAGACTCGTACCACGGCCCACCTCGCCCTTCAACATACTACCCCCAAAAGTCCTCAATCCCTGGCGAAAATCATTCCAGCTCCTCCGCCGATATGGATCCCCTTTTTTGCAAGCTGGGCTGCCTTTAGCAAATACTGGGCTCACACATACTAACATTACATGTTATCATAACACATAAAAAAAAAAAAATTTCTTTTAAAATTTACTAAAAATTTAAAAAATTCAAAATTCAAAAAATAATCGTTTATCAAAAAATTCTCTTCCTCTTTTTTCTAATTTTTGTTTCAATGACTTAACCTAAACATTTCTAATAATATAAACACATCCTTATTCTAACAGGAGAATCCCTTATAGTCTACCAATATAATGCAATACAATAAAAGAAACATCATTTCTCTTCCAAAAAATTGAGATTTAAATTCTTTCAAAACCTTATTTCGTTATATGTATCGTCAGAGTTCGTCGAACGAAATGGGTTAGTCCACACTATGCGATCCGGCCAGATCAAAGTCGTAAGGTAAGTGGGAGTTGTAATTTGAATAGATCAAATATCCAAAATTAATAAAGTTACAATTGGTGCGGCGTGACGAGGATTTAATATAACTGAAGAGGGGTTATTTTAACACCGGCCTACATCTGACGATGCATAGCGAAGTAGGGTTATGAAAGCAAATTGATTTGGTAAAATATCAGTTTTGAAATAAAATTACAAATTGACAGTTGTTACGTAAGCAAAAATAGATAAAGTAAAAATGTCCGAGAATACAGAAAAAAGTAGTATAATAAATTCAATTATGAGTGAAAGTGGCCTTGAGTCGCAATCGCTGGATGAAAGTGGTATGTTGAGGGGGGAGACGGGTGCTGTTACGGAAACAGCTGGCGGCAGTAATGTAATAGTTCATTCCACTCCGATTGCGTCTCAACCACAACCAAATGAAATAGACGTTGATTCGGGGATTCAATTGACCCCCGTTTCAACTAATAAAAGTAAACAAGCAGAGGAAACAAATATGATGAGTGTTATGCTCAGTCAATTCGAAAGAATGAATAATAATTTTGAGACCAAATTTGAAATTTTAAGTAACGAATTCAAAGAGCAGAAAATTAAATGCGAACAGCAGAATATTAAAAATGATATTATTTTTAATGAAATTAAAAAACAGAATATTCAGTTTCAGCAAAATATAAATATAAAATTTGACGAGTTGATAAATAACATACAAGACAAGAATGTATGTCTTGGAAATGCCAATGAAATGACAAAAATTAGTTCGAATAAAGTAGAACAGAGTAAGAATAATACAAACGAAAGCTGTAATGACAGTGTTGTGTTAGGCAATGAGTTAATAAATAAAAATGATGTTAATAATAACGAGAATAATAATGTGTTTGAGAAATTGGTATCAGAAAGTGATACGGTAAAAATAAATAATGAAAGTATAGAATGCAGTGATTATGAGATGTTAATGTGTGTCAGTGAGTTAGAGAGAGAGAGAAAAAATAATGTTGTAGTAGAGTGGGGACAGAGGGGAAATTTTCCTTTTATTATTTACGATGATTTAATGTGGTCACAAGAGTTTTTGAAGGGCAAGAGTCCCGTGTTAGTAGAAGATTTGAGTTTAGTTTATTTGTATAAGTTTATACCCTCTGTGCGGAATGATTTTATAAGTATGAGATGGTGTTATGATGAGAGTGATTTAAATAGAGAATTGTGTGTTGAGAGAGAGATAGAGTTATATGAATTAAAGAGAGATTATGAGGAGTTGAAAGAAATATTAGAAGTATATTTAAACCCGAATGATGTAATTGATAATACAAAAGTAACTAACCCGATATTGGAAATATTTACTGACGGAGAGTTAACAGAAATACTTAACGCAGACTTGGTGAATGATTATTATGGTATAACAGATAAATTGAAATTGTTTGGTTATGACACACAAGACAACAATATGTGTGTCAATACAATTGAAAAGTGTTATTTAGAACCAAGATTAATTTTTGACGATGGTGGCTGAACTAGAATATCAGTGTATAGACCTTGTTAGATACTGTAAATTCTGGTAATGACCTTGCTGATTTGGACATCTGAAGTGAGATACACTTGAACAATTTTGACGTATATTTTGTAAATAATATTGAATTCATTTGTGTGTATTGTGAAATGTAATGTGTATATGTTTTAGAAAATGCTGTATTAATAATAATAATATTATTAATATTTTTGCACTCTAATTAAATAACAAAATAATTATGAAGACAATAGTTAATGATTTGTAGAATGTTGATAATAATGAGATATGTTATTTTAATAATCAAATGAATTAAATAAGTGGAGATGTGTAGATAGTGTGATTGAATATTATGTGTTTGAATTTTATAAGGTAATTAAATTGTTTGGTGAGATTTTGATTTAATAATAATTAATAAGTAAATAAATGTTAAATGGTTTATTTTGTGGAACATAATGATTAAAAATATGTATTAATAATAAATTTAGAATTTTTGAAAATCTGATTACAACACAGGATAAATTCATCATGATGATAAATAAAAAGAGTTAATGAAAAATTTTAAATAATAATGTTTATAAATTTTTATATAAAGCATTTAAAAGAGAATTATGTGTTTGATGTATGCTAATAATCCAGGTTTACTGCTATTTGTGTATTGTGTTATGTGATGTATTATAACAGTGTAGTGTGGAACTGCTATGGGGGAAGGTTGTAGATTTTGTATTTAATATTTTATGTTAATAATGGTTAAGCTTCCATATAGAGTGGGTTAAAAACCCCATCTAAATTAATATTGTCATTTAAATATAAATTCGTAAATTTAATATTACGAAAGATATTTTACTTGTGATTCCCCAAATTTTCGGGCGGTCACGGCCTCACCGAACCCTGACCGTGGAATTGGTTTAGCTTTAACAGCTATGGTTGGGGCACATTACGATTACGCGCTGACCATAACTGGCCATAGCTGTTATCGTTGTAAAGGTGTATTTTGAAATTGATGGGGGGTAATAAAAAGGGGAATCACCAAACTATGGAACAGCGGCTGCCACTCTGTTCGAGTAGGAACAGCAGAGCCAGGTGGTAGATCCGTTTAAGGGTGCATGATTATTGACAAGAACATGTTGATGTTCACAAATTTTAAACTTAACAGCGGAAGCAGAGACACGGAGAGGTAAACCCTGCTCCAAAATATACAGTCTCTGTGGAAGCGAAAGGGCGAGACAGTCCTCCATAATCCGAAATAGTGTGTGTGGCTGGGAGGTGACGTAAAGGAGTCACGAATTTAAAATTTTATGACAAAAGTTTTTGCGTATTCAAAGTTTAATCCAATCAAAAATGCTTGTGCTCTGTCCACATAATTATATGCTCAGACTCGTAAAATAAGGTTCATACTATAATTTTAAAGGTATCATTTTATTGTTGTGTGTTAGATATAGTTGTTGATAAAATGTATTTTCATTATGTGTGTAATTTTTTTCTAAGCCAATCATTAGACGCCTGGCAGGCAATCAACATAATAGAAGTAAGTGTTGATAATGTATTACATGTAACTGTTCAATTTTGAAAGGTATCCATGGTGTTTTAATTATGTTAGGATATCAGCTGATCAACAATACCATGTCACTGGTATATTGGTTTATAAATGTTACAAGTAATTAATGTTTAGTGTACTACAGATATTTCGAAGTAAAGATAATAATTTATGCAATTAATAAAAGATAATTTATGGGTGATAAATGTTTTATGGGACACGTAGACCTGTCCAAGTTGAATTAAAAGTTGAATTTGAAATAGTAAAGATGAATATGAGGTAATGTTGTTTTTGAGTTGATGTGATGTAACAGAGCTGGTGAAGTATTAATGTTGACACAGTAGTAATGGAGACTTTATGTAGATTTTGAATGATATATTGTTGTTTTTATAGTTAATGAGGTTATTTTGTGTATTTGTAGTAATGAAATGAGACTGAGAATTTTGGGGGATGGCAATTTTGTATTAGGGGGTAGTGTATTTGGGGAGTCCGCAACAAGGGTTGGGACGGGATTAGAATAGATTTTAGTGAGGAGGGGCCGCCTTAGGTAGAATCCGGGCCGCCAGATAAGGGAATGAGTTTTGGGAAGGAAACACGTATCCTATGTACAAAGGGTTAGAGAGTATTTTATATGTAGAGAAGGCGGCGAATTGTGTTAAATGATAAGTTGGGGTTTAGAATATCCTGATTAGTAGATATTTTTGATAGAGATGGGTGTCATGATAATTGAGTTGATTAATATTAGAGTCAGGGGGAGAAAGTTTATATATGTATAGAAATCTCATACAGAAAAACGAGAGTAAATAATTTACATCACCCACAGTATATTAAGGTAAGATTGTTGAAAAGACAGAGAGATTCATGATAAAGAATATACAATTGTTTATTTTTTTCACCAGTGACAGAATTTTGATAAAATTTGAAAATAATGTAAAGTCAAGAATTGTTTGTTTTAAATAATTTAAATGTCAATCCGTTTATTATTTATAATAATATTTTGTTTGTTTTAAATATTTTGTTTTATTATGTTTTGTATTTCAAGGTAGGATATTACAGATGTTTAAAGTGTTTTCAGAAATCCTACATAACATATGTAGGTCAAGGGTTTTGGACTTGACCTAGTTATGATCAGCTGATGAGTTCATACACCTACTAAGCTTGTGTATAGTAGAAAGCCGATTGTGATTTGTTTGTTTAATTAATTCAAACCAATATTTGAATAATTTTAATAAATGTTAGTTAATAAATAAATTTAATAAATATTTGATGAATAATTTTTTTGAATTTTAAAATTTTGAAAATTTTAAATTTTTTTGAAGAAAAAAAAAAAAATTTTGATTTTTCGCCTGCCAGCGAATGAATATGTTAGATAATTATTCTTTTATTATGTGTGTATTAACCATGTTTCTTTTATTGTATTGCTTTATATTGGTAGACTATAAGTGATTCTCCATGTTAGAATAGAAATGTTTATATTAATAGGAATGTTTAGGTTAAGTCATTGAAACAAAAATTAGAAAAAAGAGGAAGAGAATTTTTTGATAAACGATTATTTTTTGAATTTTGAATTTTTTAAATTTTTGAAAAATTTTAAAAGAAAGTTTTATTCTTATGTGTTATGGTAATATGTAATGTTAGAGTGTGTGAGCCCAGTATTTGCCAAAGGCAGCCCAGCTTGCAAAAAGGGGATCCATATCGGCGGAGGAGCTGGAGTGATTTTAGCCAGGGATTGAGGATTTTTGGGGGTAGTATGTTAGAAGGCGAGGTGGGCTATGGTGCGAGTCTGATCGATTTCTCGGTGTTGGGATCTCTTACGGAGAAGTCCAGTGATCTCGTTCAGATGAGTCCATGGTCGCTGAGCCAGGGGGGTCGTGTACCCATGCAGAGTAAGAACCAGGGGGTTGTTGGCACCAGTTCCTCACCGGTCCTCTTCGGGGTTTATCGATGAGATTTCTTCTGTCATGGACAGCAGAATTCTCATCGAGGGGGTATTGTAGCGGGTCAAATTTTGTGTGTGTTTATTTTAACCGTTTGGGGCATATATTTATATTTTTATTTATTTCGTTTTCGGGCGGACTGGTATAAAGTATGGTAAAGCTGCATTATTGTGCAATGTAACAGAACAGTGAAACAACGCTATAAGACGCAGTTGTTGTTGAGGAATGCGGCAGAGCATTTGCACCTCCACCAAAATTCCAAGAACTATGCGAGAGTGTGGCATTGCGCTCCCATGCGCACACCAAGCATGGGCGCCTACCCAAGCGTTGGCAAAAAACCAAGATGGCCAGAGAGTGAAATTTTCATCATTCATTTGGTTTCTCTACGGAAGTGTCGTTCAGACCACGCCCACTTGAATGACATCAGCAGAGCCAAGCCCAATATTAAGCTCTGGTCATCCACATATGTCAGCTCCATTCCCTATATAAAATGGTTACACGACAGCAGAGGAACAAGGAGCGGCGACGAAATAATCGTGGCAGTGACCAACAGCTTCTCTCAAAAGCAACATGTACCTGTTACGTTCTACGTGACAGTGGACATTAGGCAGAGACGCCAAGTGGTCAACGAGATACAGAGTTCCGTTACAGACGCATATATTTTGTTTTCGGGCACGGTTGGTCAAGTTTTCGGAAAATCTAATTAATTCAGGAAGACCGACCGGGACCCGAGGAAGTGACCGATCTTACAAACAGTGCAGTGACGATTCAAGTGTAGCTACTAACAAAATGTGACCGAAACGAAAGCACGTGCTCGGCGGACCTCACGCATATCAAACTAATTTTTCTGTTAGCTTTTTAGAACATTTTAAAAAAGGGTTTGTATGGGGTGTGATAGAGTGTGTGGCAAAGCTGGGCGGCTTTTTGTGTATTTGTATTTTTATTTGATATTTGCATTTGTGTCTTGTGAAATAATAAGGTAAGCTGTAATTCCTAAGTGTTATGTTGGTGTTGCATCACTTTGCAGTAATGTATCTCAATGAATTTTAATGAGTTTACAAGCAGTCAAGATTAAATAATAATAAATATTACTTCTCTTCCAAATAATTGAGAGTTAAATTCTTTCAATGCCTTATTTCGTTATATGTATCGTCAGAGTTCGTCGAACGAAATGGGTTAGTCCACACTATGCGATCCGGCCAGATCATTGCTAAACGGTAAGTATGAAGTTGAATGTAAGTAAACAATAAATATCTATATTACTTAAAGATAAAAGTTACAATTGGTGCCGTGACCAGGACCATCCTGGTCACGGCACCAATTGTAACTTTATTTAATTTTGGATATTTGATCTATTCAGATTAAAACTCCCACTTACCTTTCATCTTTGATCTGGCCGGATCGCATAGTGTGGACTAACCCATTTCGTTCGACGAACTCTGACGATACATATAACGAAATAAGGCATTGAAAGAATTTAACTCTCAATTGTATGGAAGAGAAGTAATTTTTTCTTTTATTGATCAGCAATATTGAATTTATACGTTTTCCATATATAGGTTTTACATGGGTCACATGTTGTGCGCTATTGCACCTTGCTTGTAACTGAACTTACTAACTATGGCTTACCTTATCATGGACAATTATATAACTTCATTCACACACATATACACTTAATTCAGCCCAGCATTGCACACTCACTACTCCCATTCCATTATAAAACCCCAATTACCCAATTGAACACATGATTTTAGATCACTACCGGCGACGCGTTCTTCTGTGACCTCGTGGCCAGCCCGCGGTAGGTCGAAAACGTCTCGAAAAGGACGAAACTGAATCACAAATTTGGCTATTATTGTTCTGCAACTATCCTCCCATCCTGTCACTGGTTTTAGAAAATGACTACTTCACTTTCATTATCAAATACTAATAAAATTATATGAGCATATTTAGCTCGCGTGTCGGCGCCGACACAGTCAGTGACGAACTGCACAATGTGCTTTCCTCGAGTCACGGGAAATGAGCAGTCACGGCCATCCGGTTTTAGTCGCCGTTGGTGATTAATTGCGGTGGCATAACCATTTTATGCATGGATTATAACGGGCATGTGTGTGTGTCCAGAGGCCGATATTGGCATCTGCTCTGCTGATGTCGCTCACAGTAGGCGGAGTTTGACGCCGTTTTCCGGTAGTCGGTCGATTGGAACTACTAACTGTTCGTCCCAGCGCCATGTTTGTCTCAACTGTCGTGTCTTTCACGGCGTCAGTGCCGATCCCCGCCCGGCTGAGTTGCATAGGGGCGTCAAAACACATGCACAGAGTTCTTAGAATTTTGGTGGAGGTAAATTCTTCAGCCGTGTTACACCACTGACTGCGTTTCGCTTTGTTTCCAACTGTTTCTCAACACTGGTCTGTTATACGGACAAATACGTTGCACAATAATACATTTTTACATTATTTTATACAAACCCGCCCGAAACCGAAATGACTAAAAATATATATATATACCCCAAACGGTTAGCACAAAAACACCCAAAAATCGACCCGCTACAATAGTACCGCAGAATGAGTCTCCTACGAGGTGAGCTTAATAAAAAAGTTACTAAAATATCAGAGGTACAAGAATCAATGACATTAAAAATAGCTGAAGTAGAAAAATCTGTCTCGAGTGTTGAAGAATCGATGTTGAATAAAATAGCTGAAGTAGAAAAATCAGTCAAGAGTGTGGAAAAAGCTATGTCAACAAAAATAGAAGACTCGATTACAAATATAAAAGAGCAGATTAAAAATGAAGTCGAGCAGTGCCTGAAGTTACAACCAAAACAACTTTTTGAACAGATTGAACCAATGATAAAAACAGAAAAAGATGCAGAAAATAAGTTAATAGCGAAAGTCACTTTGCCTGCAGTAGGGACAGTTCATGTCAAAGCTCCAACCGTTGATGGAAGCAGTCACTGGGCAACGTACCTCCGCCAATTTGAAGCTGCTGCATGCGCAAATAATTGGACAGAGAAAGACAAGGCTGTTTCACTCGTTCTTGCATTAAAAGGACCTGTGGCAGAATTACTACAGAAAGTCCCACCTGACAGCCAAAACACCTATGCCGAATTGATAAAAGCTCTGGAATTACGGTATGGTGATAAACATTTGCGAGATATGTACTGCACCCAGTTGAGAACAAGGCGACAGCATGCCGGGGAGAGCCTTCAAGAGTTTGAAGCAAGTATCGACAGACTAACTAGACTGGCCTATCCTGAAGCACCAGAAGATTTTCGAACGAGTTTTGCGATGCAGACATTTACTGCTGGTGTCCGAGATAACGAACTACAGCAAGTGTTATGAATGGCAAGACACCAGAACAGTGCGGACGCCCTGGTACATGCTTTGCAATTTGAGGCCGCCAAATCAGCGTCTGGTTGGACAAGTCATAAAGTGTGCGCGCTAAAAGATCACAACGGCACAGACGATGAGGAAGAAGAACAAGGAACAGAGACTCGATGGTCGGCGCCACAGAATAAAGTAAGAAAGGATGGAAGACCGAAGTGTTATCGATGTGGGAAACCTGGACATCTACAACGGGATTGTCGGGTTAGAGTTCAGCAGCAGGGAAACGAGCAGTAGTCGGTACAACGGGGCGTGTGCTGACTAACTGAAGGAACAAGCCTCTAGATAATATGCAATTTATACACTTCAGAAAAACAGTGGGACCTTGGTAGTTACCGGGTTTGTTCAAGAAAGGCCAACCTCGATTACAGTTGACACAGGCGCAACAGTTTCTATTGTCCGCCCCGACGTGGTGAAAGCTCTCAGGCCAATCTGGTGTTCTTGCAGCTTGCGAACAGCTACCGGACGGCCTGTAAAAGTGTATGGAAAAGTGGAGATACACCTACGCCTCGATTGACTTGAGATTAATCATCAAGTACTTGTTGCAGACATTGTGGATGAAGCAATTCTAGGTGTGGACGTTATGAACGCATACGGATTCATAGTTGACCTCAGAAACAATGTCTTGAGAATCGGAGGGGAAGAGGTAATGCTATCAACAACGACGACAGCAAAAAAAAATCGATGGACGTCATAAACCAAGTGGCCGTAACTGTTCCGCCAAACTCCGAAAAGATCTTTGTGGTTAGAACCGAGGTAGATACTAGGGGCAACCAGTGCTCTATATTTGAACCCCAGGTAGTCAGCACACCGGGCATACTAATTGCCAGAAGTTTAGTAAAACCTGACGAAACCGAAAATGTACCTATTAGAGTGGCGAATATTCTGGATCAAGCTGTCACTTTACAAAGCAATACATTCCTAGGCAAATTGACTCCTGTGGCCTGGGTAGCCGGAATGACGCAACGAAGATCCAGTGCTTCGGATAATTCCAAATTACCAGAGGAACTGCAAGAATTACTGAACAGATCTTCTAACGACCTCTCAAGTGGTGAAGTAAAAGAACTCAGACAGTTTGTACATGTATTCAAAGATTGTTTTGCATTTCGGGGACAGTCACTGGGAAGAACCTCTCTTGTGCAACATCGCATCAATACTGGGGACACAACACCGATACGCCAACCTCCTCGAAGGCCTCCATTATCTAAACAAGAGGAAATGTCTCGGTTAGTACAAGACATGTTGACAGAGGGAGTAATCGAACCTTCATCAAGTGCTTGGTCTTCTCCTGTCGTGCTGGTACCGAAGAAGGATGGTGGATTGCATTTCTGTGTAGACTACCGGAGGTTAAATGACGTTACAAAGAAAGACTGCTATCCATTATCTCGTGTTGACGATACACTCGACATGTTGTCCGGAGCAGTGGTTTTCCACATTGGACCTGAAGAGTGGATATTGGCAAGTGGGTCTTCATCAAGAAGACAAGGAAAAGACGGCTTTCTCGATCCCAAGTGGCTTATTCCAATTTAACGTCATGCAATTTGGGCTCTGTAATGCACCGGCAACATTTGAAAGATTGATGGACATGGTACTCCGAGGGCTGACATGGAAAACTTGCCTTGTTTATGTAGACAATGTCATAGTCATCGGGAAGACTTTCAAAGACCATTTGGAAAACCTTAAGGAGTCTAACTAGAATTCACGGTGCCCAACTGAAGCTGAGCCCGAAGAAGTGTTCTCTATTCCAGAAGGAAGTACAGTATCTGGGCCATCTGGTTTCAGTAGCGGGTGTTAGCATGGATCCTAATAAAGTAGACACTGTAAGAGACTGGCCAGTGCCGAAGAGTAAACACGAAGTTTGGAGTTTCCTGGGGTTATGCTCGTATTACAGACGTTTTGTGAAAGGCTTCGCTACTATTGCTAAACGACTACATGAGCTAACGGAAAATAAACGAAACTTCCAGTGGTCGAGGGAGTGTGATCAACCATTTAGGACTTTGAAAATTGCATTATGTTCGCAGCTAATTCTCGCTTTCCCAGATTCCAAAGGGAAGTACACTGTGGGCACAGACGCAAGCAATACTGGTCTAGGAGCAGTTTTGTCTTAAGTGCAAAACGGTGAAGAATGATTACTAGCGTATTACAGGACACTTTCTAAACCGGAAAGAAATTATTGCGTTACAAGGAGAGAGTTCCTGGCAATCGTCCAAGCATTGGAGTACTTCCATAAATACCTCTATGGAAGAGAGTTTTCACTACATACCGACCATGCCGTGCTTGCATGGCTCTTGTGATTTAAAAATCCGGAAGGACAGTTGGCAAGGTGGCTTGAACATCTGCAAGAGTACAACTTCAAGGTACAACATCGATGGGGGCGCCTGCATGGTAATGCAGATGGCTTATCACGAAGACCGTGCCCGGTAGACTGCCGACATTGCCACGGAAAGGAAGAACAAAACTCAAGCGAACATGTTCAAGCCATCACTGTAGATTTCCTGGCAGACGACTGGACAACAGAAGACTGTCGACAAGACAGATGACTGATGAAGACATTGGACTGATCTTGACAGCAAAAGAGTAAGGTCGCTGCCCCGATTGGCAAGATATCTGCCATGGTTCCGAAGTGCTGAAGGGCTACTTGGCACAATGGGAATCTCTCACCTTAGAAAACGGATTGCTGAAAAGGGCATGGGAAAGTGCAGATGGACGAGATGTGGTCATGCAGTTGATAGTTCTCCGAAGTAAAGTGCAGTCTGTTTTGAAGGAGATGCATGATGGAACATCTGGAGGCCATCTTTGTGTTAACAAAACGCCTTTAGAGAGAATTGCCATAGACATTGCTGGACCATTCTCAGTTACTGACGATGGAAACCGGTACATCATGGTTGTAGGTGACTACTTTACTAAGTGGGTGGAAGCCTACGGAATTCCAAATCAGGAGGTTACCACTGTGGCAAAGCAGTTAGTTCACAACTTCTGTTGCTGTTATGGAGCCCCTATGGAAATCCATAAGGATCAAGGGAGAAATTTCGAACCAGGAGTGTTTAAAGAATTATGCCGTCTACTCGGAATTCGAAAGACCAGGACAATGCCTCTGCATTCTCAGTCGGACTGGATGGTTGAGAGATTCAATAGGACACTTGAGCAGCATCTTTTGAAGGTTGTTGACGAGAACCAAACAGACTGGGACCAATGTATACCACTATTCCTCATGGCGTATAGATCATCAGTACACAACACAACCGGCATGACTCCAGCAAAATTGGTGTTTGGGCGGGAGATTCGTTTTCCTGGGGACTTAATGTTCGGATCACCTGAGACTCAGTCCCAAGAGCCACAGAACTATTCCTCGCAATTAGAAAACCAACTGCGAGAAATGAATCGCATGGTAAGAGGACGGCTGAAGATTGCCAGTGATAAAATGAAAACTCGGTATGACATTCGCAACAATAGTGTGGGTTTCCAAGAAGAAGATCAGGTCTGGTTGTTCAACCCAAAGCGCCGTTGTGGTCGTTCACCTAAGCTTCAGTCTAACTGGGAAGGACCCTACACTGTGAAAAAAAGAATCAACAATGTTGTTTATCGGATTCAACAGGAAGGGCAGCGAAAGTTCAAGGTCGTCCACCTAGATCGCCTGACTAAGTACTACTTCGGAGAAGGTTTACCAGTTCGGGACGAACAGGCTTAAGGAGGGGGCAGTGTTACGACATCACAGAACAATCTACGTGTTTATCGAACATTCCAAAGAGATCCAGAATGTAATGCGGTGGTGTACGTGCCTATTGACGCATTCACGAGATTTTTCTGGAGGCCGCCAGCCACGCGGACTGTGTCAAGGCCGCAATTAGTTACGTCGTACACTGCCGCTAAGATGCAGTTTGGAATGTTCTGGTCTGTGAGTGCAGGTATAAATACATGGAGGCAGTGGCCTTAGTTTTCAGTATTACTGGCGATATATTTACAGTGCGGTTTGAGTTATTACTGTGTACGTTCAAGTGGTTATTACTGAAGTGTTGCGTTTTATAATCGGGCGGTATAATTCTAATAACAATTGTGTTTAATATTAGTTGACATAAAATTTGCGAGTGAACAATTTTTATTTCATTTGTTATAAGAGACTGTGTTGTTAATTACAAACTGTTAACTGTGAAAATTAAAGCTGATAATTAGTAATTTAATTGGTGTCTTGTACTTATTTTGTTTTCCACTGTATCTACGACGATCAAGTAGACCGTCGTAACAATAATATTATGGGATCAGTGGATAAAGGTGACCAAATGTTGCAGCCCTACAACCCAGCATGCAAGTCTTACTCTTCGTTTTTATGAAACTGGGCATTCATATTGCATCTAGAACGCTTTTGAGTGCATTAATATTATGAAACTTACAACACTGTGGGGTGTTATGCTATTACGCTACTGAATTAACTAATCTGTGATTGCCGATCCTTACGTTCTCTGAGAGCCAAATACTACACTTGCCACGTGTTGGGCAGTCATTAAGTAATTATGCTAGCAATAATGGATTAATTAATCTGTGATTAAGTAATTATTGAATATATTAATTTGCATAATGAGCTCGTGTAATCAATAAATAACACGTTAATTACTTTACGTTAGCATAACTATTGCATGGAGACTCTAGTTGTTGCATTAATAAAGAAAATAAAACAAACTACCATAAATCACTCAAATGTCATTACTTTCTCGTTCTGAGGTAATTTGACAATGATGAACGCATATTGATAAAATAAACACTTATTTATTAACATTATATCATTCATTAAATTCAATATATATATAATATGGATGATTCCCTGTAAATACATACATTCATAAACTCATGAAAAGAACATAAAAGAACACATGTTTATACATCAAATTACAAGGTAAATCCAATACGTTGTTTGCTGAAAAACATACACATATATATATAATGTAATCGATATATAGAAACACAAATATTCAAACAATAAATCCTATACTAATGCGTTCATCATATGCCTCAGATGGATGGCGTTAAATTATGTTTATCATGTTTAATTTAAATGCTCAAGGGGTGTTTCTTGAAAAAGAGACAGGACAGTAGAGTTCCTTATGATAAGAATAGCATAAAGATTACTTGTTTAGATGAATTATCCGAAATTTCCATCGGCGTAACTCCTCTCTGCTGGTCCATATGTGGGAGCTGTGCTGTGACTGACACTTAACACACGCGAAACAGATTCACTCGCGCTGTGTGTTCGTATTGTGTTGATTCTGCTGTTATTGTTCGAGTCATGAAATTATGTGTCGTGAAGATAAGTTCATCGTTAACTATGGTGTATATATATATGTCTGTCTATTGTTCAACATTTGATATGTTCATTACTGTTAGTATTTTGATGCCGCGGTGTAATTGTTCCACATGATATTGTATCGCACCGCAACACTGTATAATGTTATTATTTCGCCGTCCGGTATTACATCAACGATAGTTCTACGCGTCGATTATTGACGTAAGCGTGACTGGTTAGTTCAATTCTGAATTAGAGTATAAATAAGAATTCTACAATTGTTAAGCACTGGCATATATGTCGCATGTTCTAGACACTGAAAGTACACTATTACCGGATACGCGCCAATATCGAAATGTCTAAGTCTCTTAGTTACATGACGCGTGGCAAAATTTCAAAGTCCCACTGCCGTCCGTATGTTAATCGAACTTTGACGACCGACTGTTGAAAATTATAAAGACTGTTCTACTGACTGACTGACTGCTCAAAGTATATGAGTAAAATTTATGAAAGACTGTCCAAAGTATATGGTTGAAAAATTATGAGAGACTGTCCTCCCGCGTGCACTGCAAGCAGTTTTTATCAAACATCGTGTACCACAATGCACCCTTCTGGAAAACACGCCTCAAGTTGAACATGATAGGACGGAAGATCTCCTACCCTTAAGCCAGAGTGTCGTTCTTCACTTCTCATTCGACGTTCCCGTTGCTATGCTGGCGACGGTCCTCTCCACCAGTTCTCTGGGTAGATGCTGGGTTGTGATTGGATATCCTGTCTCCCCACGGGTTCGCGTCGAAAGCCTCCGTACTCTTTTTCCTAGAACAGGAGAAATTTCATGCTCGTCTATCATGCTATTGTCTAAGCGTACTCCGGGTCTCGCTGCAGTTCTCACGAAAACAATGTGTCGTCTCTTGTTATTGTTCGCTGTGTTTGACCCTTTTTTCCTGAACGCTATCCTGGCGCAGCGTGACGTCGTTTCCAAAACGGTACACCTACTGCCTGTCGTAAATATCCGTTGTCGCCAGTAAGTCGTTCCCCTGCTGTTTACAAGTTCGATTCTATTATTTTAGGTATCGATGTCCGTCCTCGTATAGGGTATATACTATTGTGTGACTTACACTCTTTTTATTCTTTACTAGTACTCTACAAATTAACCCGGCAGTGTGTCCGTCACAGTTTCTCCTCTAAATTGGTACTTGACACAATTTCCATTATCTTACATTTGCAGGCTGTAAATCTCGTGTTTTAGACGAGTCTGTCACGGCCAACCCTGTGCCCTATTGTACAACTATGTGAAACGTACTTGCATTGTCTGAAGTAAACGTTCACTTGACACTTCTACACACATTTCTTTATTTATTGCTCGTGGGCTGAGTAGGTGTGTCATGCTGAATGTAACGTCTTTTCAGTCACACTAAAATTTTTTTAAATTTTTGGTTGTTACATAGGTCCCCAAATCGGATTTGATGTTGGATTAGCGGAAGACACTCTAATCCGATTTCTGCGCTCTGAGTTTGTTGTGGGAGTCCCCTCTGATAAAGTCGCGGTCAATGACCTACTTTCCTCTGCTTGGGGTATATGGATATATATTCCCTATATTTGGTCGTAAACTACCTCTGGGAATTTATTGCCGCGCATCTGAGGAAAGATGAACGCATTTTTTACATATTTGCATATCTAATTAGATATGGGTTTATGTACAATAATAATAGCTGTGGATGGCTGTGCCGTCCGCTTATTATCTAACACATGAAATAATGATTTTCGACATGAATTACAATTATTCATGTATCGTTTAAATATCATTATGATATCTAATGTTCTTAGTCTATCTTGACCATTTAAAATACAATTTACGACCTGTAAATACACATTGATACATTCACTAATTATTATTGAGTATCACTCACAATACGTGTTACTATCATCTATACTAATTATATTGATTAGAAATTTATATACATTATTCAGGAACAATTAACAATTCACTTGAGATCATTATGATCATAAATAACTTTGTTTTATATCACTCAGATTTGATTAATTAATCTAATATCATCGGGTGTCTATAAAACTCGTTATAACGTCTTTTCGCAATTTATTGCTGCACATTCAATTGAACTTTTCACATCATAATTGTCTTTTCTATTTAAATTTCCACTAACACTGGCTATACACATGTAATTAATGTCGTTAGGTTGCCACATTGTGACTTAAGAACTCCTTGTACAAAATCTTTACATTATACACTAATAAGATATACATCATACCGATTAGCTAGTTGGACCGGTTTTCGCGGGACATTCACCTTATGTGTTGATCCGCCTCCGAATCCACTAGTCTAACTGATTGTCGATGCACTTTCGTTTTCCTTTGAGACTTGTGATTTCGTCTCAAAGTATCTCTTCAGCAATCGTACGTTGAAAATACCCCTCAGTTTTCCATTGCTATCGCACTCAGCGAGCTCGTATGTTGCGTTACCAAGGACGCGACTAACCTTGTATGGTCCGGTGTATAACTCGAAAAACTTGTCAATCCTTTTCATTGCGGCGTCGGATTGATGGTAGCTCCTCAACAGCACCTTATCGCCGGTAGCAAATTTAGTAATATTCTTACCATCATTGATACGTTTAGCATATTTCTCTCTTTTGTCTTTTATTTTTACAAACACATTAATATTGGGATTGTGTTCATTGTTGATAACATCTTTGTCCAGCCACTTCTCCCATGCGCGGGTCGGCTTCTTTCCTAAGTGTGCCTCGTGGGGTGTTATTTCTATTGTTTCGTGGTACGTTTCATTGATACATGTTTCAATTACTCCGACGTATCTTGACCACTTGCTATGCTGGTCGTGTACCAGGATCCTGAATAGATTTCCCAATTGGCGGTTAATCCTTTCCGCTAAGTTCGCTCGAGGATTCCTTATCGCGGTATATCTTGGTTGTATTCCCAGCTCCTTGAGACCTTTAACCCATCTTTCGGCGGTAAATTGCGTGCCGTTGTCGGTTAAAATGACGCTCGGTCGTCCATACTTCGTACAGTAATCGTTGATCCGTCGTAGTGTCGTGGTGGTTGTCGCTCTTCTTAGTGTGAATAGTTTGACAAACTTTGTGAAGTTGTCCACCATGACAAGTAAGTATTTGACACCTCCTATACCTGTTGGTAAGGGTCCATAGTAATCAACACTTACTATGTCACCTTTGGCTGATGGTATCATGGCTTTTGTTCCGCCAAAGAGCATCCTGTTGTTCGTATCCTTGTACCGTTGGCAAGAGTCACAAGTTTGGGTATATACTTTCACTTTCTTGATCAAGCTGTCGATCGTGAAGTGCTCTTGTAACATTTTTATACACCTTTTCGGGCCTAGGTGTCCATACATTTGGTGTATCTCTGCAATTAGATCCTTCGACACGCTGTCAGGAATGTATAGTTTCCATTCGCCACGTCGTCGTCGGTACAACTTATCATTAACAATTTTATAAAATTTACTTAATTTACTATCTACATCGTTATTCTTAATCTTATCTATGAGCGTTCCGAGTTTGGCATCTTCATTTTGGTATTTGCCGATACCTCTAATTATTTTGCCTAATTGTTGACTCATTTTAATAATTAGGTGATTAATCAAATATTCGTGCGTCTCCTCGTTTGTCTCGTGTTGTTCCGTGTCAGCCGGGTATCTACTCAGTATGTCCGCAACGACATTATCCTTTCCTTTGCAGTGGATAATGTCGAAATTGTACTCCTGTATGGCGAGAATCCATCTTGTAATCCTGGAATTATTTAAGTGACACTTGTGCATAAATGTTAATGCTTTATTGTCGGTGATTATCGTGAGTGGTTGGCCAAGCATGTACATACGAAACTTATCCAGACATCTAACGATACTCAGGAGCTCTTTCTCCGTCGTGAAGTAATTGCGTTCTGCTCCCTTAAATGTCTTGCTTGTAAAAGCGATGACGCCGATTTCTCCATCTTCATCAATCAGGTAAAGCTGGCCACCATAAACAAAATTACTAGCGTCACACTGAATATAGTATCTTTGGTTCGGCCGTGGGAACCGTAGAGTCACTGTGTCTATAAATAAATTCTTGACTCTCTGGAAACACTCGTCCACTTCCCTTGTCCATGAAAACTTTCGTCCACCTTTCAGCAGTTCATGTAAAGGTTGCGTTGTTTCTGCGTATTTACTCGAGAATCTGTTATAAAAATTGGTAAGACCAAGAAAACCTTTGAGTTGTTTTGTATTCTTCGGTGCTGGGAAATCCATAATCGCCTTTACCTTGTCATCGTTTGCTTGTATCCCTTTTGTTGTAAGGCGATAACCAAGGAAGGAGATCTCTCGTCTGAAGAATTGTGACTTGGTGAGGTTGACAGTTATATTTGCTTTATTGAGGTTGTTTAGCAACGCTTCTAAATGATTTAAATGTGTTTGTATATTATTGGAGTAGCACAAGCAGTCGTCCACGTAGATGATCGTGTTCTTCTTGACCTCCTCCTCGAGGGCCGCATCCAATCCACGTGTCAACGCTGCAGAGCTGGTGCTGAGTCCAAATGGCGTCACTGTGAATCGGTAGCACCTCCCTTCATGCATAAACGCAGTGAAATCCCTACACTCTCGTTTTAATGGGACTTGCCAGAAGCTACTGGATAAATCGACTGTCGACAAGTACTGCATATCACCACATCTAGCCAATATCTCATTTACCGGGGACACTCCTTCGTAATCGGGCACGGTCACGCTGTTCACTTTTCTTGCATCAAGGCATAGGCGAACCCTCCCATCCTTCTTGATAACTGTCACGATTGGGTTGACGTACGGGCTGGCGCAACGTTCGATTACTCCATATCGTAACATCCGGTTAATCTCCTCGTTCACCTTGTCTCTGTAGGCAAGCGGCACAGGCCACCCTCGTTGAAAGTAAGGTGTCCTGTCCGTGACGTGAAACTCGTGCGTGTAACCCTCTATTCTTCCCGGGCACTCCCTAAAAACATTCCGGTTCCTTACCAAAATCTCCTTCAGGCGTTGCAGTATTCCTTCATCCACGCAGTCTATGCTCCCAATTTTCTCATCGATGCATCGCAGTACTTCCTCTTCTTCTTCACTGTTTATCACGTCAATATTCATGATTGGTATAATGTGCTCCTCATCAACAGTATCGTTTTTTAAACTAACTACTTTGTTTCCGATGTCGATGCGACACCCAACTTCTTGTAAAAAACTAATTCCTAGTATACATGGTTTCACTAATTCTGGTATTACCAAAAACACACATTCATATCGGATACTATCAATCTCAATGTCACACAATATTTGTCTCTTAACTAATTTGGATTTACTTCCTACAGCACTTATTATAAATGTATTCGTTACGGGTAGTGTCTCATATGGTTCGATACTCTTCTTATGGTTATTAAACCAAGTTTCCGATAACCCGTTAACAATACAACCAGTATCAAGTAAGGCTTGGACAGTTACATCATTATTAAATTTAATAGTAATCTCGGGACATTTCAATATTTGTTTATTTACAATCTCGTCGTCCTCTTTTAGTAGGTCCTTTCGTAAATCAGGTAACAATATATTTACACTCTCACTCGGAAAGAAGTCGCTTAGAAATTCTATCTTCTCCCCTCGTTCGACGTATTTTTGTTGTTGTTATTGTTGTCGCTGTTACCGTTCGCCCTTGGGGTAGTGCCAACGACCGTGCTACTGGGTCCTGCTTCAGCTGGTGTAAACTGTACTGTATTGACGTAGTGTTTGTTGTCATACCGACCCCTTGTTGGCTGTCGGTCACTTTCATTTTTATTGTATTGCGTTTCCCTTTCTCTCGGATTGTTCCTCCCTTCGTTGTAAGGTCTATAATGTGGTCTGCGAGTGTTATCTCCGCTCGACTGTATACTTGTGAATTCCGTAATCAGCGCTTCGAAATTTGGTATACTCGTGATACCACGTGTGACCACGGCGAGCTGCAAGTCCTTACCAAAGTGGCGAGCTAGTTTTCGTATCAGCTGAGTGTCGGTTAATGCTGGTGACAGTTGCCGACTTTCCAGTAAAATCCGTTCTACATACTGGACAGCTGTGATTGGTCCATTCCACTCATATCTTCCGTACTCCAGATTGTCGCGTATATTGTCCTGGCGTTCTTGACCCCAGTACTTCAAGGTGAAAGCTTCTTTAAATTCTTCGTACGTGGAGATTTGATTCCTTATGACGCGCCACCATATTCCAGCGTCCATCTCCAAGTGTCTTCTGATCCATTTAATGTCACCGTTGCTGTAGTACTGTTCCTGGATCTCTGACAATTCCTTCAGGAACTCCATTGGGAACCTGTCAGTGCCGTTATACTTTAACTCTGTATGTGTGTGTCCGTTAATTCTACTGATTATTCCAGACTCACCTTCAATTAGCTGACGCTGTAGTCGTTCTATCTGGGATTTTAATTCGTTAATACGGGTGGTTTTCTCTCTGGTGCTCTCGTCTAGTTTTTGTTCCGCCGACTTCTGTCTTCCATCTACCTCATTGATTTTCTGTTGCATTGTGTTGTTTACGTCTCCCTGTTCCTGTTGTAATTGTCTTACTGTTTGGAATAGTTCGACTCTCAATTCCTCTTGTTTCTTGTGATTTTCTTTTACGTGTGTCTCCACTCTGTTGTGGATCTTTTTGATGCTCGTTTGAGTATTCTGGGCAACACTCTTTAGTTCCTGTCGGTCTAATTCTCTTGTTTCACGCACCTCTTCGAATTTCTTGTCGGTGTCGTCCCTTAACTCTTTTATGATCTCGTTCTGCTGCTTCTGAACCTCGTCTATCTTCTTATCACAATTATTTATATATTCACGCACTTCCGCGCGTATTTGTGTAAAATTTTCATTCTGCTTCTCGAACTTTTCATTGATTTCTTCTTTTTGCTTCTCAAACTTCTCTTCTAATTTCTCGAATTTTTTATTAAAATTTTCATTAATCTCTTCCTTTTGCTTTTCGAATTTTTCATTAACATCTCTTCTAATCTCTATAAAATTTTCATTAATCTCTTCCTTTTGCTTCATCATGAAGTCCATTAATGCGCGCAACGTCACCTCTTCCTGCGGTTGTTGTTGGGACTCCTGTCCCCGCGCTCTGACGTCTGACGTCTCCTCATTCATTTGTGAATAAGTTGGTGATTCCTCTCGTTCGACACCAGGTACTCCCTGTTGGTTATTAATGTCAAAATTCATGGAATCTGTGCTACTGGTCGTCATTTTTGCAGCTTTACTACGCGTTAACATTCAGTCCCAGTCCAACTAGCTTCACACTAATAATATTTGTTCTTACAACTACTAACATGAAATATTAATATATACGCTTATCCTATCTCTACTGCCTGCTCTTTGCCGTGCGGTGGGCGCCAAATACAAGATTTTCTTTATATTGGGAGTTTTTGATAATTGTAATGCCCCACGTTGGGCGCCAAATACAACACTGTGGGGTGTTATGCTATTACGCTACTGAATTAACTAATCTGTGATTGCCGATCCTTACGTTCTCTGAGAGCCAAATACTACACTTGCCACGTGTTGGGCAGTCATTAAGTAATTATGCTAGCAATAATGGATTAATTAATCTGTGATTAAGTAATTATTGAATATATTAATTTGCATAATGAGCTCGTGTAATCAATAAATAACACGTTAATTACTTTACGTTAGCATAACTATTGCATGGAGACTCTAGTTGTTGCATTAATAAAGAAAATAAAACAAACTACCATAAATCACTCAAATGTCATTACTTTCTCGTTCTGAGGTAATTTGACAATGATGAACGCATATTGATAAAATAAACACTTATTTATTAACATTATATCATTCATTAAATTCAATATATATATAATATGGATGATTCCCTGTAAATACATACATTCATAAACTCATGAAAAGAACATAAAAGAACACATGTTTATACATCAAATTACAAGGTAAATCCAATACGTTGTTTGCTGAAAAACATACACATATATATATAATGTAATCGATATATAGAAACACAAATATTCAAACAATAAATCCTATACTAATGCGTTCATCGTATGCCTCAGATGGATGGCGTTAAATTGTATGTTTATCATGTTTAATTTAAATGCTCAAGGGGTGTTTCTTGAAAAAGAGACAGGACA
This sequence comes from Magicicada septendecula, assembly GCA_034769895.1. NCBI lineage: Eukaryota > Metazoa > Arthropoda > Insecta > Hemiptera > Cicadidae > Magicicada > Magicicada septendecula. The sequence goes on along the minus strand of CM068376.1, from coordinate 185,384,421 downwards.
GTAGAGTTCCTTATGATAAGAATAGCATAAAGATTACTTGTTTAGATGAATTATCCGAAATTTCCATCGGCGTAACTCCTCTCTGCTGGTCCATATGTGGGAGCTGTGCTGTGACTGACACTTAACACACGCGAAACAGATTCACTCGCGCTGTGTGTTCGTATTGTGTTGATTCTGCTGTTATTGTTCGAGTCATGAAATTATGTGTCGTGAAGATAAGTTCATCGTTAACTATGGTGTATATATATATGTCTGTCTATTGTTCAACATTTGATATGTTCATTACTGTTAGTATTTTGATGCCGCGGTGTAATTGTTCCACATGATATTGTATCGCACCGCAACACTGTATAATGTTATTATTTCGCCGTCCGGTATTACATCAACGATAGTTCTACGCGTCGATTATTGACGTAAGCGTGACTGGTTAGTTCAATTCTGAATTAGAGTATAAATAAGAATTCTACAATTGTTAAGCACTGGCATATATGTCGCATGTTCTAGACACTGAAAGTACACTATTACCGGATACGCGCCAATATCGAAATGTCTAAGTCTCTTAGTTACATGACGCGTGGCAAAATTTCAAAGTCCCACTGCCGTCCGTATGTTAATCGAACTTTGACGACCGACTGTTGAAAATTATAAAGACTGTTCTACTGACTGACTGACTGCTCAAAGTATATGAGTAAAATTTATGAAAGACTGTCCAAAGTATATGGTTGAAAAATTATGAGAGACTGTCCTCCCGCGTGCACTGCAAGCAGTTTTTATCAAACATCGTGTACCACAATGCACCCTTCTGGAAAACACGCCTCAAGTTGAACATGATAGGACGGAAGATCTCCTACCCTTAAGCCAGAGTGTCGTTCTTCACTTCTCATTCGACGTTCCCGTTGCTATGCTGGCGACGGTCCTCTCCACCAGTTCTCTGGGTAGATGCTGGGTTGTGATTGGATATCCTGTCTCCCCACGGGTTCGCGTCGAAAGCCTCCGTACTCTTTTTCCTAGAACAGGAGAAATTTCATGCTCGTCTATCATGCTATTGTCTAAGCGTACTCCGGGTCTCGCTGCAGTTCTCACGAAAACAATGTGTCGTCTCTTGTTATTGTTCGCTGTGTTTGACCCTTTTTTCCTGAACGCTATCCTGGCGCAGCGTGACGTCGTTTCCAAAACGGCACACCTACTGCCTGTCGTAAATATCCGTTGTCGCCAGTAAGTCGTTCCCCTGCTGTTTACAAGTTCGATTCTATTATTTTAGGTATCGATGTCCGTCCTCGTATAGGGTATATACTATTGTGTGACTTACACTCTTTTTATTCTTTACTAGTACTCTACAAATTAACCCGGCAGTGTGTCCGTCACAGTTTCTCCTCTAAATTGGTACTTGACACAATTTCCATTATCTTACATTTGCAGGCTGTAAATCTCGTGTTTTAGACGAGTCTGTCACGGCCAACCCTGTGCCCTATTGTACAACTATGTGAAACGTACTTGCATTGTCTGAAGTAAACGTTCACTTGACACTTCTACACACATTTCTTTATTTATTGCTCGTGGGCTGAGTAGGTGTGTCATGCTGAATGTAACGTCTTTTCAGTCACACTAAAATTTTTTTAAATTTTTGGTTGTTACAAACTGCTGTGGTCATAGTGAAGACAAAAATTTCATAATATCCTCCTGTAAAGGGATATAGATTTTTACAGTGAATCCTACAAGAAGCTTTTTAATGAACACGACCCAGCTAACTACAGCTGTTGGACCTAAAAGTCTGCATAAACTTTTTCAAATTCCAGCTACTGAAGGCAAGAAAATGTCTCAAAAAAGATGTCATGTTTGTTGGACTGATGGGATTAGAGAAGACACATGCCTAATGTGTTCTGGGTGCACAGAATTCCTAGGCTCTGTTCTCAAGACCACTTCCAAAAGTACCATGAAAGTACATGTCTGTTAAGTTTAATTGTAATTGTAACAATTGTAATTGAAGTAAATCATTGTATGTAGATGTTCAAAATATAATAAAGCAAAACATACAAACTAAAAACAAAACAATAATAATAAGATAAAAAATATTAAAAAGTAATGAATATATTGAAAAGAGCAAAAGAAAATATGAATAAGTGCAAGTGTGTGTGTATGTGTGTGTGTTTGGGGGAAGATAGTTGTAGGGGGAATGGAGGGTGGGGGTTGACAGAGGTGAGGGGATGAAGAGATATTACGATTGAGGGAAGAATAAAAAGAAAAATTTCAAAGTAAAAGAATGTGCTTATTTAAATTCTCATCACTATTACATTTACCTGGTATATATGCTGGAGTGTTTTTAAGGGTCTAGATGTAAAGGGGTTAAGTTCATTATCACACACACACACACACACACACACACACACACACACACACACACACACACTTGCACTTATTCATATTTTCTTTTGCTTTAGACGAGTCTGTCACGGCCAACCCTGTGCCCTATTGTACAACTATGTGAAACGTACTTGCATTGTCTGAAGTAAACGTTCACTTGACACTTCTACACACATTTCTTTATTTATTGCTCGTGGGCTGAGTAGGTGTGTCATGCTGAATGTAACGTCTTTTCAGTCACACTAAAATTTTTTTAAATTTTTGGTTGTTACATAGGTCCCCAAATCGGATTTGATGTTGGATTAGCGGAAGACACTCTAATCCGATTTCTGCGCTCTGAGTTTGTTGTGGGAGTCCCCTCTGATAAAGTCGCGGTCAATGACCTACTTTCCTCTGCTTGGGGTATATGGATATATATTCCCTATATTTGGTCGTAAACTACCTCTGGGAATTTATTGCCGCGCATCTGAGGAAAGATGAACGCATTTTTTACATATTTGCATATCTAATTAGATATGGGTTTATGTACAATAATAATAGCTGTGGATGGCTGTGCCGTCCGCTTATTATCTAACACATGAAATAATGATTTTCGACATGAATTACAATTATTCATGTATCGTTTAAATATCATTATGATATCTAATGTTCTTAGTCTATCTTGACCATTTAAAATACAATTTACGACCTGTAAATACACATTGATACATTCACTAATTATTATTGAGTATCACTCACAATACGTGTTACTATCATCTATACTAATTATATTGATTAGAAATTTATATACATTATTCAGGAACAATTAACAATTCACTTGAGATCATTATGATCATAAATAACTTTGTTTTATATCACTCAGATTTGATTAATTAATCTAATATCATCGGGTGTCTATAAAACTCGTTATAACGTCTTTTCGCAATTTATTGCTGCACATTCAATTGAACTTTTCACATCATAATTGTCTTTTCTATTTAAATTTCCACTAACACTGGCTATACACATGTAATTAATGTCGTTAGGTTGCCACATTGTGACTTAAGAACTCCTTGTACAAAATCTTTACATTATACACTAATAAGATATACATCATACCGATTAGCTAGTTGGACCGGTTTTCGCGGGACATTCACCTTATGTGTTGATCCGCCTCCGAATCCACTAGTCTAACTGATTGTCGATGCACTTTCGTTTTCCTTTGAGACTTGTGATTTCGTCTCAAAGTATCTCTTCAGCAATCGTACGTTGAAAATACCCCTCAGTTTTCCATTGCTATCGCACTCAGCGAGCTCGTATGTTGCGTTACCAAGGACGCGACTAACCTTGTATGGTCCGGTGTATAACTCGAAAAACTTGTCAATCCTTTTCATTGCGGCGTCGGATTGATGGTAGCTCCTCAACAGCACCTTATCGCCGGTAGCAAATTTAGTAATATTCTTACCATCATTGATACGTTTAGCATATTTCTCTCTTTTGTCTTTTATTTTTACAAACACATTAATATTGGGATTGTGTTCATTGTTGATAACATCTTTGTCCAGCCACTTCTCCCATGCGCGGGTCGGCTTCTTTCCTAAGTGTGCCTCGTGGGGTGTTATTTCTATTGTTTCGTGGTACGTTTCATTGATACATGTTTCAATTACTCCGACGTATCTTGACCACTTGCTATGCTGGTCGTGTACCAGGATCCTGAATAGATTTCCCAATTGGCGGTTAATCCTTTCCGCTAAGTTCGCTCGAGGATTCCTTATCGCGGTATATCTTGGTTGTATTCCCAGCTCCTTGAGACCTTTAACCCATCTTTCGGCGGTAAATTGCGTGCCGTTGTCGGTTAAAATGACGCTCGGTCGTCCATACTTCGTACAGTAATCGTTGATCCGTCGTAGTGTCGTGGTGGTTGTCGCTCTTCTTAGTGTGAATAGTTTGACAAACTTTGTGAAGTTGTCCACCATGACAAGTAAGTATTTGACACCTCCTATACCTGTTGGTAAGGGTCCATAGTAATCAACACTTACTATGTCACCTTTGGCTGATGGTATCATGGCTTTTGTTCCGCCAAAGAGCATCCTGTTGTTCGTATCCTTGTACCGTTGGCAAGAGTCACAAGTTTGGGTATATACTTTCACTTTCTTGATCAAGCTGTCGATCGTGAAGTGCTCTTGTAACATTTTTATACACCTTTTCGGGCCTAGGTGTCCATACATTTGGTGTATCTCTGCAATTAGATCCTTCGACACGCTGTCAGGAATGTATAGTTTCCATTCGCCACGTCGTCGTCGGTACAACTTATCATTAACAATTTTATAAAATTTACTTAATTTACTATCTACATCGTTATTCTTAATCTTATCTATGAGCGTTCCGAGTTTGGCATCTTCATTTTGGTATTTGCCGATACCTCTAATTATTTTGCCTAATTGTTGACTCATTTTAATAATTAGGTGATTAATCAAATATTCGTGCGTCTCCTCGTTTGTCTCGTGTTGTTCCGTGTCAGCCGGGTATCTACTCAGTATGTCCGCAACGACATTATCCTTTCCTTTGCAGTGGATAATGTCGAAATTGTACTCCTGTATGGCGAGAATCCATCTTGTAATCCTGGAATTATTTAAGTGACACTTGTGCATAAATGTTAATGCTTTATTGTCGGTGATTATCGTGAGTGGTTGGCCAAGCATGTACATACGAAACTTATCCAGACATCTAACGATACTCAGGAGCTCTTTCTCCGTCGTGAAGTAATTGCGTTCTGCTCCCTTAAATGTCTTGCTTGTAAAAGCGATGACGCCGATTTCTCCATCTTCATCAATCAGGTAAAGCTGGCCACCATAAACAAAATTACTAGCGTCACACTGAATATAGTATCTTTGGTTCGGCCGTGGGAACCGTAGAGTCACTGTGTCTATAAATAAATTCTTGACTCTCTGGAAACACTCGTCCACTTCCCTTGTCCATGAAAACTTTCGTCCACCTTTCAGCAGTTCATGTAAAGGTTGCGTTGTTTCTGCGTATTTACTCGAGAATCTGTTATAAAAATTGGTAAGACCAAGAAAACCTTTGAGTTGTTTTGTATTCTTCGGTGCTGGGAAATCCATAATCGCCTTTACCTTGTCATCGTTTGCTTGTATCCCTTTTGTTGTAAGGCGATAACCAAGGAAGGAGATCTCTCGTCTGAAGAATTGTGACTTGGTGAGGTTGACAGTTATATTTGCTTTATTGAGGTTGTTTAGCAACGCTTCTAAATGATTTAAATGTGTTTGTATATTATTGGAGTAGCACAAGCAGTCGTCCACGTAGATGATCGTGTTCTTCTTGACCTCCTCCTCGAGGGCCGCATCCAATCCACGTGTCAACGCTGCAGAGCTGGTGCTGAGTCCAAATGGCGTCACTGTGAATCGGTAGCACCTCCCTTCATGCATAAACGCAGTGAAATCCCTACACTCTCGTTTTAATGGGACTTGCCAGAAGCTACTGGATAAATCGACTGTCGACAAGTACTGCATATCACCACATCTAGCCAATATCTCATTTACCGGGGACACTCCTTCGTAATCGGGCACGGTCACGCTGTTCACTTTTCTTGCATCAAGGCATAGGCGAACCCTCCCATCCTTCTTGATAACTGTCACGATTGGGTTGACGTACGGGCTGGCGCAACGTTCGATTACTCCATATCGTAACATCCGGTTAATCTCCTCGTTCACCTTGTCTCTGTAGGCAAGCGGCACAGGCCACCCTCGTTGAAAGTAAGGTGTCCTGTCCGTGACGTGAAACTCGTGCGTGTAACCCTCTATTCTTCCCGGGCACTCCCTAAAAACATTCCGGTTCCTTACCAAAATCTCCTTCAGGCGTTGCAGTATTCCTTCATCCACGCAGTCTATGCTCCCAATTTTCTCATCGATGCATCGCAGTACTTCCTCTTCTTCTTCACTGTTTATCACGTCAATATTCATGATTGGTATAATGTGCTCCTCATCAACAGTATCGTTTTTTAAACTAACTACTTTGTTTCCGATGTCGATGCGACACCCAACTTCTTGTAAAAAACTAATTCCTAGTATACATGGTTTCACTAATTCTGGTATTACCAAAAACACACATTCATATCGGATACTATCAATCTCAATGTCACACAATATTTGTCTCTTAACTAATTTGGATTTACTTCCTACAGCACTTATTATAAATGTATTCGTTACGGGTAGTGTCTCATATGGTTCGATACTCTTCTTATGGTTATTAAACCAAGTTTCCGATAACCCGTTAACAATACAACCAGTATCAAGTAAGGCTTGGACAGTTACATCATTATTAAATTTAATAGTAATCTCGGGACATTTCAATATTTGTTTATTTACAATCTCGTCGTCCTCTTTTAGTAGGTCCTTTCGTAAATCAGGTAACAATATATTTACACTCTCACTCGGAAAGAAGTCGCTTAGAAATTCTATCTTCTCCCCTCGTTCGACGTATTTTTGTTGTTGTTATTGTTGTCGCTGTTACCGTTCGCCCTTGGGGTAGTGCCAACGACCGTGCTACTGGGTCCTGCTTCAGCTGGTGTAAACTGTACTGTATTGACGTAGTGTTTGTTGTCATACCGACCCCTTGTTGGCTGTCGGTCACTTTCATTTTTATTGTATTGCGTTTCCCTTTCTCTCGGATTGTTCCTCCCTTCGTTGTAAGGTCTATAATGTGGTCTGCGAGTGTTATCTCCGCTCGACTGTATACTTGTGAATTCCGTAATCAGCGCTTCGAAATTTGGTATACTCGTGATACCACGTGTGACCACGGCGAGCTGCAAGTCCTTACCAAAGTGGCGAGCTAGTTTTCGTATCAGCTGAGTGTCGGTTAATGCTGGTGACAGTTGCCGACTTTCCAGTAAAATCCGTTCTACATACTGGACAGCTGTGATTGGTCCATTCCACTCATATCTTCCGTACTCCAGATTGTCGCGTATATTGTCCTGGCGTTCTTGACCCCAGTACTTCAAGGTGAAAGCTTCTTTAAATTCTTCGTACGTGGAGATTTGATTCCTTATGACGCGCCACCATATTCCAGCGTCCATCTCCAAGTGTCTTCTGATCCATTTAATGTCACCGTTGCTGTAGTACTGTTCCTGGATCTCTGACAATTCCTTCAGGAACTCCATTGGGAACCTGTCAGTGCCGTTATACTTTAACTCTGTATGTGTGTGTCCGTTAATTCTACTGATTATTCCAGACTCACCTTCAATTAGCTGACGCTGTAGTCGTTCTATCTGGGATTTTAATTCGTTAATACGGGTGGTTTTCTCTCTGGTGCTCTCGTCTAGTTTTTGTTCCGCCGACTTCTGTCTTCCATCTACCTCATTGATTTTCTGTTGCATTGTGTTGTTTACGTCTCCCTGTTCCTGTTGTAATTGTCTTACTGTTTGGAATAGTTCGACTCTCAATTCCTCTTGTTTCTTGTGATTTTCTTTTACGTGTGTCTCCACTCTGTTGTGGATCTTTTTGATGCTCGTTTGAGTATTCTGGGCAACACTCTTTAGTTCCTGTCGGTCTAATTCTCTTGTTTCACGCACCTCTTCGAATTTCTTGTCGGTGTCGTCCCTTAACTCTTTTATGATCTCGTTCTGCTGCTTCTGAACCTCGTCTATCTTCTTATCACAATTATTTATATATTCACGCACTTCCGCGCGTATTTGTGTAAAATTTTCATTCTGCTTCTCGAACTTTTCATTGATTTCTTCTTTTTGCTTCTCAAACTTCTCTTCTAATTTCTCGAATTTTTTATTAAAATTTTCATTAATCTCTTCCTTTTGCTTTTCGAATTTTTCATTAACATCTCTTCTAATCTCTATAAAATTTTCATTAATCTCTTCCTTTTGCTTCATCATGAAGTCCATTAATGCGCGCAACGTCACCTCTTCCTGCGGTTGTTGTTGGGACTCCTGTCCCCGCGCTCTGACGTCTGACGTCTCCTCATTCATTTGTGAATAAGTTGGTGATTCCTCTCGTTCGACACCAGGTACTCCCTGTTGGTTATTAATGTCAAAATTCATGGAATCTGTGCTACTGGTCGTCATTTTTGCAGCTTTACTACGCGTTAACATTCAGTCCCAGTCCAACTAGCTTCACACTAATAATATTTGTTCTTACAACTACTAACATGAAATATTAATATATACGCTTATCCTATCTCTACTGCCTGCTCTTTGCCGTGCGGTGGGCGCCAAATACAAGATTTTCTTTATATTGGGAGTTTTTGATAATTGTAATGCCCCACGTTGGGCGCCAAATACAACACTGTGGGGTGTTATGCTATTACGCTACTGAATTAACTAATCTGTGATTGCCGATCCTTACGTTCTCTGAGAGCCAAATACTACACTTGCCACGTGTTGGGCAGTCATTAAGTAATTATGCTAGCAATAATGGATTAATTAATCTGTGATTAAGTAATTATTGAATATATTAATTTGCATAATGAGCTCGTGTAATCAATAAATAACACGTTAATTACTTTACGTTAGCATAACTATTGCATGGAGACTCTAGTTGTTGCATTAATAAAGAAAATAAAACAAACTACCATAAATCACTCAAATGTCATTACTTTCTCGTTCTGAGGTAATTTGACAATGATGAACGCATATTGATAAAATAAACACTTATTTATTAACATTATATCATTCATTAAATTCAATATATATATAATATGGATGATTCCCTGTAAATACATACATTCATAAACTCATGAAAAGAACATAAAAGAACACATGTTTATACATCAAATTACAAGGTAAATCCAATACGTTGTTTGCTGAAAAACATACACATATATATATAATGTAATCGATATATAGAAACACAAATATTCAAACAATAAATCCTATACTAATGCGTTCATCGTATGCCTCAGATGGATGGCGTTAAATTGTATGTTTATCATGTTTAATTTAAATGCTCAAGGGGTGTTTCTTGAAAAAGAGACAGGACAGTAGAGTTCCTTATGATAAGAATAGCATAAAGATTACTTGTTTAGATGAATTATCCGAAATTTCCATCGGCGTAACTCCTCTCTGCTGGTCCATATGTGGGAGCTGTGCTGTGACTGACACTTAACACACGCGAAACAGATTCACTCGCGCTGTGTGTTCGTATTGTGTTGATTCTGCTGTTATTGTTCGAGTCATGAAATTATGTGTCGTGAAGATAAGTTCATCGTTAACTATGGTGTATATATATATGTCTGTCTATTGTTCAACATTTGATATGTTCATTACTGTTAGTATTTTGATGCCGCGGTGTAATTGTTCCACATGATATTGTATCGCACCGCAACACTGTATAATGTTATTATTTCGCCGTCCGGTATTACATCAACGATAGTTCTACGCGTCGATTATTGACGTAAGCGTGACTGGTTAGTTCAATTCTGAATTAGAGTATAAATAAGAATTCTACAATTGTTAAGCACTGGCATATATGTCGCATGTTCTAGACACTGAAAGTACACTATTACCGGATACGCGCCAATATCGAAATGTCTAAGTCTCTTAGTTACATGACGCGTGGCAAAATTTCAAAGTCCCACTGCCGTCCGTATGTTAATCGAACTTTGACGACCGACTGTTGAAAATTATAAAGACTGTTCTACTGACTGACTGACTGCTCAAAGTATATGAGTAAAATTTATGAAAGACTGTCCAAAGTATATGGTTGAAAAATTATGAGAGACTGTCCTCCCGCGTGCACTGCAAGCAGTTTTTATCAAACATCGTGTACCACAATGCACCCTTCTGGAAAACACGCCTCAAGTTGAACATGATAGGACGGAAGATCTCCTACCCTTAAGCCAGAGTGTCGTTCTTCACTTCTCATTCGACGTTCCCGTTGCTATGCTGGCGACGGTCCTCTCCACCAGTTCTCTGGGTAGATGCTGGGTTGTGATTGGATATCCTGTCTCCCCACGGGTTCGCGTCGAAAGCCTCCGTACTCTTTTTCCTAGAACAGGAGAAATTTCATGCTCGTCTATCATGCTATTGTCTAAGCGTACTCCGGGTCTCGCTGCAGTTCTCACGAAAACAATGTGTCGTCTCTTGTTATTGTTCGCTGTGTTTGACCCTTTTTTCCTGAACGCTATCCTGGCGCAGCGTGACGTCGTTTCCAAAACGGCACACCTACTGCCTGTCGTAAATATCCGTTGTCGCCAGTAAGTCGTTCCCCTGCTGTTTACAAGTTCGATTCTATTATTTTAGGTATCGATGTCCGTCCTCGTATAGGGTATATACTATTGTGTGACTTACACTCTTTTTATTCTTTACTAGTACTCTACAAATTAACCCGGCAGTGTGTCCGTCACAGTTTCTCCTCTAAATTGGTACTTGACACAATTTCCATTATCTTACATTTGCAGGCTGTAAATCTCGTGTTTTAGACGAGTCTGTCACGGCCAACCCTGTGCCCTATTGTACAACTATGTGAAACGTACTTGCATTGTCTGAAGTAAACGTTCACTTGACACTTCTACACACATTTCTTTATTTATTGCTCGTGGGCTGAGTAGGTGTGTCATGCTGAATGTAACGTCTTTTCAGTCACACTAAAATTTTTTTAAATTTTTGGTTGTTACAAACTGCTGTGGTCATAGTGAAGACAAAAATTTCATAATATCCTCCTGTAAAGGGATATAGATTTTTACAGTGAATCCTACAAGAAGCTTTTTAATGAACACGACCCAGCTAACTACAGCTGTTGGACCTAAAAGTCTGCATAAACTTTTTCAAATTCCAGCTACTGAAGGCAAGAAAATGTCTCAAAAAAGATGTCATGTTTGTTGGACTGATGGGATTAGAGAAGACACATGCCTAATGTGTTCTGGGTGCACAGAATTCCTAGGCTCTGTTCTCAAGACCACTTCCAAAAGTACCATGAAAGTACATGTCTGTTAAGTTTAATTGTAATTGTAACAATTGTAATTGAAGTAAATCATTGTATGTAGATGTTCAAAATATAATAAAGCAAAACATACAAACTAAAAACAAAACAATAATAATAAGATAAAAAATATTAAAAAGTAATGAATATATTGAAAAGAGCAAAAGAAAATATGAATAAGTGCAAGTGTGTGTGTATGTGTGTGTGTTTGGGGGAAGATAGTTGTAGGGGGAATGGAGGGTGGGGGTTGACAGAGGTGAGGGGATGAAGAGATATTACGATTGAGGGAAGAATAAAAAGAAAAATTTCAAAGTAAAAGAATGTGCTTATTTAAATTCTCATCACTATTACATTTACCTGGTATATATGCTGGAGTGTTTTTAAGGGTCTAGATGTAAAGGGGTTAAGTTCATTATCACACACACACACACACACACACACACACACACACACACACACACACACACACACACACACACACACACACACACACACACACACACACACACACACGTACGCACGCACACGCACGCACGCACGCACGCACGCACGCACGCACGCACTAATATAATTTTGATGCTTCTGATGTTGTAGTCTCTTTAGTCATGAGTACCTTTTCAGATGTACCTTTTACAATTTGCTTATTTTCAGACACAATTTCTTTCTCTGGTTTAATAATATTAACTTGTTTATATGATATAAATTAATTTGTTGTTGATTCATTTAAAAACAAAGTAGAAGATTTAAAATTTGGTTCAAATCAGCATTCTGGTAGTCCATTCCTGGATTTCCACGACATCTGGTCACACTATTTTGACATCTCAAAGTTGAGACTGAACTTTGTAATCTAATCACTTAGTAATAAATTATAGTGAGCACTGCATGATTTTGAGCACTTTATCTTGCAGTGTTCGGGCTCAGTTAGTTCAAACTAATTTTAAACAGATTATTTTACAAAAAAAAGGTATAGCAATAATTTTTTTACATACATACATGGACAATGAAAATGACTTCATTGTTTGTAAACATTCTAGAAAAAAGACAGCTGCAATGTATTGAGTTCATGATCTGTTGTCCACTTCAAGGAATTTTCAATGCATGTTTTGCATTAACATAAAATGTGGCATTGATCATTTTTTGTGACTGACTATCATTATCAATCTAATAACATGGTACTAAAAACAAACCACTAACTACAAGACCCAAAAACGCAATGTGTTTTACACGTTGAAAACAGGCGGCATGTTTGGCAATAAGAATTGGCAACATTTGTCTTTTGGTATAGGAGGGGTGTCTTAAATATCAACTATAAATGGCTAGATGAAAGAATTCTAAATCCCCACTCCCTCTGTGTTCTCCCAACTGTCAATTTGGAAGTTACGTTTAAACAGATATTAATAACTTCACACAGAATAAAATTAATGTTTCCTTTTAAAACTGTGCAAGATAAAACTTACGTGATGCATCTCAGCACTTGCTCGTTTATTGCTAATACGCCGAAAAAGAGATGTTTTACGCCTTTTGTCACCCAGATCTCTCTTTTGCCTTCGTTGTTTTGTCTGACTCCTGCGTGCAAGTTTACTCTGGCCAGGTTCACGTTTGCGTCCTCCTGACTTTATTGAAGTATTTTCTAATGGTGTGGAACGCAATGTGACATGATCACCACCAGAAAGTAGTAGTTGCAACACTTGTGTGTGAAAAAGACCTTGAACAGGCTCACCATTTATATGTGTTATCAAATCACCAGGTCTTAATCCTGCTTCGAAAGCTGGGCTGCCACAATCCACTGCCTGTAAAAACAAATCACACGTAAAAGAACAATTACTGATATTCTATTTAATAACGGATGGTTACATATAATCAATTATGTACTCAGATTGTGGTTAAAATGATCTTTAATTCAATATCCCACATACCTTTTCCGATTCTTACAAATTTTTTTTAATGTTTTAGCCCTGATGTCCTACAATTTTGAAATGTTTAACCACACTGTATTCGGATATAGTTAAAACTCTCTTATTATCAGATATAACTACATTATATCCCAATCAATTTTGGGGTTTTTCCAAAGTTTTGATCCCTCGCGTTTCTGCCTGTCTCCTATTTTTTGGGTGGACCAATCTCAAAAACAGTAAGGCTCTGTGGGGTAAAAGTTAAGCACGTGAAAACCAGTTGTATTCAAAAGTTATTGTGGAACATACACAAAACAGCCAGACAAATCCCAAATGGTCGAGTTAAAACTGAGAACTCGCTTCATTCCTTCAACAACTCCAGTAATAAACATGTCAAGTAACACCATGAGAAATGTTTGCACTGTCCTTCCTGTTGTGCCTAAAGTTTGTTGTGTCTTACTGTTTGCCCATGTATGCACCTACAGATAGTTTATATAAATTAGATTATGTACAGGTATGTAAACACTTTATTATTAAATTTTGTATAAATTTTTATCACTAATAAGTTCCCTGAGCTGCAGAACTTGCTTACTATTCTGAACAAAATACATTTATTATTAGAGCAAATTTTAATATTATATAATTTTTTCAATATATAAATGTTTCAGCATTTTCAATGTCTTTCCCTGCTCATGTGCTATCATCTATTTGAATACTTGGATTATGGTTTCTAGGCCATTTTAAACTCTTGGTAACTTTGCAGAGGGAGTATTCAGTGACCTTATCATCTGTCAGTTCTCATACGAAAAAGGTAAATGTTTCACTTTTAACTGAATGTATCTCTTCTTTAAGCTGCTGGTTCAACCGATTAAGCATTCTTTTGACTTCAGGTGTTCTATTCTGGTGTCATTACTTACGTGCTTTCCTTTTCTTTGAAATAAGTTCTCTTATTTCCTTAAGGTAATTTAATTATGGTGTCTTCTTTTTAATGCACGAGTGTTATACCATGCAGCTTGCTGGATATCATGTACTGATTGTTCCAGATCCATAGGCCTATCAAGTTGTACAGTAGTTCTCAGTGGAACATTTAACTCAATTTGTTGTTCAAGTTCGTGTCTAAATCCAGTCCAGTGTGTTCACTTATTTGTCAGTGGAGGAGGAATGATTTCTGTATTTACAATTATACTGGGTGATAATATTGTAGGTGAATATTAGTATCTTCAATACTAATTTAATTGGCTACTTTTACCTTCGAAACAAAGAAATCTATCAGATTTGAAATTTTACTTAAGTCTGTGGCCCAATCAGTTGGCTTTTCAGTAGATAGGCACTTACATTTTGTTAATCATACAAATGCTTGCCTTTGGTCATAATAAGCCTGGAACTCCAGTAAGTATGTTTTCCATTGAAGTCTCCTCTAATTATAATGGTCTCCTAAAGACTGGATATGAGGTAATCACAGTCCCCAGTATATACCTTGGTGGGCAATATAATGGGTACATATGTTAAATTTTATGAAAATCAGATGGTTGTTCAAATGGTTGTCATGTGACATACTTCAAACAGACAGACAGACAAATACCAAACAGTTGAGTTAAAATCAATAACTTACTTTGCTTGTTCAAGATAATCATAATTAGCTTTTTTTTATTTTGAGTTTTTATAGTTTTCTTAGTGATTATTGTGGTCTAATAGCAAAACTTCTATTGTGGTGTAAAAGACTAGTGTTGTTAGTCTTTCTTATATAAAGTTTTTGGTATCTGAAACAATTACAGTCCCCATTACTTCCATTAAAGTGAGTCCCATGCTGTTTTTGAAAAAATATTAATACTGAGCTGTACGTCTCACTTTAAATAATTTAAATCAAAAACTGAAAATGGTTGAATGCTCCATTCGAGTCTATCACTGCCACTGAAAGTATGGTCCAGGATACTGCATTCCTGCTCACCAACACTATGCATCAAGAAGGTTAAAAACAAAGTTATCATAAAAGTGTACAATTAAACGTTCTGTGAAAAATAGAAATCAAGACTTACATACATAGACAATCATTCTAGGAACAGGCTAATTTTCAACTCCAATAATAATAACCACCTTCCTCTGACAAGCCTACACTATTCCTGCCTTATCCTATTCTATGCCATACTATTCCTACACCTGCACGACTGCTTCATGTCTGATATTATGAGTTATAACTGTAACTTTTCCACAGTGTCTGCAATTACAACTTGCCTATCAGCAAATAACATTGTGTTTAGGTACATGTTATTAATCTCTATGCTTGAGTTTATTCTTATTTTTCCATTCTCTAATGATATCCTCTATGTACACACTGAATTGGTGACAAACTGCATCCCAGCCTTACACCTCGACTAATAAGAATTCCCACTGTTAACTCTTTATCAGTGTTGCTTATTACTTTACTACTTCAGAGTAAAATTCGTGAAAAGTTGACTGGATGCTTTTGGAACCCTCTTTTATCCATTACTGTCCAAAGCTAGCATCTTCTGACTTTGTCAAAAGCTTTTACAGTATGTAGTTGACGAATGCTGTTTGAGTCTCCACATGAAATTATTTTCTCTTTTGAATTATCTGCTTCAAAGTGAAAACCTTCTCATTATTGTATATACTTTGTAGAATCCTCCTTTGCTGAATGAATATGAGAAGAAAAAAAATTTGTGGTTAGCAAGTACAGATCTTGGTTTCATTTATTTCATGCATTAGCATGAAGCAATTAAGAAAACAGTGATAAGCATATTTAATATGAATGAATCTATTCTATACAGGGATGAAATTTATGAAAATTTAGTTTAACCAGATAATCCGAAATAAACAATATTTCTAAAACTGAATATAAACTTTTACATCATTCTCTGAGTGTACTTTATAAATTTAATAAAATTAACAACCTAGAACACAAAGTTTTGTTTCAATAATTACAGTTTGTTTCATAAGATACCATTATTCTGCTTTTCGTTTTAGATTTAATTATAACAGAAAAATTACTTTCTTCAATTAGTTTAATTTGTATCTTCAGTCAATGACAAAATTACCAATTCACAGTAAAATGGAATGTTTTTAAAAAATGGTCTTCCATCACACATAATTGGAGACCACTGCATAAAGCAGAATGTTCCTCTACTGAAAAAAAAGAGCGATGCCTGACATTCGTTTGCACAGAACCCCCGCCGGTACATTTGCACTACTCTCCACTCCCTACTGTGCCACTTCATAATAATGCCAGGCACTTACAAGACATGTAATATTCATCATTTTATTATTCTGATTATATCAGTTACTTAAACAAGTAGTTTTTCACTTTCAATTTACTTCTTCTTTTTTACTTCTTACTTCTTCGCACAGGCATCCAGAGCTAAGTAACTCCGACGGCCCGATGTCCACAATATGCCGCTGTTGCCAAGGGCCACAGTTGTCTGTTTTTTAAAATATTTTTGAGGTTGTTCGCCCTCAACTTCAGTTCATCCCTTGCCAGATTTGGAGTGGGGCAGTGAAGCAGAATATGCTCAAGAGTTTCCTCTTCCACCTGACACACAGTGCAAGTTGAGCTGTCTCTAAGGCCAAATCGATGTAGATAATTGGCAGTAACAATGTGTCCCATTCTAGCTCTGGCTGCGAAGGTAGCCACCTCCCTCGAGACCTCCCTATACAATGAGGGATCCGCTGGCTCTCTTTGTATCTCAAAAAGCTGTCTACCCGTTGTCTCCGCCGCCCAGCTCTCTGTCCATTCTTCTCGTATTTTGGACTCGGTGGTTTTCTCACAGTTTTTGAGGGAATATTGCGGATGATATATTGGGGCCATTGAAGCAGCCAATCCGGCCAGTCTGTCAGCACACTCATTTCCCTCCACGCCACAATGCGCCGGGACCCACTGAAATACCACGCTCTTCTCCATAAATTGCAGATGTCTATGCAGTTCTCTGTAATAATTACTTCAGAAAGAAATAATAAAAGTAATTGCAGAAAGTAATAATTATTCCAAAGCCTGGTAAACCACCAAATGTAAACATCATATTTCCTTATATCATTGCTACTGATCATCTCCAAGATATATGAGAAGTTGCTCTGAAAGTTTCATATGTATTATTGAGGACAAAAATTTGATTCCCAACCATCAATTCGGATTCCAAAATAAACACTCAGCAATTAATCAAGGACAATGAATTACAAATACCTTTGAGAAGGCACTAGAAGAAAAACGAATTGGTCCACAACATTCCTGCACAGAGCACAAGTCTTCGACAAAGTTTGGCATCACAGGTTGGAGGACAAATTTGAGAAAGATTTACCAATAGATTTCAGCAAGCTACTGAAATCTTATATTTCAGGCAGATAGTTCTAAGTAAAACACGAGGACTGTTATTCTAAATTAAAAGACATCCCAGCTGGTGTTCAACAAGACATGTATTAGAACCAGTTCTATACCTGCTGTATATGAATGATACACCAACCTGTGAAGGAGGCCACAAAATTGTTACCTTTGCTGATGTCAGTGCCATTATTGCAGAACGTAAAAACACTGAAGAAGCAACTGACAAAGTCAATTTTTGGACTAAAAATTGATGGATGAAACAAAATAAGGGCAAGTGAGTGCACGTTAATTTTACCAACAGGAAATGAATTAGCTGCCTGTTATCAACCAACAAGTGATACTACACAAAAACAGTGCAAAGTACTTAGGCATGATATCAGATGCCAAGTTACGCTGGAAGATAACGTAAAAAACGAAAAGAAGTGAACTTGTGTGGAAATTCAGAAAAATGTACTCGCTCCTCAGGCGACATTCTGAGTTGTCCATACATAATACACTATTGGTATACAAACAAGTCCTTCAATCTGCATGGGCATATGGTGCACAGCTCTGGGCATGCACACAGAAAAGTAACAGAAAAATTATCCAGACACTTCAAAACAAAGTACTAAGGTGTATGTAAATGCCCCATGGTACATACAAAATGATGGCATCCGCAGGGATTTGAAGTTGCTTCAGTCGAAGACTAAGTTCAGTGTTTCACCAAGAACCACGAGAAACATCTGCATAAACACCAGAAGGTCAAGATTCTGCAACTTCTCTACAATACTGAATTTGTGCGAAGGCTAAACAGAATGAAGCCGTTTGACTTAGTGTAATGTATCTAGTGACAGGCATCACAAGAACAAACTGATTAGTTTTTAGATACCACGAGAAACATCTGCATAAACACCAGAAGGTCAAGATTCTGCAACTTCTCTACAATACTGAATTTGTGCGAAGGCTAAACAGAATGAAGCCATTTGACTTAGTGTAATGTATCAAGTGACAGGCATCACAAGAACAAACTAATTAGTTTTTAGATGAGTGCACCATAGGACGCTCATCCTACAACTTGATTATTTACGAAATGTAACTTTTTAAATGGGCTCAGCCCAGTCTCAATAAAATAAATAGAAAAAACATTTTCAATTTAAATATACAGTAAATACAATGCAATTTAAATATAACTTAGAGTATGTAACAGATTATTTTAGTGAGACCAGTTGTTCGAACTTTGTACTGTTTCTTATCTGTGTGTTGTAACCACCGCATTGCGGCATGCACGGATGACGTCACTTTGCTTATCAAGCGCCGCCGGCAGTCAGCTGGGCTGACGGTGGTCAAGTTTAGTTCAGTTAATCAAGAGACTCCGAGCTGTACTCTCGTTAAATTTATTCTTCCAGCCGCAGCTTCTGGATCATTATTCAATTATTTGCATGTGCAGCTTGCACTAAATTATTCGGACGACCTACGTCTATCCACCATGGATTTTGACTCTTATCGAAACTAAATTAACGGGCGTTATGGCCTTAAAACATCCGCACGTGTCGGCAATAGCATTTAAAACTTAATATTTTCAATAAAGGAACATTATACATCATCAATACAGTCCACTTCATTATATTTCAAAACCAGCCCTTTCCACTTAGCGTCTTTGGAACAACTCTAGAAACTTCAAGAGCTTCCAGTACGCAACATTTCTGGTCCAACCGAACCGGATTTCTTATTTTTTGTCCACAGCAACAACATTCATATTGCATTTAATGGGCCCAAACGGCGTTTGGTTCAAGCCCCAACATTCTCAACTTTGGATTGCTGACAGTTACGTGCCTCTATTATTTTCGAAAATCACCTCACAACCAACACTACAAGATTCTGCAGAGCAGTAAACCAGAGACGACGGGACACGGCAGGACAGCATTAGTGATTCTACATCAAAAATGTTCCACAGCTTTATATTATGGAGAGCTGCAACATCAGGCGTCATCTGACCGGTAGAGACAAGAGGTGCAACAACTCCTAACAGGATTGAGCAGCGGGATCGAAGCCAGCTTCAGCACGTCTGGATCAACGTCCATGTGACTATGAACCTTTTACTTATATTTAACGTTCCAAGCAATATTTTATATTTAACAGTTATTTTTTAACACCTTTGTGTAAACACACACCATCATTATTCAATACACGTTAGTAAATAGTTAGCAGCTCATTGTGAGTTCAAACATCAAAGACAAGACTATATGTATTATTATCTTTTAAATTCATAATTTTAATAATTTTTAATTTCTAAAAGAGGTTGTTTAATATAGAGAGTAAGCATATGTTGTAGCAAGTATTGTGTTCATATACATAACGATCGCTAGCTACCGCAACGTACTCAGATTTATCAAAATTTAGGTCTATGGTTCACATGCTCTGCGCTCAAATTATTCCAAATTGTATTTTAAATTATAATTATGGCAGATGTAAAAGCTTTAATAAAAAAACGAGGCACCATTAAAGCTTCGATATCACGCGTAAACACTTTCGCGGACAACTTCGATTTGGAAACCAGCGATCACCATGCGCTAAAAATAAAACTTCGGCATTTGATGGAATTATCCACCAAATACGATGAAATACAATCCCAAATCGAATCCGAGGAAGCGGACTTTGCTTTAGCGAGTGATAGGGTCCAAACTGAAGACGATCTTTGTAACATAGAGTGTAAGTTGCAACACCTGCTGGAGCAAGCTGAGCATATGAACCAGAAACCCCTAATTAATGCTGAAAGTAAGCATCTTAAAACACCCCCCATTCAGTTGAAACCGATCAAATTACCTCGGTTTGCGGGAAGCATTATTGAGTGGCAGCATTATTATCATATTTTTCTTGAACTAATACACGTCAGAACCGATCTGACGGACATACAAAAACTACACTATTTGCACTTGTCATTATCTGGCGAGGCGCTTAACGTAATAAAGTCACTGCCAATCACTCATGAGAATTATGCGTTGGCTATCGATCTGTTGAAGAATAGATATGACAGTAAACTAATTGTCTCCACCCATCATGTCGAGAATGTCTTGGCTGTACAATCGATTCAACAAGAATCCCAAGTTAGCATATCTAGATTCATTGATGAAATATCAGCCAATATCAATGCTTTAAATAATCTCAATTTGCCAGTTAACACATTCGAAATCATTGTTATGCATTACTTAGCTAAAAAACTTGATAGTTACACTTTCCGGTTGTGGAAAGAGAGCTTGTCGGAACACAAATTCCCTGATTTTAATAATTTCATGAAATTCCTAAACACACGCAGACAATTGCTACAAACTCTTGATAGCGTAACTACGTCAACGAGCAAGTTAAATACCAGCGATAAGACTCCTTATCGCACGGCAGTTAAACCGATAAGCGCTCCTAGGGGGGCATTCCATTCTCATGTCGCAGATAATTTATGTAAACTTTGTAACGGTAAACATAGAATTATTGATTGCTTACAATTCACATCGCTTGCTATCCCTGAAAGAAAAAACGTCATAATAAAAAACAAACTTTGTTTAAATTGCCTTCGTCCGGGTCACGAAAGTTCTCAATGCACATCAAAATTTTCTTGTAAAAAATGTGCAAGGCATCACACCATGATTCACTTCCCCAACAAAGACGGATCTTCCATCAATAACCAATGTTCACTAAAGTTGCAAACGAGTAAATCAATATTGTTATCCACCGCTGTCTGTATGACAACTAATCAGGCCGGTAGAAAATTCCCCGTTAGAATTTTATTGGATTCCGGCTCGCAAGCAAATTTCTGCACAATGGATTTCGCCCGTAGAATGGGCCTTCAATTGGTTAAATCGCAATTGCCCATAACGGGTATAAACAACTCACTGTCCCAGGCTGACTTCAGTACAAAGGTAAGGCTACATTCTCGCTATAAACCTTTTACGTTAAACATGCATTGTGCCGTACTTCCCAGTATAACTAATGATTTACAAGCGGAATCGTTCGATCTCCCCTCTTTGAATTTACCGAAGCACGTATTCTTAGCTGATCCACACCTACACTGCTCGTCGCAAGTCGATGTACTCCTCGGCGCTCAATATTATCTCCAATTAATCGAACCTATTAAATTTATGTGCGGCCCACACTTTCCTATAATTCAGGAGACTAAGTTAGGATTTATTCTAGCCAGTAACTTACCCTTCAATGTCGACATAACTAAAACGGTTTCATCCTTCATGGTCTGTAAGGATGATAGTCAGATTTCCTCGCAACTAAAGGAATTCTAGAAGTTGGAGGAGGTCTCTAGTCGTGAACCCTATTCTGAGGACTCGGCGTATGAAAAGCATTTTGTGGCAAATACTGTCTGCAACCAGGAAGGGAGATTCGTGGTATCCCTGCCTCGCAGATCAGACAAATCTCATTTGGGAGATTCTCTCCACGAAGCTATCCGCAGGTTCTAATCGCTAGAGTTTAAGTTCAAGCAGGACCCTGCCCTTTACAAGGGCTATAGCGAGTTCATGCGTGAAGCTTGGTCATATGTCTACACTTAATGATTACGATTTGTCGCTTGACAAATCAGACATTTTTTATTTGCCTCATCACTCAGTCTTTAAGGGCTCCAGCCTAACCACTAAGTTACGTGTGGTCTTTGACGGCTCCGCTAAAACGACAAATAATCTGTCCCCCAACGATACTGTAATGGTCGGTCCCACGATCCAGCAGGATCTGTTCTCGATCATGGTTCGTTTCCGTACCCACCGATACGTACTTATTGCAGACATAGAAAAGATGAATCGTCAAATTATAGTTAACCCGAAGGATTCCAATTTGCAGCATATCGTTTGGCGTGACGCTCCGCATAAGGAACTACAACATTACGCTTTAAGGACGGTTATGTATGGGATTGCTAGTGCCTCTTTCCTTGCAACTAGATGTCTGGCGCAGATAGCCTACGAAAATAAATCCGACTACCCTATGGCTTGTATAGCCATAGCCAATGATTTTTATGTAGACGATCTTATAACGGGATCGGATGATCCGAACATGTTAGCTAAAATGAAATTCGACATCGTGGATTTGATAAAAAAGATATGGTTTTACGTTACATAAGTTGTTTTCTAACCACCATAAGATTATGGCCTCTCGCGCCCAAGTAACCCATGACTTCAGCAAAGGTCAAAACGTGCGTACATTGGGAACCCAATGGAACGTTGACAAAGACAGTTTTTTATATACCGTTCGGGGTGATGACAATTCGACCATGTTCAACAAAAGAAGCGTGTTGTCGGTCATTGCAGGGATTTACGACCCGCTGGGTCTTATTGGCCCCATTACGTTTTGGTGCAAACATTTCGTACAACAGTTGTGGTTGGTGGGCACAAGTTGGGACGAACCCTTATCTGGGTCATTATCCAATCAATGGCTGGAACTCTACTCTCAACTAGTTTCCGACACTTATTTTAAAATTACGAGGTCAGTTAAGAGTCTGAACAATTGCCAAATCAGTTCATTACAGCTTCACGGATTCGCCGACACCTCGGTTAAAGGTTACGCGTGTTGTATTTATGTGCAGGCGGTCTATTCGAACGACGCCATATCGTCAAACCTGTTGTGTGCTAAATCTAGGGTCGCTCCGCTGAAACAGATAACGCTACTCCGGCTTGAACTTTGTGCTTGTTTATTGCTAGCGCAGTTAACTTCTAAGGTTTTAAATGCCGTCAACTACAATTTTGATGGACTATATCTCTATTCGGACTCGATGATCGCATTGCATTGGATACATCAACAATCTTTCCGCTGGAAGGTATTTGTGGCCAACCGTGTCGCGGAAATACAGCGTCTTGTTAGCCGGGGAACTTGGCATCATGTATTATCACATGACAACCCTGCCGACATTTTATCACGCGGTTGCCTCCCTCGTAGTTTGCACATCCATACTCAATGGTGGCATGGTCCGTCCTGGTTAGCCCATGAGTCATCATCATGGCCCACTAGCGCCTTCAACATTCATGCGCCCTATCTATACTTACCCCGACCTTGAGCAGGAACGTCGTAAGCAGGTCCAAACCTCACTAATTGTCGCCTCTTCCACCCATAGCTATGTTGAAAATTATTCATCCCTTACAAGACTCATTCGCGTCTTCGCATATTGCCGCAGATTCATTCGCAACTCTAGGCTCCCGGTTGTTGACAGGGTCACGTCCTTTTTGTCTACTCAAGAGTTACATGACACACTTTTGTTTTTTGTTCACCAATCTCAGCAGCTGCACTTTGGCATAGAAGTTAAGGAGCTCGAGGCACATCGCTGCATTCCTCGCAGCAGTAAAATTCTTGCACTCAACCCCTACCTGGATGACTCAGGTATCTTAAGAGTAGGTGGACGCCTACAATTTTCCGAACTTAACTACGCGAGTAAGCATCAAATAATTTTGCACCCGCACTCTCATCTCGCTAAATTAATAATTGAGTATGAACATATCCGTTTGTTGCACTCTGGGGTGCAATCAACCCAATCATCTCTCAGACAGAAATATTTGATCATTCACGACAAATCTTATATCCGTTCAGTAACACAAAAGTGTATCATTTGTTTCCGTTACCGTGCTAGAGGCGCGAATCAACTATTAGGTCAGTTACCCCCTTCCAGGGTCACGCCTGCTAAGCCATTTTCCCAGCCGGCCGTGGACTACGACGGTCCTGTACTTTTACGCCATGGCGGGCAACGCTCAAAGTCCACGTCAAAGGCATACATCGCGTTATTTATATGCATGTGCACAAAGGCCATCCATTTAGAATTGGTGTCAGATCTTACCTCCAACGCCTTTATAGCGGCTTTAAAAAGGTTCATCGCGCGCAGAGGTATTCCCGCGCAGATATTTTCGGATAATGGTACGAATTTTCGTCGTGCCAACCACACCTTACATGATTTGTACAAATTTTTTTTAAATTCAAAGGGAGTTGAGCAATCTTCTCAGGAGTTTTGCGGACTCCGTGGTTTCAAGTGGTCCTTTATCCCTCCCTCAGCCCCTCATTTCGGTGGTTTGTGGGAAAGCGGTGTGAAGAGTGTTAAATATCATTTGCGTCGTGTAATAGGCGCTACTATCTTGAATTTTGAGGAGTACTCTACTCTTCTCTCTCAAATAGAGGCTTGCCTTAATTCACGCCCTTTATGTGTTGTGTCCGACGATGCTAGAGACCCTGAACCCTTAACTCCCGCTCATTTCTTGGTCGGTGCTCCACTGACTGCACTTCCGGAACCCGACTATACCCAAAGCAATACTAGTCATTTGGGCAGATGGCAGCTGCTCCAAAAATTTACGCAATCCATCTGGAAACGATGGTCTAGGGATTATCTGCACCAGCTGCAGCAGCGCAACAAATGGCGCACGACGTTGAGGAATTTGAATGTCGGACAGCTTGTCCTCATTTTGGACGATAATTCCCCCCCACTTCAGTGGAATCGAGGGGTAATTACTAATGTTTTTGTGGGTCAAGATTCCTTAGTGCACGTCGCGGAAGTTCGCACCGCGCTAGGTATCTTACGCCGACCCATCCACAAATTATACCCCCTTCCGGCGGCAACAGACTAGTCGTATGTGTGCCATACGAGACGTACTAGGAATGTGAACTTGTCACATTGCCTGGAATACGCCCGGGACATTCCCGGGGCGATCATACAAGTCAATTGTATCATTAGCGTTGTAATTATTATTACCACATTCTGATAGCTATTATTGCAATAGTCACTGCATTTTCATTGTATTATCAATTATTTATATATGTTATATGATTATATATTCAACTTTTGAAAATTATTATTGTACCAATTATTGTATGTATTGTATTTTTCAATGTCACGTATTATTGAATTTTGTGATCTTTATTATACTATTATGTACCTTTAATTATTATGTCAGTCCTTATGTATTATGTATACTCGTACACTCATGTTATGTATTTTACATTGGATATGTCTACCATATCTCCATGTACCATTGAACTTTGATATCATTATGCTAATGCTATACATATACATTGTTATGTCCTTATTATTTGTATTACTATATATGAAGCAGTGTTCAAGATGGTTTCTCTTATATAAATTAAGGTTTGTCACTTACGTTTTGTTAAAGGTTAAATATATGTATTTCATGTCCATATGTTCATGCTTCAAGAGAGATCATGTTTAGTTATGCAAAGACTCGTTTTTATCAGGATTGTTTTTTATTTTGTACCTTTTCTAGCACAGAAATTGTTTTGTTTTGCCTTTGAGCTTTTCTGATAGCTTAATGAATTTTGTTATTTACAGATTGTTATATTAGAAGTGATTTACTTTAATCCAAGGGTCAATTTAATGTATAAGCCTTTTAAGTATATTATGTATTGTTTATATATAACATTGATAATAATTTGTAATATACTGTTCCCAATTAATTTAAATTTCAAAATCATCCCGATTTTGAGCAGGCAGTATGTTCGAACTTTGTACTGTTTCTTATCTGTGTGTTGTAACCACCGCATTGCGGCAAGCGCGGATGACATCACTTTGCTTATCAAGCGCCGCCGGCAGTCAGCTGGGCTGATGGTGGTCAAGTTTAGTTCAGTTAATCAAGAGACTCCGAGCTGTACTCTCGTTAAATTTATTCTTCCAGCCGCAGCTTCTGGATCATTATTCAATTATTTGCATGTGCAGCTTGCACTAAATTATTCAGACGACCTACGTCTATCCACCATGGATTTTGACTCTTATCGAAACTAAATTAACGGGCGTTATGGCCTTAAAACATCCGCACGTGTCGGCAATAGCATTTAAAACTTAATATTTTCAATAAAGGAACATTATACATCATCAATACAGTCCACTTCATTATATTTCAAAACCAGCCCTTTCCACTTAGCGTCTTTGGAACAACTCTAGAAACTTCAAGAGCTTCCAGTACGCAACACCAGTTATTAAAAATGTGCTTTATATCATTGCATATATGGTACTTGAGACAAATGAACAAAAATCCCAACCGCCACTTCTCAGTATCTTCTGTCTAAAGCTTGCATGGCCGGTGTCAATATATTCAAAAATTACATCTAAAAACTGGGCTGTTAGGCTGGAGTCGGTTTCTGTGGACCAACATCTTGTCAGCAGTTTCAATTCTCCCTCAGGAATCATCCCCAAAAAGTGACAGAGTGTACGAAAAACAATAGTGGTAGATGTTCGCCAAATAATACCCGATACCTACTCAGATAGAAGCAACAAGGCTAGGTAACAAAGGTTACCTATATAACCTCGTTGACCAGGTATCAGCCAATCACAGAGCCTCAACCTGGTCGTGTCAGTGTCCCAATAGGCTTGCTCAGTACACCATGCCAAATAGTATTAACAGCCAGGCTTACAACCCACCAATTCATTGATCGAACGGCATGCCAATATATCTCAACGGTCTCTCTGTGCAGGCGAGGATAGTAGCTGCAGATGTAAGACAGGACCCTGGTCTCCTCGAACAACACATGATGGTCAACATTCTAAAAAAACCTGCTCAGATAGTGTCCGGAGCTGTGTGGGTGAACACACCCGCTGCTGCCATCTGCACCAGCTAGAGAAGTCCACAAGTGCCGAGCATTTTGGCAGCCTGAGGAAGACTCCTGAGGGAATCAAATGTTGCCGACAAGATTGAAACTATATTAATTAGTACAAATAATAAATCTATATTAAATTCATAACAACTGAGTTTTTTCTTACCTTCGGGTTCCAATCCAAGGTTCTACAGACGAAAAAAAATCAGCTGCAGAATAGGTTATCCGGGTTTGATTGCAAAATAATATTAACACAGTTTATTCTGACTAAAACAACTTACTTTTGGTTTATTATGTGAAATTTACGTTATTTTCTACACTTGTATAACAATCCCTATTCTCTTCTACTTTATGTTTGACACGCTACTCCAACCCTTTTACAATATCAAATTCATCAACATACCGTACATTTGCAATCGCTTAATCGCTACCTATTTTAAACAAATTTAATTAAATTAGTTATTTTATAACAACAAACCAGTACTGTTAATATTTTAGTATTATTCCCCACACTCTCTCTCTCTCTCTCACGTTTATGCCCATCATACTTTTACAATACTCATTTCTTATTAATAGAGCTCTTTCAAAAACTTTTAGTTTGATGACAAAAGGTACTTTACCAATCTGTGTTTATTCTTAACCCGTCTGTAATAGTATCTGAGATGTTGCACCAATAGGTTAACAACGTCTTGCACTTCACATTCCGGAAATAATTTCGGCTTTCAAACACTGGCGTATTGTTCCGATCACATATCGAACTAGATTCTCACTGTACCTGAGTTATGTAGTTATATTATTTAGTCGGCCGACATAATTTTTCGAACACTTGTAGGTTGTAGGTTGGCCGCGCGCTACACTGTTTATATACTTTATACTTGTTAACAATTACTGTTTTAACCATTAACTGGATAGGCCGAATTAATTTTACGGCCTATATTGCACCCCCGAGGCCACTGATTTACGAACTGTATACTGCTTCCTGCTGCTATCTATGTATTGTTCACTCTCTGATGACAAACTGCAGACTGTGATTCACAAAAAGCCTGCTGCTGGGGCAGTTATGCAATGCGTCTGGACTGTTGTTTAGACTAACAGTGTAGGTTGTACTGGGGCTCCTCACAGGTGAAAGTTAACAATTTATTAATTACTGAATTACATACTGATTAAAACTGAATTGCTAAAATAAAATTAAAACTGGGATAGCGCACAATTCTTTACCGTTACAATACCCCCCCCCCCAATAAGAGATTGAAGGCCAAAGCGTTCAAACTCTTATTGCCTAAACCTAAGAGGATCAGTGAGGATATGGCGCCGCAACACCCCTGAACACTCTACTAAATTCATGGGTTCTTACCCCCCTAGTCTGGCGACTGTGGCAGCACCCATCCGACCTTACTGGACTTCTCTGTTCGAGATCCCAACACCATAAGCTCGGACAGATACCCGCCCCAGTATCGCTTGACTTTGGAACATTCAATTAAAAATCGACAAACGGCCTTCCATCACTCCATATCCCACAACTGATTTGTTTCCTCTTAGCCGTACTGGTTCATTGACAACGTACTGGCTCATTTTATATTATAGAATATCTCTTAACCCTAGAAAATAGTGTTAATAAAACAATATAGGTTTACAGTAGTACACATAAATTCCCGTCAAATTGAATAATATTCCCCGTACAATATTGCCCAGCCAAAATGACACATTAATTATACAGGATTACATTAACTCACAGTAATCGTACCTAAAATACAAGTTATGTCCTTACCTACTATATTTATATAGAATAAACAAAAAATTTTTTTTTTCTATTACCCCCCTTTTAATCCCTTAACCCCTGATACCCGTTACATATTAATGTGTTCTGCGCTAGGCTTCTTGGCCTTTGCCAGCCTCATCCTAGCCGTAAACCACATCTCCCTCGTGACCTGTAACTGGGTCACCGCCCATCCACACTCACTATTACCTCCCCTGGACTGTAGCGCCCAGTTGCTTTCACAAGGACTGATGCGGAAGGGGTGGACATTTTTTTCTTTTATTCCACCCCCATCCTTGCTTCGGCGTTACAATAAAATTCAGTATTACACTTACTCATAATGAATGATATGCCCCTAATGGACTACCACCCCTATCTGGGTGAAAATAGACCTGTTCCAAAATTTGGTAGATTCCCCCAAAAAATAACCCCCCTACTAAGTCTAACAAACCACAGGGTTAACAAAATAAAACAAACCACAAGCCGGTTATATCAAGTAAAATTTATGATTTGCCACAATTAACTACTTTCACGGTCATGATCCGGTGAGGTCATGACCGCACTTAGGTGGGGAATCTACAGCTAAAACATAAAACGTAGATTGACATTAATAAAATTTACATGAACAGAAATATGCACATCTTATTTTCCAAACGCTATCTCAGCCCAAATATTTCCATCAGTTGTCAGTGTTAAATGAATATTTTAATCATTATTTTCATCAATTAGCATTTAATTTATAATTCCAGTTTGAAAATAAAGTTAAGTTCATTATTACAAGTTCATTATTAAAATCATCTTTTCAATTGATTTAATTACCCATTTAATTTAATTATATTTAATTCTCAAACTCTAAGTTGCAGTAATTACCTCATTATTATTTTGTCAGAAAAAAATTAACTTCAATTCTTTTATGTCACAATAAGATTTTGCTCAAGATACTGATTCATCAAGCTACAACAGTTATCAGCTTCAACACCTGGCTGCAAACATTAGTCAAAACATACAACATTCATGGTTACATCATACACTGACATATATACTTCCTTCAAATTTTTTGGTTTCTATAAATCTTTTAATTAACATATTTATCAAAGTCTATTTATTACAGTTCAGACCAAATATAATTTTAATTCACCTTTCAGTTATTATTACTTTTTAATTACAGTTTCTATTTAATGCCATTATCTCAATTCATTTTTATTATTGAATCCAATCTTTTCACACCTGTAAACATTTTATTCTATCTGATTGGTATTATAAACTTTATACTTACAGTACATTATCCACCTATTGACATGAACACAAAATACACACCACACACACACACACACACACACACCAATATCTCCACGTAACCTCTGAAACATTTAACAACAATGTTATTTCATATCAAACAATTTAACATTTACTGATTAATATCAAATCTCATAAAACAATTTAAATCCATTATAAAATTCAATTATACAACCTTTAACTTAATCAAAATATTTAAACATCTCAAATTATTTTAATTAAATTAATTATTGAAAACACAACACTTTAATTACTTTCATCAATTGCAATAACTACAATTCATTTATTGTTTTCTTCAAAATTATTGTTATTTATTTAGATTGCAAAAATATTATTATTACTATCACAACAATTTCCACTGCATACACACATTGTTTACCTAACATTTTACAATACACACAATTAAATTCACTACATATTTATTTACAATTCTTCATCATTATTATTCAGTTATATCACACTTCATTGTCCAAGGTTGCGAGGTCTGAACTATAAAACAAAATATTTAAAATTGTCCATTTGTGAATTTAAGGCTCAGCCTCCATCGTCAAAAATTAGCCTTGGTTTCACATAACAGTTTTCAATTTTATTTACACACATCTGGCTATCTTGTGTGTAATAACCAACAAATTTTAGTTCATTCATTTTACCATAATAATCATATACCAAGTCAACATTATTTATTTCTGTCCAGTCTCCATTAGTAGTTATATTCATTATCAATTCAGTTATTTTTTCATCATAAGGTAAATTATTATTATTCAAACATGTATCATCAAAATAATCTTCACTCTCTATGTTAACAGGTAAATCAATTTGCTCCTCTCTCTCCATGCATAAATTCTGTACTAGTATTTCATAATTTCTATTCAACTTAAATATTTCGGTTTCTCTCTCTTTAATTCTCTCATCACAATATTTCTCCCAACATTTCACATTCTCATTCCATACAGAGGGCAACACAACATTATTACAACATCTGGCTTTACCAGATACACAAAAATAATTTAAAGACCTTTTGTCTTTTACAAAAACTAAGGAGGAACCTTTGTCCTCCAACAATACTAGTGAAGCATTTTCTTCACTCACAACCACATCACGGGAAAATTCTACCCTCTGTACACTCTCTTCACTTAAACTGTCTTCACCCTCTCTCTCATTCTCATTGGCATTTACTAGCAACACTTCATTACTAAACTCTACTTCAACAAAATCTTCCTCATCACTCTCAACATTAATCTCCTTGTTCTCTACTACCACGTTTTTACACATCTCATTATAATTCTCATTTGTTTTGCATTCAAAATTTTCGATTACCTTTTGTATTTGTTTCTCAATTTTTTCTACCACTTGTTCTTTAATAGTGTTAACGCATTCATGCATCTCATTTAAACGTTTATTAATATTATATTCTAACTTAACACTCTGTTGTTTCATATCACAGAAACGCTTATCAAATTTTTGGTCAATATTATTTATATCACCCTTTAACTCATGGAATTTGCTATTAATTGTATTAAATTTAACATCAGAATCACTCTTCTGTTCATCAATTTTGGTATTGAAATTGCTTCACAATTCATTTAATTTTACACTCTGTTCGCTAAAAAGCAATTGCATCATTTTTATCATATCATTATACTCAGATTGTTTATTTTTATTCATTACAGGTGTGGTTACCTGAATCCCTGAGTCATCTATGTCAGCTGACTTACTCGATTCTCTATTTTGAACTGGGATTGGGGTCGAATGGACCTCCAACCCACTCATGACCGTTGATTCGGTCAAACTATTATTTTCCATTTTTATTTTATTATTAAACAACTATGCCATGTTTTACTTTACCCCTTTGTCATCAGTCTACAATTTACAACCTCGCCCCACTCCCAAATAACCTGTTCTGCAGCTTAATTAGGTCTGGCGAATATAATCAAAACTTTTTGAGTCCCTGTTCGGGCGCCAGTGAAACTATATTAATTAGTACAAATAATAAATCTATATTAAATTCATAACAACTGAGTTTTTTCTTACCTTCGGGTTCCAATCCAAGGTTCTACAGACGAAAAAAAAATCAGCTGCAGAATAGGTTATCCGGGTTTGATTGCAAAATAATATTAACACAGTTTATTCTGACTAAAACAACTTACTTTTGGTTTATTATGTGAAATTTACGTTATTTTCTACACTTGTATAACAATCCCTATTCTCTTCTACTTTATGTTTGACACGCTACTCCAACCCTTTTACAATATCAAATTCATCAACATACCGTACATTTGCAATCGCTTAATCGCTACCTATTTTAAACAAATTTAATTAAATTAGTTATTTTATAACAACAAACCAGTACTGTTAATATTTTAGTATTATTCCCCACACTCTCTCTCTCTCTCACGTTTATGCCCATCATACTTTTACAATACTCATTTCTTATTAATAGAGCTCTTTCAAAAACTTTTAGTTTGATGACAAAAGGTACTTTACCAATCTGTGTTTATTCTTAACCCGTCTGTAATAGTATCCGAGCTGTTGCACCAATAGGTTAACAACGTCTTGCACTTCACATTCCGGAAATAATTTCGGCTTTCAAACACTGGCGTATTGTTCCGATCACATATCGAACTAGATTCTCACTGTAACTGAGTTATGTAGTTATATTATTTAGTCGGCCGACATAATTTTTCGAACACTTGTAGGTTGTAGGTTGGCCGCGTACTACACTGTTTATATACTTTATACTTGTTAACAATTAATGTTTTAACCATTAACTGGATAGGCCGAATTAATTTTACGGCCTATATTGCACCCCCGAGACCACTGATTTACGAACTGTATACTGCTTCCTGCTGCTGTCTATGTATTGTTCACTCTCTGATGACAAACTGCAGACTGTGATTCACAAAAAGCCTGCTGCTGGGGCAGTTATGCAATGCGTCTGGACTGTTGTTTAGACTAACAGTGTAGGTTGTACTGGGGCTCCTCACAGGTGAAAGTTAACAATTTATTAATTACTGAATTACATACTGATTAAAACTGAATTGCTAAAATAAAATTAAAACTGGGATAGCGCACAATTCTGTACCGTTACAAGATGTCGTTCCACAGCAACTGACCATGGCCTAACAGCCCAGTTTTTAGATATAATTTTGAATATACTTCACAATATATCAACATATATGCATACAAACTTGGTCCATATCTTGCAAATAGACTTGGTGCATACAAAGTTGGTCCGTGAGGTCCCTTGAAAATTTATTTCCTTTCAGTCACAGATAAATCATTAAAAAATACTCATCGACTTTATGCTTATAAAACAGAAAAGATATACATACAATAGCAGATTCTTTTAGTGTAAACTTTTTTAGTTTGTAAAATGAGAAAATTCATATTATAACGAAATGATCCATTTATTTTAGAAAGAAAATAACTACAATAATATGATAATTTTAAACATTTTACTTAATCAATTGGCCTATCTAAACATAATCCTTTATCAACTCCTATTGGAATGGTACTGTTTGCAGAGTCAGACTAACAGTGAGTATAATTATAATAATAAAATCTGTGGCCTGTGGTACACCACTGATTTCATGTCATTATTATACTCACAAATCACACAGTATAGCATAATAGCACTGCTAAAACACTAAACACTACAATACAGTAAACCCTCGATTTAACGGACTAATTGGGGCTGAGGGGTGTCCGTAAAATCGAAAGTCAGTTAAATCGCAAATTTTGTTTTTTGAGGATATATTTAAATCAAATAGGCCTATAACACTTGAAATTTTAATACTATTAATATCATGCAAATACCGTATTGTTCCGAATACAAGCCCCAATTTTCTCCTAAAAACATGGTCGCTAATTTGGCCTGCGGCTTGCATTCGCGCGCTAACGAAATTCGAAGTTATACCTGACTTCTGGCGGGACGAACGCTTTTGGTATCTATGAGTTGTTTACTGCCTAAGTAACAGCAGTTTGCCCGGCTGTACTTAACTCTGGCGTTATGATTTATGACTACAACCGAATGTTTTAACAGCAAACTGAAGAAAGAATAGGAAGATAAAGTGTAAGTGCGTGCACATGCGCGCGTGCTCGCACCCTTCTGTAGGCAGCAAGACAAAGGATGAGTAGAGGGGGTGTGAGTAACATGTTTCTAAATAACGGGTAAACTGCCAGTGTGGTTTTCTGTTGTAACAGCGACAACATCGCTTATCTGTACTTTGTTTTCATTCGGCGTTTTTGTAGTGCGTTTGCGGTATGAGTGATATTGTGGAGACTAAAGGCACAGTCAACTCAAATTAATCGTAACCCGTACGATGCGAATTATAAATTAATTGTGATACAAAATGTAGAAAAAACATGCAATCACGAAGCCGCAAGGAAATTCGATATTGATGAATCCTGTATTTGACAATGGAGAAAACAGAAGGAACGACTTTTAAATCCAAATACTGTGCGATGAGCATTCATGGGACCTCAGGTTGGGCGTTTTGTAGCAGTAGAGTCCAGCGTCTGTGAATATATACGGCTTTTAAGAAGGCAAGGACTCCCTGTCTCTAGACATGTTTTAAAATTAAAAGCTTTAGAAATCGCAGAAGAATTAAAAGTCTCCGGTTTCAAAGCCAGCTTCGGGTGTATAAGACGAATGATGCGGCAAAATGGATTTGCGCTTAAATGACGTACATCACTCGCGCTAAAACTACCGAATGACTACGAAGAAAAACTCCTACAGTATCAGCGATTTGTCATTCATTTATGCAAGAAGCATAATTATTCACTTGAACACATGGGAAATGCCGATGAAATGCCCGTATTTTTTATTTTTTATTTACGTATATTTATGGTGGATCAAAAAGGAACCAAATCTGTAACAATAAAGATTACGGGAAATGAAAAATTACGTGCCAGTGTAATTCTTGCTGTATTAGCCGATGGACGAATATTTCACAGTGAAATAAGATATTATATTGATCAGTGTATATTGTTCAGTGTTAGTCGTCATGATGTCTTCCACTGAACGTGTGTGACGCCTGCGTCAACGACAACGCAAAGACAGGGATCGTGAAGAATTAAATGAATTCTTGATGAATACTCCGTTCTCATCAAATACAATTGAAGATGAGAAAATTTGCGTGTTTCAAAACAAGAAACAAGAAGAAAAGAAACGAAAGAATGCTGCGATAGCCAGGCAATATTGCCAGAACAGGAGAGTCTGCAGTTTATGCACATTATACGTTTCAAAAGCCTAAAAACTTTATCATGCTTTTTTTTTCATTAAATCCGAAGTCTGTTAAACCGAGGTCCGTTAAATCGAGGGTTTACTGTACTTCTTTATTAATAAAATCTTAAAAATGATATCATACTGCACTCACCATTACGAGATGATGCATTGTATAAAAGTCTGTGTCCCCATAATACACACGTATAGTGTGAACAGTAAATCCAAATCCTGAAGGGCCACGACGAATTATAATGGGGGGTTTAAGACTGTTAACTAAAGGTGATAATTCTCTACAAGGAGAAGTATCCCTTGAACTAGCAGTACTTGAACCTCCCGGTGACTGTATAGGTTGTGGCATCTCATCAGCTGTAACAAAAAGCAACATTATATACATAGATGAGAGTTAAAGAAAATACTAACATCGACTGCTTTTTTCAGACCATTAAATCAAACCACTGCCTTTTTCCTTTACATAAAGATGTGTGTGTGTGTGTGTGTGTGTGTGTGTGTGTGTGTGTGTGTGTGTGTGTGTGTGTGTGTGTGTGTGACAACTGTATTTCAAACTGTGTTATACAGAAGTGTGAGTGACTTATAAGGTTAAAAAATTATAATACTAATATAATAGTTATAATAATAATAAAATATAATTTTATTATGTATTTATAAATATTTTAATTGTATGTTATTCAATTTTACACCTGTGTTTAAAAGGTTTGATAAATTTTAATCCCCCCCCCCACACACACACACAACATTATTTGTAACAAATAATGTTACAAATGTTTTGCAATGTTAGAAATAATGTTATGATGGATACATACAATTCTGTGTTTATACCCAATGCAACTGTACAAATCACTGGCTAGGTTTTACAATTTTGTGTGTTCGTTGATGTAATATACTTGTTGCACGATAAACTTTCTTATAGAGGAGTAAGACATTGATGGTATGAAATAACTAATTAAAATATTGAAAAGAAGAAATCATTGATTTATTACTTATTATGTTAAAAAATTTAATTAAATATCAATAATTAAATTGTGAAATCAGAATATTTCCTTTTATAAGAATAAACAATGAGATACCCTGTGACATGCCACTTTTTACTAAGACATTTAATTGAAGAATGTGTGCATCCTTTCATGTGTCATAATGAATATCATATATTCTTAATTGCAGTTCATCTTATGATGATTTACATTTTTTGATATACTTTTTAATGTTTTAGGATATGTTAGTTTATCTATCATTATTGCAAAAAATTAACACTTTGAGCCCATGACCCTAAAACAGCAATACGTCATCCAATCCTGGCCAACTTTGCACACATTTAAAATGCTGTACCTACTAAATCTGACTTAGAAATATATCTTATAATATTTTTATAAATGTCTACATGTCTTCTTTAAAGTTATGAGATGTATATAGATTTGTGTGTTTTAAGTGGCTTGTAATTGGTTTTCAAAAAATTTATGTTTTGCAAAAAATAAAGTAATTGGCCAAAACACTATAGTTTTTGAAAACTTCCAATTTTATTATTTTATTTGTCCTAAATATATTACAAAACATGTTATGTTTTCATAATAATTTTATAAAATTAGGGATAGGATCTTCATCTGTGTCATCCAGACTACTGACACTCACTTTCACTCCAGACTTTCTCCATTTCTTCATAAATTGCATTCTCAAGAAACATTTATCTGACATTTTTACTTGCAAAACATGTGCAACAAACTACACAACAGCACCTTGCAAAAAAACGTGGTAATAGAACACATGCATTGAATGTTCATTTATTTGTTGCTAATAAAATGATAACACTTGCCTTCTAGCAGATGATTTGGGTACTACAAGACCTGGTTTAGAACACCTGCTAGGACGTCTTTATACAAGCAGGGCCAATAGAAACAATGCAAAAGTGTAGGACGTCCACTGACGTCCATCGGACTCAAAGTGTTCAAGAAAAAAGGGACAAAATTTATGAAAACTTTTAAATGCAAATGTACAATTCAAAACCTAATGTACAGTTTTCTAAACCTACAATTAAATTATTTATAAATACATAACAATATTATATTTTAGATTATAATTTTTAACATTATAAGTCACATAATACTTCTGTATAATACAATATGAAACATAGTTAGGTGACAAATCATATCCATTCTATTTAAACAGTATCGAAATATACTATTCAGAGCTATTAACAGTTATAGTAAATGTGAAATTTTGCAGAGGGGATGTCTGAAGCAATGAGGAATGTAATGAGAAACGTTTGAAATGTAATAATCCTTGTCAAAAGATTAAAACCTTCACATACTGCAATATTACAAAGTGTGTACCCAAAGGGTTTATGCCTGGAAAAAATTACAAATGTTCTGTTGCTTATGACATTTAACCTAAGAGTCTCTCAAGCAAAAATCTACCAGTTTGTGTCAATTATGAATTTTTGGCAAACTAGTACACCTCCTTATTTTAACTAAATATAGGACAGCATAATATGTTGTGTTATGTTTGTTAATACATTACTGTATACTGTAATAAATACAAAAATGATGGCTACTCATTTTGAAGTTGATTTAATAGGAAGCTATGTTTAGCCAGTTCACAAAGCTAATATACCCAATCTACAGGTTAGTACCCTGTAACCAGTGATTCCTATCCGGGTCAAGTCAAGTCAAACCTCCGCTCAACAGTCCCTGAAAGGACCAAGGCATACCGGTATGCCACCGAATTCTAGAGTTAAAGTATTAAAATGGAAATACTGAATTATTTTTTACAATACAATGGTAAGCATTTTATTGCTTATACTCTCTTATTCTTATGATTACTATGTTTTCTTGAATCTCCATAAAATTCCATGCAGTCAAAGGTTTTGGAAAGCCAATGTTCCAGAATCATTGTCATGCAGAAGTTATTATTGTGTATAAAACCAATTTTTATTTAATTAGAACTGGCTAATTTACAACTTACTTCAGTAAACTTAACAACAAAATGCTTTACAGAACTAACTTATGATGAGGCTTCAGACTGCTTACTTTACTTTGCTTACACAAATACTATTTACAGGACAGTTAGTCATTAGAAATGACAATGACAGAATTTTCTTTTGCAAAAACTATTGTTTCCCTCAGATGTACAGCCATGTATCAGAATAAATACTAACATATCATACATTACATGCAGATTTACTGAGAATATAACCTCACCTGGTGGAATCATTAGAGACAGCCCAGTGGCAGAAAAGCTCTTGATAACAGCTCTAGAACGATGTTTAGTTATAGGTAATATAGGTGACACAGCTGATCTCAATGATGGCTGTTGTACATTGGCACTTTCATTGTTTGTTTTTGTCTTTTCTGCTACAGGTGACAAATCACGGCTCACTTCTGGTATAGGAGCAGCTAAATCCAATCTGCTGGCAAATTTCAATCAATTACATAATAAATTCATCCCGAAGTTCTGAATATAGCGATTAAAATAGTTAAAACAATTGAAATTTCTTGACAAAAGTAAAAAAAAAAAATACAATTTATGAGCCTAGTTTGTCTGTTTACCAACAACCACACTTTTCAACAGTGTTCACAGCAATGTTTTCATTAAAACAAAAAAAAAGTTTACAATTGGGGTTTTACTTACGTAGAATGTTCATCCTCCATTGAGATTGAAAAGCGTGGCAAACCTTCCCTTGAATGCAGTCTCCTCTTTCTCTGTATCTGTGGTGAGACATCATCACTTTCAGTTTGGGAAGAATCTGGAGTACTGGGATGACCAGGCATTGGTGGCATGTGTTCTTCCAATTCACCTGCACCTACATTTACATAACATTAACTCTACTAACCTAATTCTACATTAACTCTTTAATAACAACACTTAATAAATGTTATCTATACAACTGAAATACAAGAGTTAATGATTATGCACTGGTTTGCAAAGTAATAGATATTATACACACATAATTTTTTAACAATGTTTGGTCTAAGCCTGAGTACATGTCAGGCAGTATACTTTTGCCTACTGGACGCAGCCCAAGTATACTTCAGGCCATTTATTCGCTTGCTTTACTGTCACATTACGAGTACATCTTGGGTTTAGTCATCACAAAATGCTTTCATGTTGATATACAATTGCGTACGGTGCACCCTGGTTTCAATTTTCATAAATATAATCGACTTTAACAGCTGACACAATTTGTTTTTAACATGGTTTCTAACCTCTTTCATTGTGCGTTTACCGTTAGCGTGTGTTCATTGTTGTTTTTCTAAATAAAATAAATGAAGTATAAAAATGAAATTAACACAAAGCCTTTTTAAATGCCATATTGTTTCCAAATGTACCACAGAATTTCCAATTACCTATATAATCTTGGTGTCCCAATTCTTTTATTTATAAAAAATTGATATTTTGAAAAAATAGTATTATTTTATTTGTAACTTTATGTATATATTACTTTGATGTTTTAATAAAGTACTGTTTGAATATTTATTTAATATATAAAACATATATAATGCAACAGTATAACCATTAAAGGTACTGTGCATTGCCAAAATAATTTAAATAAATAATATAATTAAATAAATATGGATTAATAAACATGATTCAGACTGCAAGCTGTATCGTAGCTAAAAAGGGAATGCAGAATTCATGCATGGACACACACATCTAGCCCACCTGTTGCTAGCGTTGTGTACACGTGTATTTTGTTTGTGTGTGTGAAGCCTGTCCGTTCCTGAACTGTAACCAACCCTTTTCAAGTAGGATAGTTTTATGTTTTATTTTAATTATAAGAAAAATATGTACGATATGGTAAAACAAAAGACACCAAAGTGTATAGAAATCAAAGGTGAACAAAGGGTTAAAAGACTGTGCCAAAGCGACGGAAAGTGCAATTACTATACGTAAAAAGTGAATAGCTATTTTTGTAATTAAAATAAAGAAGTGTAATTTACGTATAGTAAACATATAAAAATTAGCGATCGATTGAGCATTGAGTGGTGTGAAACAGACTTCGTAATTCGCAAAGATGGCGAAAATAGTGAATTGAATCAGAGTGGGGGAAAAGTCGCTTTGACAAAATCTGACAAGTTGAAAATTGTTCAGACCTGAGCTTTTGCACAACTTGGCTATAAATACCAGGATGCGCGAATAAAGTTTCTTCTTCTCTTGTAACGGGGCTAAAAGGAAGGGTTTTTTAAAAAAGCATAAATTTGTCTTCATCTGTGTGGCCAGCCATGTGTTGAATAAAAGCGTTGTTCAAACAAAGGAGCAAGGCACAGAACGATAACAATGGAATGTGTCGTGTTGTCCACAACAGTTGAATTCTCAGAACTTTAATATAGTGTAATGCGCACAAACGCATTAACATCCAGCGGAGCGCATAACCGACGCCGAGGTGGTAACACGATATGGCCAATTTTATAAAATCTGTTTGCAATGCTACCGGGAGATGGCGGAAGTCTTGACGAAATCCCGCCTACTTTTGTGACGAAACCAGTGGCAGTGAAATTTCGTCAACGTCCAAGACACACAAATAACACGTGTTGTGTCTGCAACTACTAAGACTTTAGCAGTAAAGGCTGTGAACAACGATGAAATCTGTTAGCAGCCAAGGCAGTGAGGTCCGGCCTCATGTATCTGCAGTCGACTCCCAGAATAGACCGTGCACGGGGTCGCTTAAATTGTCTACCCGGGTAAAATAATGTCGGCCGACAGTAACAGCATGCTTAAATAACTAAAATATAATTAACAAGTAAAGTGAGATAACCAGTGGTGAAGTGTAACTTTCAACAAACCAATGAAACTATAACCTTTTGTTACGGAAAAGAAACCGTGTGCGTGACGCGCCATGTGGGTACAGGAGACGCCATGGTAACTGTAATTATATCCAACACCAAATTATTGTAATCATGTATAAAAGGGGGTTTTGAAGTAAATATACATATATAAAATGGGGTTTTTATAAATTGGTATGAATGTGAGCGTGTGGCAAACTTTGTTCGCCTGACTAGTAGAATATATATATATATGTTAGAATAGGAATATGTTTCCATAAATGTACATGTTTATCTAATTTTGAACTAATTGAAATTTATTAAAAAATGAAGTAAAACCAATAAATTTTTGAATTCCATCAACAAATGAGTGTAGCGTACGTTTGTTGCATAACCTTATGATCACTCTTGCATTTCAACGTTCATGTGACGAAACTCTGGGCTGGAGAGGATTTTAGAGGTAAGTGGAAGAGAAATAAATTTTCTGATTTTAATATATTAATAATGTAAATTAACTTAACAATGGCGCCACGAACTTGGACGAATTTTAGAAATTAAATTTCAGTAAATTCCACACCTACAACAAATGCAAGTTTGATTTGAGGTTGAGTAACGGTACGCAAAAAATATGCAGAAGTACGTAATTTACGCATTATTTACGTAAGATTGAAATTGTGTTATGAGGAATTAAATTAATTAGAGTAAAGTAACAAGTCTTATAAAAGAATAAATAATGAATACTAATGATGATATTAACCGTGAAGTCAGCTTCACTGACAGTAATCTAGAAAGTCAGTTGACAGAATCGAGAATAATGGAAGGCGTGACGAGTCAGTCGACGCCGACCTTAGTTAAGAAAGAAAATAGTAGTGATATGATAACTATGATGCAGTTACTGTTGAATAAATTCGATAGCAAATTCGACGAACAGAAAAATGAAATCCAAGAAATTAAAAGTAGTGTCAATGAGAAATTAGACGAACAAAATATTAAATTTAATGAGTTAAAAAACCATATCAATGAGATCAATAAGCATGTAGAAAATACCCATGAAATATTTAAAAATAACTTGAATAAATTAGAACAGAATATTGAGAGAATGGGAGTGGGTGTGATAAATACAGGTAAGAGTAAAACAAGTGAAAATTATAATGATATGTGTAAAAACGTGGTATTAGAGAGTAAGATGATTAAGGAAGATGTCGAAGTAGAATGTAGTAACAAAGTGTTGTTAGTGAGTGCTGATGAAAGTGTGAGAGAATGTAATGAAGATTTTAATGGGCAAAGGGCAAATTTTCCCCAAGTTTATAGTGAAACAGAGGTTTCACAGGTTGTTGATGAGGACAGAGTTTCCTCCAGTAGTTATGTGGGAGACATGGTGTCTCGAAATAGTCCCTTAGTTTTTTGTGATTTAGCTGGTAAAGCCAGGAGATGTAATAAGTATTTTGTGTGGCCCTTTGCATGGAGTGAGATAGTTAAGGGGGGTAGTGACAGGTGTTATGTTGATGAAAGATGTTTTGAGAGAGAGTTGTGTATTGATAGAGAGATAGAATTATATCAGTTGAATTGAAATTATAATGAGTTGAAAGAGAGGGTAGAAATGGTGAAGATAAATGATTTAAAATACTTACCTTATAAAATAGAGCTTGATAATTATTTTGATGATACCTGTGTAAATAATAATAATTTACCTGATGTTTTAATGAGTATAGTAAATGAATATGATGAGAAAATAAATTGCCGTAGGATGAACAAAAATACTAATGGAGACTGGACAAAAATAAATGATGTTGACTTGGTTTATGACAAAATAATAATAATGGGAGGTAACCCTATGTATGATTATTGTGGTAAAATGGATAAAATAAGTTTTTATGGTTATTACACACAGGATAGCCATATGATGTGCGTAAATAAAATTGGAAAATGTCATGTGAAAACAAGACTAATTTTTGATGATGGAGGTTGAATTAAAAAATCAGGGAATGAACATTTTAAATATTTTAATTTGTGGTTATGACCTTGCTTATTTAGAAAATGAAGTGTGGAAAACTGAACAGTAATGATGAAGAATTGTAAATAACTGATAGTGAAATTAATTGTGTGTATTGTAAAATGTTAGGTAAACAATGTGTGTGTAGTAGAAATTGATTTTAATAACAATAATATTTTATCAGACAAAATAAATAATGAGTTGGTAATTAATGAATTGTTTTTGGAAGTAAGGTAATTAACAATGTTGTGTTTTCAATAATTGATTTAATTAAAATAATTTGAGATGTTTAAATATTTTTGTTGGATTTACAATGTTATATAATTGAATTTTGATGGTGAATTTAAATTATTTTATGAGATTCCAATTTGATAACAATTAATAAATAAATAAATGTTAAATGGTTTAGTTTGTGGAATAACATAATTGTTAAAATAAATAGGTTAATAATAAATTTGAAAATTTTGAGGAATCTAATTGCAGCAATGGATAAATAATGAAATGATGATATATAGAAGAGTTAATAAAAATTTCAAAGTATAATGTTTATAATTTTCTGTATAAATTATTTAAAAGAGAACTGTTTGTTTAATGTGAATGTAACAATGCTAATGATCAAGGTTAATGTCGATTTGTTTATTATGTTATGTTATGTTTTCATACAAGATATGTGGGCAATTTTGGGGG
Organism: Magicicada septendecula; assembly: GCA_034769895.1. Taxonomy (NCBI): domain Eukaryota; kingdom Metazoa; phylum Arthropoda; class Insecta; order Hemiptera; family Cicadidae; genus Magicicada; species Magicicada septendecula. Next base: position 185,340,641 of record CM068376.1, on the reverse strand, counting down.
GTTGTGTGGTGTTAATAGAAGTGATATACTTAGGGATTGTAGAGACAGCAATTGTAGAAGGGTTAATTTAGTTATTAGCATGCTATTGCAGTGGTGGCATGTGCCATTGTAGATAGTGGTAAGTGTTGGGGGTAACAGAGAGTGTTACCTCCATCGGAGGCCAAACTGGCGTAAAATACACGGCACAATTTATATAATTTTATATTATATGCTGATTTATTGCCGTGCCGTGTATCAAATGATGAAGAGAACATGCCTGAATTTAGAGTTGATTTCCCCGCCTTTTCGGGCGATTACTGCCTTACCAGCACTAATCGTGGTTTTGGATGGCGGTCAGCTATGGCCAAAAAATTTGGAAACTTGACCATAGCTGGCTTGAAATTGGTATAAATTAGAAATTAAAGGGGGGTGACTAGGGGAAATCCCCGGAACTATGGAACAGCGGCTGCCACTCTGTTCACGTGGGAACAGTAAACCAGGTGGTAGACCCGCATTAAGGGCATATAAATTTGAAACAAAAGATATGATGATATCTACTTAATTTTAAAATGTAACGCAGAAGCAAGGACAAGGAGATGTTAAATTCCTCCACCAATGCCGTCCTTGTGGATGCAAATGGGCGCAACAGTCCACCATCAGAAAACAATAGTGTGTGTGGTTAAGGAGGTTGCTCAGGGGAGTAACGAATTAAAAAATTTTGTTGTAACTTAATAATGGCGACTCGCTACTAAGCAGACTAAATAATTTTGTTTTGATTTGAGAAAATGGATACAGTAGATGTTTATTATATTTTGGTTGTCATGTTTTAGTGGGTCATTAATCTTGTTATGTTAGAGTGTAAGAATTATAAATATGTGTTTTATATATTTTTCGTTATATAATTTTGTGTAGCCTTTTTGAACAAAGGTCATTCACCCGACCCAGAACATCAGCTGATGGCTGGAGGTAGATATGTAGTATGTCACTTATAAATAATTTGCAAATTTCCAATGTAGTTAAATGTTCGAATCTAATGATTTCAATGTGGTTGAAGAATTTTATTTAAATGATGATAAAATGAATTGAGACAGTTAAGAGTTTTAAATGGTTTGTAAAAAGTGGTAAAGTTGATTTTGGGTGATTATTATTTTGTTAAGACATTTAGATCAGTCCATGTTGAGATAAAAGGGGTACTAGAGAGAATATTGTTGTGAATTAATGTAATGTAGAATGTGAGTGTAATAGTGACACAGTAGCTATGGGGAAAATATGTAGAGTATTGATGGATATATTGAGTTAATAAATAAGTGGAGATATTTTGTAAATGAAAGTATTGTATTGGGAGAGTAATTAGTTGATGGGAATTTTGTAAGGGGGGTGGTGTGATAAGGAGTCCGCAACGAAAGGTGTTGGGATGGGAAGGGACCGATTAGCGCCGGAAAGGGTTGCCTAGGGAGAGTCCAGGGACCAGATAAGGGAGTGAGCTTTGGGAGGGGAACACACATCCTGAGTACAAAAGGGGTAGAGAATATTTTTTTTATATAAGGGTAGAATGATGCGAATTGAGTTGAGTAGTAAGTTAGGGACAGAGATTGTTTGATAGATGTTTTTGATAGAGAAGGGGTGTCATGTTAGTCAAAGCTGTTAGGGACTGTGATGGTACAATCATGGTACATTTTATAATTACCTAAAATATGGTAACGAGATCATAAATATTGTATTTTTCTATTTTTTGACATACCCAACCCAACCTTAAACACCCGATACGAATCTACAGTGAGTGGACTATATCACAATATTTGCCAGGATTTGAACTAATTCGTAGCAGAATCTGTAAAATGTCATAAAAACAGTGTGCAGTTATTGCGATAAGCAAGCCAAGCCTTAATTACGTCAGAGGCTGAGAATGTGTTGACAACGACAAAACGGCGATGTCAACAAGTTAGACAAAGAAAATGTGACGTAGGTTCACCCCACTTCCGCAGAATCCAACAAGGAATTGTCGTCATTTCTGCTGCAGCAACTGATCAGAGCCGGCCGGCTAATCATTCACTTATGGGTGAATTTTAACTTTTTAGACCACTATAGGTGGTTAATAAACTGTGTAAAACACCGTACAGTGCGTCGATTACAAAAATGTGACCGAGACGAGTAAACGTAAAACTCGCGGTAGTGGTCGCGAAGTTTTACAGTACCTACAGCGATAACAACTAAAACACGAAATGGGTGAGAACATTCCTTTTACATTTTCAATCCTTTAATTATTTCCAAATACCAAATTTTAAATCAATTATTTAAAAAATCATTTAAATTTTTCATTATATTTAAAAGGAGCTCCACTATGCATAAAGTTGTACCATGAGTATGGAAGAGCAAGTGTTTGAGAGTGTGTGTTAAAATTTATAAGTGTTGGGTTGTGCTGAAATTTACATTTAAATAATAAAGGTATGTCTTATCCTATAACATGTATTATAATGCAGCGTATATTTTTTGTATAGTGTAATTTCATGTGGACAACGCCCATGGCGCAATATATCGATCAGAGATCTATGTCTATGTAATACTTATCAATGTTTAATATTAATAAATACTTTCTATATGTTATTTGGTGTATGTCTTTATTTCAGGTAATTTGTTTCACTAAACTGGTTCGTGTTACACGAATTCTGGCCCTAAAAGTAAATTTCGATCATGTTACTTTTACCTTAACAAACATGGCGACCGAAAATTATTTACGTATAGACAAAATTTACATTTTCACCAGTAATAAAACTATAAATGTAAAAATAAGTTTACATTTTGCGCCCGAATTGCAGGGACTATAAGTTTACATTTGGCGTGTGCCGAACAGTGACTCAACATAAAATAAAATTATGTAGAGTACACCTACTGGTAGGTGAAACAATTACTTGAGGTAATAGCGTAATAGTTCGCAAAGCGTGCGAAAGGTAAGGTTAAATTTTAGGTTATAAATAAATACGTTTTAGTAACCTTAAATAATACAACATGAGTACTAATGACAATATTACGTTAGAAATAGGTACAACTAATGTAAATTTGACTGGCGAGATGGATGTACAAACACCTCAAACTAGTCAGATTGACGAGGCGCATACGCCTGTGTCTGCAGAGATAACTAAAATCAATACATCCATTTCAACTAGTTTAGATAGTAAGCAGGATGAAACTAATGCAATGATGCAACTTTTATTAAATAAATTTGACAGTTTTGATAAAAAGCTAGATGAACAGAATAACAAATTTGATAAACAAAGTGACAAATTCGATAGTTTAAAAATTAAATTCAATGAGATAAAAAATGAAATAAAAGTGAGTCACGACAAACTTATTAAGAAATGTGATCAGCTTATTACAAAACTAGATAATTTAAATGTGGTAGAAAATCAAGTAGAAACCCAGAAAGTCAATAGCGGTACCCAGCCAAATGCTGTACTGAATATAAACTTATTTAAAAATAATAATTCCAATAATGAATGTAGTATAGATAATCCAAATAATACAAGTAGTAAGATTGGGGTATTAGCAAAGGATAAACATGATAATGAAAGTATAATGAATGATAATGAAATATTTGAATTTATGAAGTCAGAAAGAAAGTTAAGAGAAAGTATTTTAGTACAAGGAATGCAGGGGGTAGAATTTTCTTTTAATGTTGTATTAGGGGGTGAAGACAAGTCTTCATGTAATAGTTATAAGGGTAAGGATGCCTTTAATTTATATTTGATAGACGATAGTTCTACAAATAAAGTTTCTTTATGTTTTTGTGTACCTAAGAAGAGGTGCAACAATTTTATGATAGGGACCCCTGCATATTTCGAGAGAGAAAGTGTATTTTGGTGTTATGGAGAGAAATGTATTAAGAGAGAAAGCATAGAGAGATATTGTGAGATTAAAAGAGTAATAGAAATATTTAAAGTAAACAGAAATTACAGACAACTGTTAGAAAGGTTAGGGTTAAATGTGGTATATGAAAATGATGAATACTTACCTGATAATAACAATAAGTTGGAAATAACAAGAAATGAGAATAAAGACATTAGGTACTTACCTGTGGTGGAATATTATGGGGATGATTATAGTATAAACCGATTAATGACATATGATACTAAGACAAACGGAACTCAACTTGATCGTGACTGGGAATATTTGTTTAATAACCATTTCATAAAGGAGTACAAATATAATGTATCTAGTAATAAAATCTATTTATTAGATAAGAATTTATATAGACCTAAGATTCGTTTGTTGTTTAATGATTGTGGATAGACTGTTGTATTGTGAAATGAACATTAAATAATAATATGAAAAGTGGTATTGAATTGGACTGTTATGGACTGATTTCGATTAATGACACAATAATGAAGTTGGAGTGTATATTTTTCATTGTATTCACTGTATTTATATATCCATGTATTTTTGATATGTATTATGTATTACAGGTATATTTACACCAGTATGTATTATTATATATTTTACATATATGACATGTTTAATAATAATATTTTAATTTTTAATTACTGAAAGTAATTTTGAAAGTATTTTGAAAGTAATTACTGATGAATAATAATAATGTTTTTGAATTTTGAAAAGAGGTATTGTTATAAGTAAGTAAGAGAGGAATTTTATAAGAGAATTGTCAATGATTACAGTAAGTGTTTAAACAGGGATAGAGCCTGGGTATAGATAAATGCAGGTGAGTTATGCAATTAATGTAAATGGAGTTAGAAAGATAAGAATTTTTAAGGAAATACAAAGAGAATTATTAGATATTTAGGGACACAGTAGTTAGTGATTATGTGTAGAGAAGGTGTTTAAGTAGAGGTATAAACATATAATTATTGTTGATGAATTCTGTAGTGGGGGTGAGGTGATAAAGAGTAGCCAACCAATAGTGTTGTGGCAGATAATAGCGTAGTTTTAGGGAGTGTTTGCCGAATTATTTGGAAGGGCAAAATATTAGAGATGTATATACCCAGTCAGGGAACACCCAACCCAGTGCAAAGACGAGCGGTGCCATAGGATTTAAATGAAAGTAATAATGGAGTATATAATTGAGATATTGGTGTCATTGATAGGTAAATTTGGTGGTCAGTTAGAAGAAGGTGAGTAAGATTATAAAAATTAGAAGTATAGTGAATATAGGAGTTATCCAGACTAAACAGAGATAGAAGGTGAGAGGTTAGGTAGTTAGGGAGGTAGAAAGTTCAGAGTATAGAGAAAGTAAGAAGTGAATAATGAAATAATAATAATAATGTAGTATGAATACTAATAATAAATTTGAAATAAATATTAATAATTCATTATAGTAAAATTGATGTCTAATTAATGACTTAAGTGAAATTGTAAATTTTAAATGATTTAAATTAAAATTAAACAATGAATCAAGAATATTTAATGTATTAATGTATCAGTGTTAATTATTAAGGTATTATTATTATGTAAAATGTATTTATGTTATAGAAATTTCAACATGATGTTATAACATGGGAATAATGTGTAAAAAAAAAAAAAAAAAAATTTTCTTTTAACTGGCGCTGTTAATAATACCAATAAGCCAAATAATTACCTGTTAATAATAAGAATAATAATAATAATAATAATAATTTTTTTGTTTTATCATGCACTAAGAGTATTCAATAAATAAATATACAGAGTTATTAATTCTTTTATAATTTGTTTCTCCAGATTTGGGAGATTATAATGTGTAATTTTCCTATTATATTTTCAATTATATTTTATTCAATTTTGGTAACTATATTATATTAATGTGCTTATGCTACAATTCTAGTAATTGTAAAAGAATGAGGATAAATATTATCGATAGGAATCGAAACCATTTTTCAACTCAGGGTTGTAATATGAAGAAGAGATATTCTTTTTAATTCTTGAAGATTATAATTTTATAAATATAATCCACCCAGTGCTTATTGGCACAAACCAGCACTTAGCTAAGGGGAACCAGATCAGTTGAGGATGGAGTGATTTACGAAGCCACTATTTTAATATTTATTATATATTGTTTCAGTGTTTGGTGGTGTGACAGCGATCCTGAGCTGGCCAACGTGTCAGAGCAGGGGCGTTAAGAGCCTAAGTGGCCTTATGGTGTTGGGATCTCGCAAGAGAAGTCCAGTAAGGTCATCTAGGTACGGTCACCATCACCAGACCAAGGGTGAGTTGTTATTTTTTATGTAAATTTGTAAAGGGGTTTGTGGCGACTTGTCCTGGCTGATCCCTTTAGGAAGTATGAAAGGGTCAATGAAAGTTTGTGTGCTTCGTCACACCATCTTTCATTGAGGGGGTTTTGTGATGGTACAATCATGGTACATTTTATAATTACCTAAAATATGGTAACGAGATCATAAATATTGTATTTTTCTATTTTTTGACATACCCAACCCAACCTTAAACACCCGATACGAATCTACAGTGAGTGGACTATATCACAATATTTGCCAGGATTTGAACTAATTCGTAGCAGAATCTGTAAAATGTCATAAAAACAGTGTGCAGTTATTGAATAAGCAAGCCAAGCCTTAATTACGTCAGAGGCTGAGAATGTGTTGGCAACGACAAAACGGCGATGTCAACAAGTTAGACAAAGAAAATGTGACGTAGGTTCACCCCACTTCCGCAGAATCCAACAAGGAATTGTCGTCATTTCTGCTGCAGCAACTGATCAGAGCCGGCCGGCTAATCATTCACTTACGGGTGAATTTTAACTTTTTAGACCACTATAGGTGGTTAATAAACTGTGTAAAACACCGTACAGTGCGTCGATTACAAAAATGTGACCGAGACGAGTAAACGTAAAACTCGCGGTAGTGGTCGCGAAGTTTTACAGTACCTACAGCGATAACAACTAAAACACGAAATGGGTGAGAACATTCCTTTTACATTTTCAATCCTTTAATTATTTCCAAATACCAAATTTTAAATCAATTATTTAAAAAATCATTAAAATTTTTCATTATATTTAAAAGGAGCTCCACTATGCATAAAGTTGTACCATGAGTATGGAAGAGCGAGTGTTTGAGAGTGTGTGTTAAAATTTATAAGTGTTGGGTTGTGCTGAAATTTACATTTAAATAATAAAGGTATGTCTTATCCTATAACATGTTGTAGCGGGTCAATATTTGGGTGTTTTTATTTTAACGGTTTGGGGCATTTATATATTTTTATTCATTTCGTTTTCGGTCGGGAGCCTTATAAAATAATGTAAAAATGTATTATTGTGCAACGTATTTGTCAGTATAACAGAACAGTGAAACAAAGCAATAAGACGCAGGTTGTTGTTGAGTCATGCGGCTGAAGCATTTACCCCCTTCAAAATTCTCAGAAATCTGTACTTGTGTAACAGCACACAGACGCAACTGTATCACCACAAATTCGAGTGATGCATCCAGCCAAAACAGGATGTCCTGGGACGAACAAAATCCAGAAATGTGCTTTTTGAGCGGCAGGAAGTCGCATTAAACTCCGCCTACTGTTGGTGACATCAGCAGAGCAGACGCCAATATTGTACTCTGGTACCACACATATACCAGCTATAATCCATGCATAAAGTGGTTACGCCACCACAATTAAGCACAAACGGCGACTAAAACCTGATGGCGGTGACTGCTCATTTCCCGCTACTCAACGAAGCAACAAGTACCTGTTACGTTCTCAGTGACGGTCGACTTTAAGCAGAGACGCCATACAGAACACAGCGTACCGCTACAGACATCTAAAGTTTCGGTTTGGGCCCGGTTGGTCGAGTTTTCGTAAATGTATTTAACTCAATAAGACTGACCGGGACCCCAGAAGGTAACAAACATATCGGAGTGAGTAATACGGACAGTGATGTGTAGAGATTAAAGTGAGAAAACAAATATTGAAGTTACGGGACCAAACACGTGTTCGGCCGGCATCGGGTTCGTGGACGGGCATCGCGGATAACAATCGGAATGTTGAAAATTGAATAAATAAAGGGGAAGGTATAAAAAAAGGTGGGGAAGTGTGCGTGGGCAAAATGGGCTGCCTTAGTTGTAAGTATAGTTTAAGGTAATTAAAATTTGATTGTGTAACATTCTCATTCTGGTAATTATAACAATTAATCATAACTAATTCTTTTGTACTCATAGCAGTGAAAATCGACTTAATTCAGTAAAGTGATAGTTTACTTTGAAAATGTGTTAGTCTAAGTTATTTCGTCATTACCACTGTCTTATTTCTGTGTCAAAAATTCGTCTAACGTTCCGGAATCTTTCTGAATTATTAGTTGGGTGGGTCAGATTGCTAAATTGTCCGTTTTATTTTAGGGGGAGTGTAAAGGTTTTAGATATTTTATCCTATATAAAAAATAATCGTGGCGACCTTGGTCTTCTGGTAAAATTCGAATAACAGGTAAGTGGATAGGATTGCGTACAGGTAAGTCCTGGTAGTGGTTTTATTTATTTTATATATTTCGGCATCCTTTTTTTTTATTGTTACAAATGGCGACCCTGCCAGGATTTTCGTTTAATTGTAATTTTATACGAGATAGACCTATTTTAATACACAGAAAATAGGATGTGGTAATGACGAATTTATAAATATGATTTATCGTACGTAATTAAGTAGGTTAGGTTTATATTATTGTGATTCACAATGTGTTAGGTGTGAGTAGAGAAAAAGAGTAATTTTATATATAAAAGTGTTATACAAACGAACTTTAAAAATGTCTATAATACAATGTAACGATAGTGATTTTGCATGGGACGAGTGGGAGAGTGAATTTCGAGGTGTTGTGGGTGAGATGACAAACGAGGAATGGGGTAATTTAGACGATAGATTAACACAAATGGAAGAACAAGAGGTAGGAATATTCGCAGAAATTAATAAACACAGTGAGATGACCAATGTTAAAGGTAAGATAGCTGAAGTAAAACTGGTAGAAAATAAGACAGTGAATAGGCCTAATGATAACGATAGTGTAGGGGTGGAAGAAAAGGAGTATACATTGAATGACATATTTGACCTTTTAAAGAAAGGTTTTGACGAAAATAACAAAATACTGAAGGAATGGGCGCAGGAACTAAAGACAGACCGATTAAGGGAGGAAGATAGAGGTCAAATAAAAGTTGAATTAACACAGGTAAGTGGTAATAATGTCTTTGATAATAGCGAAGAAATAACTAACAAGGTAAGTTACAGTTGTAAAAATGAATTAATAAGTAATAGTGATAAAATAGTTGAAAACGAGCTATTTAAGAATGATGTAGTGAAAACAAATAGTGATGATGAAGTTTGTGGTGAAGTAGAATTTAATAACGAAATGTTAGCGAGTGTTGATGAAATTGAGAGAGAGTGTGATGAAAGGTTAGGGTGGCAAAGGGCAAATTTTCCCCGTGATGTAAGTGGAGTAAGGACTCCGCTAGTAGTGAATTTTGAGGACTGAGTTTCCTCCGTTAATTATGTGGAAGACACGGTGTCTTCAAGCAGTCCCCTAATTTTTTGTAAACCTGGAAAAGCCAGGAAGTGGTATAGTAAGTTTGTTGTGCCCTTTGCATGGAGTGAAGTAGGTCAGTGGTGGTGGGACAGGTATTGTGATGAAAGTGAGTATGAGAGAGAGAAAGAGTTAGAGTGGTTCAAGATAAATAGAGGTTATGTAGAGCTGATAGAGAAGATGGATATTAAGAGAATTATGATAAATAATGTAGACATACCTTGTGTAGCAGTAGACAGTGATTATATTGATGATAAATATGTACCTGTAGGAAGAATTAGTGTACTTGTAGTGGAGGAATATGATGAGAAAATAACTTACCTGGGTGTAACAACAAATATTCACGGAGGCGGGATAAAAACAAATAATGGTGACAAGTCTTATGAAATAATAAAAGGGAAGATGAATGACATAGAGGTAATGGTTTATAAGAAGGATAATAATAATAAATTGGATGTAAATAAAAACCATTTAGTCTATAAATATGTAAGATATCTTTTTGACGATGGAGGCTAAAATAGAAAACAGTAAAAGACAGTTAAATATTTTGTTTTAAGCTATTTGACTTTGCTGATTTGGAAATTGAGATGTGATAACTGAATAAATACTGAAGTAAATTTGTAAATAAATATGTAGTAAAGCCAATGGTATGTGTTGTGGTTAAGTGAACAGTGTATGTAGGTAATTAATTGTTATAACAATAAGACTAATATTTTGCAATTTAAAGAAAGAATAACATGGAATGTGAAAACAGTAATTGACTAATGGTGATTGTTTCGATAACTATATAATTTATATTTTCAGTAATTAATTAAATTAAACGATCTGCTTAAAAATGTTGCTTATTTAAATGTTAATTCACTAAATTTTTTAATGATTTTAATTTATTTTACGATATTTGGAAATTTTGTAATGAATGATGAGTTGTTGGATTTAAACTAATTTTGTGTAAAATGTTTCAGAGATGATGGTGATTATGTTTTGTGTGTATAGCATGTTAAAGGAATTGTAAGTAAAAAAAAAAAAAAAACTTGATAATCATGTATAATAAAAGCTGTTTACAGGTGTGATTGAGGTGTTAATGCAATAGTGAGATTTTAATGCAATCATTGTGTTTAATAAAAATAATAATTAAAAAATTTTTTAATAAATGAAAAATGATATATAATGATTATTAATAATAAATTTTGAAAATTTCAAGAAAGTTAAACGGTAAAAGGTTATGAATGGGTTAGACGATTATTGATGTAAATATTATATGATAATGTATACAAAAATTTTAATTAGTTTTCAATTGTACTTAGTTATTAAGTGGCTATTGTGGGGGTTGCCTGTGCTCTCTTAGATAGCGAAATGGGTTGGGGGTAGCAGTGAGTGTTACCTCCATCGGAGGCCAAACTGGCGATAAATGTGCGGCACACCTTATCCGTGTAAATAAAAAATTTTTACACACAATATTAAATAACGTGTCGCACATAAGAGTATTGATGAAACAGGCAGTGAAATAAAAGTTTAGATTTCCTCGACTTTTCGGGCGGTTACTGTCTTACCAGCACTAACCGTGGTTTTGGCTAGCGGCCAGCTATGGTCATATCAAGTCCCTTGACCATAGCTGATTTGAAATTGGTATATATTTGAAATTCAATGGGGGGACATTAGAGGAAATCTCCCGGAAACTATGGAACAGCGGCTGCCACTCTGCCCGCTTAGGGGTGGCAAGACCGGTGGCAGATCCGTTTTAAGGGTGTATGATTATATGACGAGAACATGATGATGTTCCCTACTTTAAAACTTAATAGCGGAAGCAGAGACACGGAGAGGTAAAACCCTGCTCCAAAATATACAGTCTCTGTGGAAGCGAAAAGGCGCCACAGTCTTACATAATATGAAATAGTGTGTGTGGCTGGGAGGTGACGCAAAGGAGTCACGAATTTAAAGTGTATGACATAAAAGTTTTTGCTTATTCAAAGTTTAATTCAATCAAAAATGCTTGTGCTCTGTCCACATAATTATATGCTCAGACTCGTAATATAAGATTCATACTATAATTTTAAGTGTATTATTTTATTGTTGTCTATTAGATAAGCATTGATAAGAATATGTAATTTTATTATGTGTGTATTTGTTTAAGCCCATAAGTAAATCGTCTGGCAGGCTAACATAAATAACCAGAATCAGAAAAAAGGGGAAACAATGAGGTGAGAAGGGAGAATAAATAAAAATAAATATGTATATTTCATATAAGTTGTTCAAATTTGAGATGTGTTTTCATTATGTTAGGATATCAGCTGATCAGCAATAACATGTCACTGGTATATTAGTTATAAATGTTTTAAGGAATTGATGCTCAATGTAATGTTTGATGTATTACAGACGTTTTAATGTAATGATAAAAAATAATTTGATAATGAGAAATGAAGTAACGAGTGGTGAAAGCAAATAAAAGAGAGTTTTTGGGTGATAAATATTTTATGTGACATATAGATCTGTCAAAGTTAAAGTTGAATTAGTAGAGATGATATAAGGTAATGTTGTTTTGGTTTATACATGTTATAGTATTTTTTGAGAAGTATTGATGTTGACACCGTAGTAGTGAGTATATGTAGAGATGAGTAATGTGAATGAGATATAAACATATTTGTTGATGATATTTTGTAGTAAGGGTGAGGTGGTAAGGTGTGAGCAACGTGTGGCGTTGTGGCGAGAATAGAGTAGTTCGCGTGAGTGTTTGCCGATATTTTGGAGGGGCATTGGCTCGTATGGTTATAGCCAGGTAGGGAACACACATCCTAGTACAAAGATGAGCGGTGCCAGAGGTAAATTGAATTTAGAGTGTTTTGATAGATATTTTTAAAGAGAGGGGTGTCATGTAGTGAAAGTTAAGAGTAAAAGTTAATAGTAGAGTCAGGGGAATAAAGTTTATATATGTATAGAGATCTAATACAGTAAATGAGAATAAATAATTTACATCACCCACCGTAGATTGAAGTAGGATTGTTAAGAATAAAGAGAGATCCATGATAAAGGATATACAATTGTTTATTTTTTTCAACCAGTGACAGAATTTTGATAAAATTTGAAAATAATGTAAAGTCAAGAATTGTTTATTTTAACTAATTTAAATGTCAACTTGATTATCATTAATATGAATATTTTGTAATTTTAGATATTTTGTTAGTATGCGTGTATTTCAAAGTTAGGATATTACAGATGTTCAATGTGTTTTCAGAACTTATATATAACATATGTAGGTCAAGGATCTTGGACTTGACCTAGTTTCGATCAGCTGATGAGGTCATACACCTACTAAGCTTGTATAGTAGGAAGCCAATTTTAATTTGTTTGATTAATTAACTCAAACCAATATTTAAATAAATTTAAATATGAGGAAAACATTTAAACAAATTTAATAAATATTTAATGAATAAATTTTTTCTGAATTTTAAAATTTTGGAAAATTTTAAATTTTTTTTGGGGGAAAAAAACTTGATTTTTCGCCTGCCAGCGAATGAATATTTTAGGTAATGATTATTTTATTATGTGTGCATTAACCATGTTTATTTTATTGTATTACATTGTATTGGTAGACTATAAGTGGTTCTCATGTTAGAGTAAGGATGTGTTTAGATTAGTAGAAATGTCTAGGTTAAGTCATGTGAAACAAAAATTTAGAAAACAAGGAAGAGAATTTTTTGATAAAATATTATTTTTTTTTTTTGAATTTTGAATTTTTTTAAATTTTTAATAAATTTTAAGAGAAATTTTTTATTTTTTAGTGTGTTATGGCAATATGTAATGTTAGTGTGTGTGAGCCCAGCTTGCAAAAAAGGGGAAACATATCGGCGGAGGAGCTGGGATAATTTTAGCCAGGGATTGAGGATTTTGGGGGTAGCATGTTAGAAGGCGAGGTGCGCTGTGGTACTCAGCTGTTCGATTTCTCGGTGTTGGGATCTCTTACGGAGAAGTCCAGTGATCTCGTTTCAGATGAGTCCATGGTCGCTAAGCCAGGGGGGTAGTGTACCCATAAGTAGTAAGAACAAGGGGGTTGTTGGCACCAGTTCCTCACCGGTCCTCTTCGGGGTTTATCGATGAGATTTCTTTTGTCGTGGACAGCAGAATTCTCATCGAGGGGGTATTGTAGCGGGTCAATATTTGGGTGTTTTTATTTTAACGGTTTGGGGCATTTATATATTTTTATTCATTTCGTTTTCGGTCGGGAGCCTTATAAAATAATGTAAAAATGTATTATTGTGCAACGTATTTGTCAGTATAACAGAACAGTGAAACAAAGCAATAAGACGCAGGTTGTTGTTGAGTCATGCGGCTGAAGCATTTACCCCCTTCAAAATTCTCAGAAATCTGTACTTGTGTAACAGCACACAGACGCAACTGTATCACCACAAATTCGAGTGACGCATCCAGCCAAAACAGGATGTCCTGGGACGAACAAAATCCAGAAATGTGCTTTTTGAGCGGCAGGAAGTCGCATTAAACTCCGCCTACTGTTGGTGACATCAGCAGAGCAGACGCCAATATTGTACTCTGGTACCACACATATACCAGCTATAATCCATGCATAAAGTGGTTACGCCACCACAATTAAGCACAAACGGCGACTAAAACCTGATGGCGGTGACTGCTCATTTCCCGCTACTCAACGAAGCAACAAGTACCTGTTACGTTCTCAGTGACGGTCGACTTTAAGCAGAGACGCCATACAGAACACAGCGTACCGCTACAGACATCTAAAGTTTCGGTTTGGGCCCGGTTGGTCGAGTTTTCGTAAATGTATTTAACTCAATAAGACTGACCGGGACCCCAGAAGGTAACAAACATATCGGAGTGAGTAATACGGACAGTGATGTGTAGAGATTAAAGTGAGAAAACAAATATTGAAGTTACGGGACCAAACACGTGTTCGGCCGGCATCGGGTTCGTGGACGGGCATCGCGGATAACAATCGGAATGTTGAAAATTGAATAAATAAAGGGGAAGGTATAAAAAAAGGTGGGGAAGTGTGCGTGGGCAAAATGGGCTGCCTTAGTTGTAAGTATAGTTTAAGGTAATTAAAATTTGATTGTGTAACATTCTCATTCTGGTAATTATAACAATTAATCATAACTAATTCTTTTGTACTCATAGCAGTGAAAATCGACTTAATTCAGTAAAGTGATAGTTTACTTTGAAAATGTGTTAGTCTAAGTTATTTCGTCATTACCACTGTCTTATTTCTGTGTCAAAAATTCGTCTAACGTTCCGGAATCTTTCTGAATTATTAGTTGGGTGGGTCAGATTGCTAAATTGTCCGTTTTATTTAAGGGGGAGTGTAAAGGTTTTCGATATTTTATCCTATATAAAAAATAATCGTGGCGACCTTGGTCTTCTGGTAAAATTCGAATAACAGGTAAGTGGATAGGATTGCGTACAGGTAAGTCCTGGTAGTGGTTTTATTTATTTTATATATTTCGGCATCCTTTTTTTTTATTGTTACAATGTATTATAATGCAGCGTATATTTTTTGTATAGTGTAATTTCATGTGGACAACGCCCATGGCGCAATATATCGATCAGAGATCTATGTCTATGTAATACTTATCAATGTTTAATATTAATAAATACTTTCTATATGTTATTTGGTGTGTCTTTATTTCAGGTAATTTGTTTCACTAAACTGGTTCGTGTTACACGAATTCTGGCCCTAAAAGTAAATTTCGATCATGTTACTTTTACCTTAACAAACATGGCGACCGAAAATTATTTACGTATAGACAAAATTTACATTTTCACCAGTAATAAAACTATAAATGTAAAAATAAGTTTACAGGACGTTAGAGTCAGGAGGGGATTAAGAGAATATATAAATGCCAAGTTGTAAATCAAGTTATTATGAATAATTAAATCACCCAAACTAATGGAGATTGAGAATGTTAAAGAAAGTAAATCATAGTTAAAATGAAAAAATTAATTGAAACAAGTGACAAATTTTAATGGAATTTGAGAATAATGTAAAGCTATATATTTTAAAGCTATAAAATGTGGGATTTTTGGCCAATTTAGATGTCAGTTTTATTGTTAATGGTAATAATACTATGTTAATTTTAAATGTCTTGTTTTATTATGTTGTTTGAAGATAAAGAATTTTAAAGATGTTTTATGTATTTTATGATGTAACTGTGTATCGCTGGCTTGACCCAGTGTGATCAGCTGATGGTTGATGTTGTAAACTAGACCAGTTTCTGGCAATTGACTGATGCAATTTTGTCATTTAATTGAATTAAAACATTTTAATTTTAATTTTTTTCGAAATTGGTAAAATTAATATTTGGATAAATTTAAATTTTTTTGAAAAAAAAAAAACAAAAATTTTTTTTTTTTTTTTCCATCTGCCATATAGATGATGTTTGAGTTTTAAGTATATTATTGTTTATGTGTATCAATAGTGTTTCATTGAATGATATTGTTTAGAATATATGTGTAAACAAATGTTAGAGTAAGTGCATTCATGTTTCAGTAAGGTATTCAATTTATATTTTGTTTAATTGATATTAGTATTGAAGGGAACTAATAGAGTTGATGAATTCATGTGACCGATTTTGTTTCTTTTTTATTTTGAGGAAGTAACTTAAATGAATTTATTTTTTGAATTCTCAGTAAAAGAATGTATTAAGGTGTATATGTATGCACCCAGTACTTGCTAAAGGCAGCCCAGTATGCATGAAAAGGGGGAACATATCAGTTGAGGATCTGGCATGGAATAAGGCCAGGGATTTGGAGTTTGGGGTGGCATGTTAGAAAGTTAGGTGCGCTGTGGTGCGTGTCTGTTCGATTTTATGGTGTTGGGATCTCGTATAGAGAAGTCCAGTAATCTCGTTCAGGTGCAGCCATAGTCACCGAGCCAGGGGCGTAGTTTACCCATGATGTATAAGAACAAATGGGGGTTGTTGGCACCATATCCTCACCGGTCCTCTTAGGGGTTTAGCAATGAGATTTCTTCTGTTTCGGCAGAAGATCTCTCATGGGGGGGGGGGTATTGTAACGGGGCTAAAAGGAAGGGTTTTTATTTTATTAAAAAAGCATAAATTTGTCTTCATCTGTGTGGCCAGCCACGTGTTGAATAAAAGTGTTGTTCAAACAAAGGAGCAAGGCACAGAACGATAACAATGGAATGTGTCGTGTTGTCCACAACAGTTGAATTCTCAGAACTTTAATACAGTGTAATGCGCACAAACGCATTAACATCTGCGGAGCGCATAACCGACACCGAGGTGGTAACACGATATGGCCAATTTTATAAAATCTGTTTGCAATGCTACCGGGAGATGGCGGAAGTCTTGACGAAATCCCGCCTACTTTTGTGACGAAACCAGTGGCAGTGAAATTTCGTCAACGTCCAAGACACACAAATAACACGTGTTGTGTCTGCAACTACTAAGACTTTAGCAGTAAAGGCTGTGAACAACGATGAAATCTGTTAGCAGCCAAGGCAGTGAGGTCCGGCCTCATGTATCTGCAGTCGACTCCCAGAATAGACCGTGCACGGTCGCTTAAATTGTCTACCCGGGTAAAATAATGTCGGCCGACAGTAACAGCATGCTTAAATAACTAAAATATAATTAACAAGTAAAGTGAGATAACCAGTGGTGAAGTGTAACTTTCAACAAACCAATGAAACTATAACCTTTTGTTACGGAAAAGAAATCGTGTGCGTGACGCGCCATGTGGGTACAGGAGAAGCCATGGTAACTGTAATTATATCCAACACCAAATTATTGTAATCATGTATAAAAGGGGGTTTTGAAGTAAATATACATATATAAAATGGGGTTTTTATAAATTGGTATGAATGTGAGCGTGTGGCAAACTTTGTTCGCCTGACTAGTAGAATATATATATATATGTTAGAATAGGAATGTGTTTCCATAAATGTACATGTTTATCTAATTTTGAACTAATTGAAATTTATTAAAAAATGAAGTAAAACCAATAAATTTTTGAATTCCATCAACAAATGAGTGTAGCGTACGTTTGTTGCGTAACCTTATGATCACTCTTGCATTTCAACGTTCGTGTGATGAAACTCTGGGCTGGAGAGGATTTTAGAGGTAAGTGGAAGAGAAATAAATTTTCTGATTTTAATATATTAATAATGTAAATTAACTTAACACTCTATTCAACCGTTGCCACAGGAGGCTATGTCAGTCAGAGACGCTATTTTAAATTTACAGTGAGAGTCACAGGACGAACTGGAAGTCCAACCAGAGCAGCAGAGCACATACGAGGAGGTCTATGGACACACCTGCAGCATATGATGTGAGGCAAGACCACTATTAAACAGCACATGCAGTGGAATCCAGGAAGAGGACCTGAGGACAGAGGACACGGAGGACGAGGACAGAGGACCAAAGGAGGACATACGGATGATTAACCATGTCAAACGAGGTGATGAAAAACCATAGTAAAATACAGACATTTGAAAGACACTAATTAAAGTTAGAATGAAAGACATTCAAACAGTTAATTAAAATAACTAAATTGTACATAAGTAGTATAAAGGCAGAGTGTAATTTAGAATAATATCTCTTGTATAAAATTTAGTAATTGAGAGTAACGTAAATGATATAAGAGAAATATCTGATTTTAAATTAAAGTAATTAATAAAGTCTTTGTTGATAAAGGAGAATGCATATGCAGTAGAAAGTTTTAAAGCAAATTAATATTAAACAAATTGAAATAAAAGTAAATTCATTATTGAAGTAAATTAATCAGCAATTGCAAAAGATGAACACACAATGAGTAAGCCGAGAGCAAAAAATAATTAATTAGTTAAGAGTAGATAATAAGATTTATGTATAACCTGTTGTATGTAATTTGTTAGCTATAAGTCGTGTGCGAAAGATTCGTACATACGATTTAATAATGAGTATACATATTTCAATATGCGAAATAAAAGAATTTGTTTTAATAAAAAAAATAAATAAATAATGAAAAAATTTTAACTCTTATATAACGCACAATCTTCTTATTACGATTACACCCATGAACTCAAATTAAATTACATTGAAATTGTGTGTTGTTATATAATTTGGCGCTCCAAAAGCGTGGGGCTACCCAAATTAAATTACATTCAATTTGTGTCGTTATATATAATACATATAAAAAGTGTTAAGAAATCGGCAAAAATAAAATATAAAATTATATTTATAAATTGCCAAAATTAATACATATAAAAAGTTGGCAAAATTGGCCAGACTGGAAAAAGTATACAAGTAACTACTCTCTCAGGTTGGAAATTGTTAATAGGCCTAATACTTTTTGTGCTGATTTCAAATATGAAATTGGCTTTTTTTCTATCACATAATCATACTCATGACACAAGCTTAAAAATGTCGAAACATGGGTTATTTACACAAATGAAACTAACACACAATGTCATATATAAACAAAAATTTATTTTTTCTGGAGTGTTTCTGTTCAGAAACATTTCTTACGAATGTCTGACAGTAGTCCACAAGTACACAGGATATCCTGTATTTGCTCTAATACTGTTTTTCCATGACGGGAATATTCTGGTGAAAATCCAACTAGAAGCATTTAGGAAAACAAACTATGTGGATTAATTTAAAAAAAAATTTAAAGCTCAGAATTTTATTTTAAACACCTGCAAAATGCCAAAACCAGGCTGCTGGCACTTTAAGGTGTTCATATATGAAACATTCTATCATTTTACATAAAGAATAAAACCTAGAAATACATGGCACTGAAAGCACTATACATTTGTGAAACATGATCAAGTAATTTTCTTGAGTTTGATTACACAATGTTTCATCAAATCCCCACCAATCCTATAGTAAATATTGATAAATCATACTACTACATTGTAACGGGTCAAATAAAAGGATTTTTTATTTTATTAATTTTTGGGGATTTATTATAAAATATTCATAAATTCATTTTCCATCTGGGTATACGGCCACGTGTTTGAATAAAGCATTGTGCGAACAAAGAAAACAGTACGCAGTAACTGTTGTGAAACATTGGCAAAAGAATGTGCAAGACGTCAATTCTAAGAACTTAACGTTTGTGTGACACCTGCGCCCAAACGCACTACACCAGCATGTGCGCAGACCGACGCGGAGTTGTTGGACACAAGATGGCTTAGAGAAGAATCTTTGTTCACCACGCGGTCGGGGCTGGAGGAAATAAAACTAAGCCCAACCTCTTTTGTGACGTCAACCAGTGCTTACCAAATGTCATCCACATCAAACACACAAAAAACCACGTGTGTTGAATGTGCCACAGCAGAGACGATCAAATAGAAGGCATCGGTGTCCGTCGTTTTAACTAAAATTATCAAGTAGCGGGGAACATATAGACGCTGCCCCAGTTCCTCGCCGAATTTCGCCTGAGCAGGCAGCTCGCAAAACAGGGCTCAACAATGACATCTTAAACATCAAATTAAGAGTGTGCCGTTTTGTAAAATTACGGAAGTGCATACAGTTTTGAAGAATGACATCCTAAATTAGTTTCGGAAATATTGGTCGAGTTTTAATAAGTGATGCATCACAAAGTTGAGAAGACGCCACATGCCGGCAAGGGGTATATGTAGTAATTGCAATAAAAAATGGGGAGTGTTTCTATTCAAAGGGTTTTTGTCAAATTAGTGTGAATGTGGGTATGAAAAAGCAGGCTGGGCTGTCTGTATTTTAAAATAAGGTAAGATGCTAGAATAAGATTACAATTGCATTGTCGTAGCCATGAAGTGAATCACAGAAAAATATTATGTATGCATTTCATTTTCTAAATTTTGAGAAATAGTTGACATGAAGGTTTAAAAAGTTTAATAAAGAAAATTTTAATTTAATTCTCTTCAAAAATGAGTTGCGTAAGTGATTTGTGTAACCTGTAAACCATGCTTGCATCCTACGTTTGTGTGACCGGATCTTGGCCCGAGAAAAAACAATTATATAAGGTAGGTGGAAATAAATAAATAATGTAAATGTATTTGTATTAATAGATAAAATAACTTCACAGTTGGCTTCTGAACAGGGACAGTTTTTATAAAGATTAAAATTTAATATAAAAAACCACACCTACAAATAAGATGCAAGTATGGTTTGAAGGTTAAATAACGGTACGTAACAATTATATGAGGTACGTAAGTCTAAGAGCAGTATATGTAAATTAAGAAAATTAGTAAATTTATAATATAAAAATGGCAGATAATAACGAAGTCAGCTTCTCTGACAGTCAAACCGAGAGTAAAATAAATACCGACTTAGATATTCAAACAGAATCACTATCAATAGATGACCATAATGTAGAAGAATCTGTAATTAGTATGCCGGGAGAGATTTCCACTCCCGTAATGATTAAAACAAATACAAAAGGAAAAGAGTTGTCGATGGACGATCTGTTTAATCTGATAAAAACCATGTCTGAAAATATAAATAGTAACGTAAATGACAAATTTGACAAACAAGGGAGGGATTTTAATGAGAAATCCAATGTTCAAAAGAACAGTTTTGATGAGTTAAAAAACCAAATTAACGAAATTAATGAACGTTTTGAGAATACCAATGAAAAATTTGTTAGCAAATGTAACGATTTAAGCACTAAATTAGATGATGCAGTTAAGAATATAGACGTTAAAATTAATGAAAGAGATGAGAAAATTGACAGACAAATGTGTGAAATCACACTAAGTATTGAAAGTAAAATCAGTAACATAAATGAGCAGATGGCAGACCAAATTAAAACTCAAATTGAAAAGCAGTGTATAGAAATAGAAAATAAATGTGTAACTAAAATTAATGAAAATAATAATGAGGTAGAAATTAAGATAATAGAAGTAGAAAGAGCATGTAAACAATCTATACAAGAGAGTGTGGGGGTTATTAATAAACATAACCTTCAATATGCAAATAAATGTGATAACAAATTTAGCATGATAGAGCAGAATATCATAGAAATCAAAGACGAATTACATGTGGCCGTCAGCCAAAATATAAATAGTACTGCGGAGCGAGTAGTATATACTCGCGAAGCAAAAGATGATATAGAACTGGAACAATTTAATTGTGACAATCGTAGATTACACCCGATGCAATTTTTGAATAGGGTAAGGGAATTCAATCGATTTAATAGTAGTAGTTGGGAGGTTAAATTACTGAAAATTTTGAAGTGTTTTAAGGGTAATGCCGAAATATGGGCGGAAGTACACAATACCGAATGGAGTAGCTATGAGAAATTTGAGTTAGCATTCCGGAACAAGTATTGGTCAGAAGAGGACCAAGAAATTTTACGTAGCAAAATAATGGGAACGGGGAATATTGGGAGAATCAATAACCACTTAACTATGTACGTGATGACAATATACAATGAGGCCAAGTACCTAGAACCGCCGTTGCCGTTCCGGTCATTTGTGAGACATATTAGCAAACACCTGCCTAGAGAGGTGCAAATTACGTTAATGACGAGAGAAATAATGAATATAAATGAACTGGAGAGCATGTTGGATGTGCTACAAAATATCGGGGAACGTGACATAGGGAAGCGTCCAAACCCACCAGTGGTGTTAAACAACAATAATTACCATCAGTATAGGGGAACACCGAACTTTCATAGAGGAGCGCGTGGGGGAAACTTTGATAATAGAGGCGAGAGTTGGAGATGTAGAGACTGTAATGTAGATAACTATGCTAATAGAACCACTTGTTTTATATGTCATAAAAACAGGGAGTGTGCACGGAACGAGAGAATGCATCACCAGCCAAATCAGCAGCAGAGAGGAGCAGAATATAGTAGAGGAGCGCCGAGAGGAGGTGGGAATTACAATCGAGTAAGAGGAGGCAACAACCAAGCCGTAGCAGGTCCCTCCACGGTAAACTAAAGAGGACAATGGAGAATCGGGCCCAACCATTGTCAACGGGGAACCGGGTCCAAGTAACAGACGAATACCTGAGTAATATCATCAAAGTGGACATGGCGAAGGAGTTATTAGAAGAAGAGGACACCAAAGTGGTGGACCGCAAAACCGAATTGACGGAGGTGACAGTCAACATAGAAGGTAAGAGTTATAAGACCTTGATTGATACAGGTAGTGAGATCTCTGTAATTTCTGAGAATGTAATGGGAGAATTAAAAGAAATAAATAAGAATATACCATCGCTGCCAGTTGCGGGAGTTACAGTATTGGGGTAACTGGGGTACGAAGCAAAAGAATAACTAGACAAGTACAATTAAATATTTCGATAAATGAAGTTGAGTTTGAAAACACATTCCTAGTGGTTAAAGGGTTGAGTTTAGATGTAATATTAGGAAATGACTTTTTGGAGAGAAATGGGGCAATAATAGATTTCAATAAACAAATAGTAAAATTTTAAAATGGGAGTAAACCAGTCGGGGTAAAGTTTAAGAAAGTAGTAGATGAAGCTAAAGTTACGGGAATAAAAATGATACACAAGCAGATAGGCGATGGAGAGATAGAAACTAAAATAAATGTGTCGAGAGAGTGAGAGTATAGAAAATGAGGAGGGAGAGATGCATGTGAGTGATGAGAGTATGTGGATAAACAGAGCCAACAAATTTTTTACTGAAGGTGTAGTTGTAGGAAATACTCAGAGAGCGGAGTTGTGGACAGTCGTGGAGCGTTTCAGAGATGTGTTTGATGAATCGCCAGGGAGAGCGAAGGACTACATCTGTGAGCTGAAGGTTCGGGAACACTCACCTTACATGCAGAGGAGTTATCCGGTACCATTTTTGAAGAGAAGAGCCGTACAGGAGGAACTAGACCGGATGATGCAGGGAGACGTAATTGAACAATCGATATCTCCTTACTCAAACCCTTTAGTCGTAGTGATTAAGAAGGATGGAAAGGTAAGACTATGTCTAGATGCTAGAAAGATAAATCAAATTATTATACCTGACCGGGAATCACCGGAACCAATTAATGAAATTTTACAGAAATTTAGTGGAGTTAAGTACATGACATCATTAGACTTAACAGCAGGATATTGGCAGGTGCCGTTAGCAGTAGAGAGTAGAAAGTATACAGCTTTTCTTTTTAACGGTAAGAATTATCAGTTCAAACGCCTACCTTTTGGATTAAACACCAGTGTTGCTAGTTTTATTAAATGTTTGGATAAGATATTACAACCTAAAGATTTAGATTTTTTAACAGTGTACGTAGATGACATACTGATAGCATCCAGAACATTTACTGAACATTTAGAGCATACAGAATATGTGTTAGACAAGTTACAAAAAGGGGGTCTGACAGTTAATTGGGATAAATCTAAGTTTTTACAAACAGAAATACACTTCTTAGGTTTTATTATTACACAAGAGGGAATATTAGCTAACCCTGACAAGGTAGAAGCTATTATGCGCTTCCCAGAACCAAAGAACATTAAACAATTGCAAAGTTTCTTAGGTTTATGCAATTTCTATAGGAAGTTCCAAGAAAAGTACGCACACACAACATCAAAACTAAGTGCAGTACTCCAGAAGAACAAGCAGTGGAAATGGGGAGATACAGAACGCAACGCGTTCAACGAAATTAAGAGAAAATTTAGCCATATGATTATGATGAATCATCCTGATTTTAATAAAACCTTTTATTTACAGACAGATGCAAGCAACGTAGCGTTAGGGGCGGAGTTCTACCAGGAGGGCTGCGACAAGGAACATCTTACCATCGCATTCGCCAGTAGGTCGCTTCTGTCTGCTGAGAAAAATTATACCACCACTGAGAAGGAACTTTTAAGCATTGTGTTCGCCGTGGGGAAATTCCGGACATACATCCTGGGAAACGAAACGGTAATCCGGACGGACCACAAGGCACTATCATTTCTGAATTCTTGTAAATTGACACACAGTCATCTGACCAGGTGGGTATTAGCTTTACAAGAATATAACTTTTCCTGGGAATACATAAAGGGGTCAGATAATAAAGTACCAGACACACTTTCCAGGGTAGATTTTATAGAAAATAAAACTGGTAGGGACCTTAAAGAGATAGAAATTTTTAGATTAACTAGAGAAGATAGAATTTTTGGTGAAGAGTTAAGTGATATTAAGAATATGCAAAGATCTGAAAGTAAATTGGGTAAAATAATTGTTAGTTTAGAAACGGAGGTAGATGGGTCTGAATATAGTACACGTTTTCAAGTATATCAAGGGATTTTGTTTAAAAAAGTAGAGAGTGGGGAGCGTGATTGGAGGTTAGTTATACCAGAAGGGTTGGTAGATAAAATTATTTGGGATTGCCATATAAGGTATGGGTATTTTGGGGCAAGAAAGTCTGCTAATGTCTTAAAAGAATCATGTATATTTAAGAATATGGAGAGGAGAGTTAGAAGAGTGTTAAGAGTTTGTGATTTGTGTCAGAAATCAAAAGTAGTGAACTATAAAGTAGAAGGGGAGATGAATTATATAAAAGTTGAGAGACCATTTGATTTAGTTGCAGTTGATTTGTATGGGCCATTACCCAGAGGTAGAGGTGGTGTGTTGTATGTATTTGTAGTTCTAGACACTTTTTCGAAATTTGTTAAGTTGTATAGTATTAAGAGAGCGACGAGCAAAGTGCTCAGCGAAAAAATAGTAAGAGATTACATGATTAATGTAGGAAAACCAAAAATAATATTATCTGACCATGGACCACAGTTTATAAGCGGCAAGTGGCGATAGACGCTTGGATGGGAAGGCATCATACCCAAGCATACGGCAGTGTACCATCCACAGTCGAACCAAGCAGAACGGGTGATGAGAGAGATTGGTAGGATATTTCGGGCGTATTGTCACGCCAAGCACACAGAATGGCCATCCTACGTTAAGAAAGTAGAGGAGTGGCTGAATTGTACCACCCATGAATCCACCGGATTTACGCCGCATGAATTGATCAGAGGAACAAGGCCACCCAGGATATTGGAACAACTCTTTGAATACCCACCAGAAAATCAAATTATGGACGTAAACATGAAGATCAGATTAGCAAATGAAAATTTACTTACAAAGGAGAACGGAGGAAACAGAGACACGATGCGAAGGGTAAATGGACCAAATATGAGGTAGGTCAATTAGTGTTAGTAAAGAGACATGATTTGTCAAGTGCCCAAGATACAGAAATAAAGAGGTTTTTCTTGTTATATGAAGGGCCCTATGAAGTTGTAGAATAAAGATGCAAAATGCGTATGTATTACAGGATCCAGCAACACAGGAAATAGTAGGTACTCAAAATGCGACGAACTTAAAGTTATATAGGTCACTTTAATGATAGAATTATATAGATAGTATTAAATGTTGTTTTATGTTTACAGAAGGGACTCTCCCCCATTTTCGGGCAGTCACGATCATACCAGTCCTGGCCGTGGTTTTCGGAACTTGGAGGCGGGCCATGGTTGGAGGATCTCCCTTCGGGCGGTGAACGCAACGATGGTCCAGCTCCACCAAAATTGGTCAAAATTTGAAAACTTACACCACATTTGAACGGGGAGGGGGACCCCAAAGGTACGTGACACAAATGATTTTTTTTTTATACACTCATGGTGCAGCGGTCTGGTGTACCTGTCACGTACCTGCACTGACTTAAGAGTGTCTGTAAATAATGGAGGCTGCACCTAAATAAAAGGCAGTGCGTACAAATTAAAATTTCAGTGTTAATGGCGAAGATAAATGTAGCCGTTGACAATAGTTTCAGTGTAGTCTGAAAAGACGAATTTTGTTGCAAAAGGGGTGGGGGTAAGATAGACAGCGGATTTGAATAAATGGTAGGAGAAGGGGGGTAGGTTTGGTTTAGAAGGGGACGTGAATTCACGTAGTGGATCTATCTTGTCCCAATTCTTTTTGCGGCAGAAACCCCGACTTTTCAGGACGATTACTGCCTTACTATCACTTATCATAGGAATGTTAGACAGCCTCCAGTGTAAATAGATACCAAAATTACTTTGGAATGTTTATAATTTTAAATTTATATCAATTTTAATAAATAAGTGACCAAATAATTGTAAATTTCTTAGTACCAGTGAAAGTTGGAATGTGTTGAAGTGTTAAATAAAATAAAACTTGTTGTCATACAAGAGATGTGGGTAATTTTGGGGGGTAGATTGGTGCTCATAGAAGTGATATAATAATGGAGTGTAGAAACTGCAAATGTAGAAAGTTAATTTAGTTATTAGTGTGCTATCGCTGTGGTGGCATGTGCCACAGTAGATAGCGGAAAGTGTTGGGGGTAATAGAGAGTGTTACCCCCATCGGAGGCCAAAATGGCGAAAATGCATGGCACACCTTTTTTTGTACAATTTCATATTGTACCTTGATAGAATTTCGTGCCGTGCAGTTAATGACGAGTGTAACATGCCTGAAGGTAAAGATGATTTCCCCGACTTTTCGGGCGATTACTCCCTTACCAGCACTAATTGTGGTTTTGGCTAGCGGTCAGCTATGGCCATAATTTAAGTCCCTTGACCATAGCTGACTTGAAATTGGTCTATATTAGAAATTGATGGGGGGTGAAACTAGGGGAAATCCTGGAAACTATGGAACAGCGGCTGCCACTCTGTCCGAGTAGGGACAGCAAAGCCAGGTGGTAGACCCGCATTAAGGGCGTGTAACTATATAACAAAGATATGTTGATATCTAAACCATTCAAATGTAACGCCGAAGCAAGGACAAGGAGATGTTCAATTCCTCCAACTATGCCGTCCTTGTGGACGCACATGGGCGCCACAGTCCAACAGAACAAATCAATAGTGTGTGTGGCCAGGGGTTGCTCAGGTGAGCAACGAATCCAAATTTTGTAACGTTAAAGATGATAACTCATTTTTGCACTAATTAAATGCTTGTATTATGCTTTGATAAATAAGTGTTCACATGTTTATTATACTGTGTTTATTCTGTTTTATAAATGTATTATTTTATTGTGTTAGAGATAAGGACTGATAAAAATATGTGTTTCATATAATTTGTATAAATTTGAAATGTGTTTGCAGTAAGATCATTCACCTTGCTAAGAAAGTCAGCTGATCCGCTGTAAAATGTCACTGATTAATGTTTGCCAATTTTCAAGGTAACTGATGTTTGGATATAATAATTCTAAGGTGTTAAAGAGTTTATTTTAAATGATGAGAATAATTTGATATAGTTAAGATTTTTAAATGATTTGTGAAAGATAGTAAAAGGTAAATTTTGGGTGATTGATATTTTATTGGGACATGTAGATCAGTCCAAGTTAAGTTTAAAGTGGTAATAGAGAGAATAATGTTGTTGTGAGTTAATGTAATAGAATTTGAGAAGTATTGATGGTGACACAGTAGATATGGGGAATATATGTAGAGTAATGATTGATATATTGAGGTAATAAGTAAATGATGATATTTTGTTGCAGTTGAAGTGAGGTAATGAGAATGGTAATTAGGGGATGGTAATTTTGTAAGAGGGGATAGGGTAGTGTAGGAGTCCGCAACAAAAGGGTTGTGATGGGAAGGGACCGTTTAGTGCCGGAAAGGGTTGCCTTAGGTAGAATCCAGGAACCAGATTAAGGGAATGAGCTTTTGGGGGGGGGAACACACATCCTGCGTACAAAGGGTTAGAGAGTATTTTTTTTATATATAAGAGTAGAATGATGCTATTTGAGTTGAATAGTAAGTTGGGTTTAGAGATGTTTGATAGATGTTTTTTATAGAGATGGGTGTCATGCTAGTTAAAGTTGTTAGTGATATGAGAGTCAAAGAGGTAAAGATGATAAATGTATACATATCAATTTGTAAATCAAGTTCGTATAAATAATTAAATCACCCAAACTAATGGAGAATGAGATTGTTAAAAGATGGAGAGTCATAGTAAAAATATAAAATTTCAATTGAAACAAGTGACAATTTTAAGAGAATTCGAGAATAAAGCAAGATTGTAAAAGGTATAATTTTGAGTAATTGAAATGTCAATTTTATTGTTAATTGTATTAATACTTTGTTATTTTTAAATGTTTTATTTTATTATGTTTTTGTGTTTAAAGATAGAATTTTAAAGATGTTCAACGTATTTTCAGATGTAACTTATGTATAACTTATGTAGGTCAAGGTTCTTGACTTGACCCAGTTTGATCAGCTGATGGGTGATGTTCTATACTAGAACCGTTTTGGCAATGAAGTGATGCCAATTTTGTTTCTTAATTAATTTAAATAAATTTAAATAATTTTAATATGGAGAAAAATATATTTTAATAAATTAAAATTTTTTTTTGGAAAAAAAAAATTTTTTTGTGCCTGCCATCTAATTGATGTTTTGAATGTTGATTATATTATTATTTGTGTTTATTAATAGTTTTTATTGAATTGTATTGTTTAGGATATATGTCTAATCACATGTTAGGATAAGGAAGTTCATATTTTTAATAAATGTTCAACTTATTTATTTTCTAATTATCAACAATAATGAAGAGAATTATTCAATTCAGACAAAAGATTTGTATTTTGATTTTTTGAGAATAATGGTAATATAGATTTGGTTTCAATTTAAAGGAAACTCCTAAATTGGATAACAAGATTTGATAGGATGTAGTTATAAGTGTGTGTACGAGCCCAGTAACTGCTAAAGGCAGCCCAGTGTGCATGATAAAGGGGAACATATCGGTTGAGGATCTGGCATGATATAAGACCAGGGATTTGGATTTTGGGGTTGCATGTTAGAAGGTGAGGTGCGCTGTGGTGCGTGTCTGTTCGATTTTATGGTGTTGGGATCTCGCATAGAGAAGTCCAGTAATCTCGTTCAGATGTGGCCATAGTCGCCAAGCCAGGGGGGTTGTTTACCCATGAAGTATAAGAGCTAAAGGGGGTTGTTGGCACCATATCCTCACCGGTCCTCTTAGGGGTTTTAGCAATGAGATTTCTTCTGTTTCGACAGAAGACCGCTCATTGGGGGGGTATTGTAACGGGTCTAATAAAAGGATTTTTTATTTTATTAATTTTTGGGGATTTATTATAAAATATTCATAAACTCATTTTCCATCTGGGTATACGGCCATGTGTTTGAATAAAGCATTGTGCGAACAAAGAAAACAGTACGCAGTAACTGTTGTGAAACATTGGCAAAAGAATGTGCAAGACGTCAATTCTAAGAACTTAACGTTTGTGTGACACCTGCGCCCAAACGCACTACACCAGCATGTGCGCAGACCGACGCGGAGTTGTTGGACACAAGATGGCTTAGAGAAGAATCTTTGTTCACCACGCGGTCGGGGCTGGAGGAAATAAAACTAAGCCCAACCTCTTTTGTGACGTCAACCAGTGCTTACCAAATGTCATCCATGTCAAACACACAAAAAACCACGTGTGTTGAATGTGCCACAGCAGAGACGATCAAATAGAAGGCATCGGTGTCCGTCGTTTTAACTAAAATTATCAAGTAGTGGGGAACATATAGACGCTGCCCCAGTTCCTTGCCGAATTTCGCCTGAGCAGGCAGCTCGCAAAACAGGGCTCAACAATGACATCTTAAACATCAAATTAAGAGTGTGCCGTTTTGTAAAATTACGGAAGTGCATACAGTTTTGAAGAATGACATCCTAAATTAGTTTCGGAAATATTGGTCGAGTTTTAATAAGTGATGCATCACAAAGTTGAGAAGACGCCACGTGCCGGCAAGGGGTATATGTAGTAATTGCAATAAAAAATGGGGAGTGTTTCTATTCAAAGGGTTTTTGTCAAATTAGTGTGAATGTGGGTATGAAAAAGCAGGCTGGGCTGTCTGTATTTTAAAATAAGGTAAGATGCTAGAATAAGATTACAATTGCATTGTCGTAGCCATGAAGTGAATCACAGAAAAATATGTATGTATGTATTTCATTTTCTAAATTTTGAGAAATGGTTGACATGAAGGTTTAAAAAGTTTAATAAAGAAAATTTTAATTTAATTCTCTTCAAAAATGAGTTGCGTAAGTGATTTGTGTAACCTGTAAACCATGCTTGCATCCTACGTTTGTGTGACCGGATCTTGGCCCGAGAAAAAACAATTATATAAGGTAGGTGGAAATAAATAAATAATGTAAATGTATTTGTATTAATAGATAAAATAACTTCACAACATGTACCCATTGTATCTACCTGTAATGTTTTTGATCAAAGTTTCAGAATCGTCAGTTATTTTATAAACTCGAGTATTGTCCTCAGTACTCCCTGTATCTCTTTCCCATCACTGAACAATTCATCTCACTTTAGTATAACTGAGAATGAGACTGTTTTAGTAAAAGGTCAGTGTTCATATAACTATAGGTACTGGATGCTCATATAGTAAAACACTAAAAACAAAATGATCTACTCAATTACGAGGGGCGGTTGGAATGTAACGTGCACTGGAACATAACAGGAGAATAAAATGTCGCACAAAGTGACAGGTCGTGCCATCTTATAGTTTCATTCACCTGCTACTATTCCAAAACTTGTTGACCCATGCCCTCTCATTTTCTGTAGGTTGCCATTGTTAGGGAGTTGAGTATGGCTGCTATGTCAACGCATCTAAAACAAGTGACCATCGCATCACACAGTGCATCGCCACCGAAATAGGCATATCAAAAGAACGAGAAGCACACATTATTGCACAACTGGGCTACTGTAAAATCTGTTTGCAGTGTATGCCATGCAAAACTCACAGAATTCAACAAACAATAACAAAAGGAATGTTGTAAACAGCTTCTGAAATGTTATCGTGATGAAGGAGGCGACTTCCTTTTCAATATTGTGATGGGAGACGAAACTTGGATGCATCGTGAAAAATGGCAGAGCATGGAATACCACACTTTGGTTTGCCACAATCAAAAAAAATTCAAACCCTCTGCAAAAAAATTCTCTTGATGACATTGTTCTGGGATTCCAAACACATGTATGTGACTGACTACCTGGGTTGGTTGTAAATTGTGTGTGATACATGGAGACATAAAAAAAAACACCTTAGGAGACATGTGTGTCATGTTCAACAATCTACGGAGCCGATAATTCTTGGCCACACACATTGCACGAAACCGCCAATGCTCTTGTGAAGTTGAAATTTGAACCTACTCCACACCCTCTATACTCAGCAGATTTGGCACCCTGAGATTTTCACTTCTTTTGCAATTAAAGAGGATATTAAGGGTTTCATTTCAACATGGATGATGAACAGAAGGACCCAGTGAGGTTGTGGATAAATGAAAGACCACCACCATTCTTCATTTAAAGAAGGCGAAAACTGGTTCACTGTTGGAAGAACTATGTAGCTGTAAATGGTGACTATGTGGAAAAATAAATGGAAGTTTTTGTAGCAAAAATGTACGGCATAAATGTACTTTTATGCCATACTTGTTTCATTTTACTATCGCTTTTCATTTGTGAGTTAAGAGCGACTGTGCATTACATCTCAGCCACCCCTCGTTCTTAAGTGCCCACAGTAATAAAATGCATAAATTACCTGGAAATATAACAGAATCGTTGGTATCTGACTGTGAATCAGAGCGGAACGTGAACTTTTTAGCAACAGTTGTTGACTCATGATCTTCTGTGTTCGCAAAGCGAGACTGAACTTTACGATACTGTGGCGAACATGACGAGAAAGACCCAAATACAACACTGTCTTCTGGGTCATCAGTGTCTTCTCCAATGTCATGATTATACCGATCCAAGCGAGCTAAAACAAATCATTCTTTATCAAAACTTCCGTATATTTTAAGAATAGTCAGTCATTCTAAAATTATCATGTAGAATATTGTTTACTGTAATAAAAATTAAACTCTCATCCTTTGGTTTCACACAAAATTTAATTTATCTAAAGTTGCCATAAAAATTAAAATTTTTCTCTATTAATTTCCATTCAAATTTTGTCTTGTCTACAATTTACTTTGAGAAAAACATTTCTTTTTCAGAAGGAAATACATAATTACAAATTGCTATCACACACACACACACACACACACACACACACACACACACACACACACACACACACACACACACACAATAAGAAAAACGAATCATCTACACTACATTTCCTCTATTATTAATTACAAAACTGCACTTGAAAATCACATTTTTAATCATGGTTCCCATAATCATATTAGAATGTGGCAATTATAATACAGTCAACTCCCAATTTTCCGGGATCGGGTCAACCGGATTGCGGATCAACCAGGAAAATATATCATTTAAAAAAATTGTAGTTTTAGCAAAAATGTTGATACATTCTACGCTTATAATGACTTTATTACAGTATTCTTAAGCCTATTATTTTCAGTGTAGTACTGTAGCAAATAAACCACTAGTTGTATTATAAGCAAATGACAGTCTGTTTAATGTGTTACGATACAATTTGATGGCCTCTTAACACTGCGTGCGTGCGCGATTAGAAGACGCAACGCACTGCATCCCACGGCTTATCTTAGCGCGAACTGGCTTTAGGCACAGAGTGTAGCGGCATGTGCCGACTCTGACCTTGACAGTCAGTCATTCTTTGCATTGTGACTCGATTGTTTTATCGATTCAGAAAAACTAGAGATTATAGACAAATTTGAGAAGGGCCAAACTGTTAAATTGTTAAAGGACAAATATGGAATTGGTGATCAAACGGTTCATGATTTGGTTAAGAAAAAGGTGGAACTTTTAAAATTTGCATGTTCTTCTGACTCATCATCTAGCAGGACGAAACGGAAAACTATGAAGAAGTCGACGTATGAAGACTTGGACTGAGGTTTACTCGAGTGGTTCAATAATCAATGAGCACAAGGGAATCCTGTAAGTGGACGAATATGCGCCGAAAAAGCTAAGTTTTTTCGAAGCTTTAGGCCTAGAAGGAAATTTTGACGCATCATCTGGCTGGCTGACACGTTTCAAACAATGTCACGGCATAAGACAGTTGGAAATCCGCAGAAAAAAATTGAGTGGCGATCAAACGGCAGCAGAACAGTTTTGCAAATACTTTAATCGGGATTATTTTGGAAGTGCTTACCAACGAAAATTTTAGAATCTGAAAATGAAAAAAGTGCGCCGGGACACAAAGTTAGTAAGGAATGAATAACGGTAATGTGTTGCTCTAGGCGGCTGGGTCGCAAAATAAGGTAGTCTATTTTAAAGAAAACACCAAGTGCTAAGAAGCAAAAACTATTAACAGATTATTTTTAGCGTGTTTAACACTGAACTCTGTACATATTGTTCTGCTTGTAAATATACTATTTTAATTGACAAAGATGTGATTTTAATAATTTTTATTGTGTAATAAAAGGTATGTACTACCAGTGGCGGCTCGTCAGGTGACGCAGGTGAAGCGCTGCTTCACCTAAAATAACTGGTTCAATGTGTTTCTTTTTACACAAAATTATTTTCAATTTTTAGTAAATTTTATGTTTAAAAATATTTTCTTTAATTAAATTTCGTCTGTATAATAATTAAAATAACATTTACAAGCGATGGAAATAGGTTACAGAAGCTGAACTTCGCTGCGATCACATACAAGCCTACTGGTGGCGGAAAGCGCTGAGATCATAGAAGCAGCTTTCTGTACCTCGAATGCTGCATCAGTTAATACGTCACTAACAACGCTCGGTTTATCACGGTTGCCATGACAACGTATTCCGTACTCAGTGTTCCCCCCCCCCCCACACACGTGAAGCAGTGTCGCTGGCTGTTTCTCAGTGGTGTACGTGCAGTGCTTTACCTATCCAGCGCGTTTGTTTTGTTCGTTGTTCGTGGTGTGTGAAGTTTTTACAGAATGTTTCCTTCATATGATCCTGTATGTGTTTTATTAGAAACACCATTTTCAAGATGGAATAATGATGATAAGAAAGACTTTTTAAGCTGTGAAAAACCTATGTCTATATTGAAAGTAAATAAGGTTGCAAAAATAAAGGACAAGGTGTACAATCGCAACTTTAAACAAAATTGGTATTCAACGTTCGAGTGGTTGTGTGGCAGTTATTATTTAAATAAACTTTTTTGTATGCCCTGCTTAATTATTAGTGTTAAATCAAGTGCGTGGAATAAGAACGGCTTTGATGATTTTGGTAACGCTACTCGTGCTCTTTCCAAACATGAAGGTTCTTCTGAGCACATGCGTTGTGCATTGAGTTTTTCAAAATTAAAGAAAAATTTAAGTACTATCGAGGATGCTTTGAAGGAAAATTCTAGGTTGTATATTAAACACTTCAATGACAACGTTCGGCTTAACAGACGTTTCATGCATCTTCCTATTCGTGCAGTTCTTTACTTGGGTAAACAGGTAAGAGTTATCATCTATTAATCGCGGAAATTTTAAAGAACTGCTAGAAACCTTCGTTTCGATAAGCCCTGTAGATATTCAAGAACACTATAAAAAAATCTCACCCGTCTTTGCCGGCAATTCTAAGACTATTCAGAATGAAATAATTGACTGCATTTCACAATATATTGATGAGCACATCGCAAAGGAAATAAAAGATAGTACATTTTTTTCAATTCAAGTGGATGATTCCACAGACATTGTCCACAAATCTCAATGTAGCATCATAATTAGATACGTTATTCCCGGAGGAAAGCTGGTGGAAAGATTTTTGGGATTTTATTATGTTACTTCCAGTCGGACTGCCGACGCACTGTTTCACGTTGTGTCAAGGTCCCTCGAAAAATTTGACTATAAATCAAAACTTATTGCCCAGTGTTTTGATGGTGCAAGCGTTATGTCAGGAGAATTAAATGGTCTTCAGGCAAAAATCAAAGAAGTAGTGCCACAAGCGGTTTTTGTTCATTGCATGGCGCATCGTTTGAATTTAGTGCTACAACAAAGCTGCAACAGCATTTCGAAATGTCGGATATTTTTTGCGACTGTTAACGGTTTACCCTCTTTTTTCCACAGTTCTGCTAAGCGAACTTACGCAGTAGACACAGTCATTGGAAAACGAATCCCTACTTCCGTTATTATGCGATGGAAGTCTAATTCAAAAATTGTGAATACTATATACAACGAATGGGATTCATTAAAAGAAGTATTCACTAAAATTGTGAACGATTCAAATTATGATCAAACATCAATTAGGCAGAGTGATGGCTTCTTAAATAAATTTAATGATTTTGAATTTAGGCTTTTGGTTGTCATTTTTAATGATATTTTTGGAGCCACGGATGTTCTCTTCAATGTGCTACAAAAGAAGTCATTTGACATTAATTTCTGTATCTCGCAAGTTAAAAATACTCAAACACTCATAAATAGCAAAAGAACTGATGATGCATTTATTAAAATTTTCGATTTAGCTGCTTCAAAAACAACAATTCCAACTGAATACCATGAGTTGAAGAAAAGAATTACACTCACACGTGATCAACTTTTTGAAAAATACA
The DNA here is from genome assembly GCA_034769895.1 of Magicicada septendecula. NCBI lineage: Eukaryota > Metazoa > Arthropoda > Insecta > Hemiptera > Cicadidae > Magicicada > Magicicada septendecula. The sequence goes on along the minus strand of CM068376.1, from coordinate 185,304,851 downwards.
AAATTCTGTATTATGAAATTTTAGATAACCTTTCAGTACAAATAACCACACGTTTTAATGATATGGAAAAGCTTCAGTTTGTTACATTAATGGATACTTCAAAGTTCGTAACGTATTCTGAAAACTTTCCCACGGATGCATTAAGTAACTTAAAGGTGTGCTACTACCCTAATCTGTTTACCGATTTCCAAAGACTGAAAAACGAATTACAGCTTATTTACGAGGATAAGCAATACAGACAAATGGAACCACTAAATTTTATGGAACTTTTAGCTGACAACAGGAACATCTTTAAAGAAGCTTACAAACTGTTTTGTTTAATAGTAACTATTCCATCCACTAGCATTTCCGTAGAACGAAGTTTTTTTTGTTTAAAAAGAATAAAATCATACCTGCGCAATACAATGACAGAGGACAGACTTACTAGCTTATCAAAAATTTCCATAGAAAAGGAACTGCTAAACGAATTAATTAATGTACAACCATTTTATGACGACATTATCGACAAGTTTGCGTATTTGAAAGAGAGGAGAATTGACCTTGTGTTCAAGAAATACAATGCAAGCCTGTAAGTACTTACTATTTTTAACTACTATATTTGTAAATTTTATTAACATACTTTTCTTTTGTCTCCATATGTTATTAATGATTCCAAAACAGGAAGAAACATATTCACATAATTTATGGGGGGGGGGACCTGCCACCGATTCTGCTTCACCAATCCTCGAAGCCACGAGCCGCCACTGTGTACTACTTTACTGTATGCACATATTTTATTTTTAACTAAGACCTTCATTTAAGCACTAGGTTACAACTTTTGCTTTAACCGGGATTTTGACTTATCCGTGATCACCCTGCCGGTGATTATCCCGGATAATCGGGAGTTGACTGTACTGTGTATTCCCACATTATAATACACAAAATGCTAATAAACAAACTCAAAAATTATAATGAAAAGTATAATTTAAAATACAAATAGAAACTTATAAGAATTTCAGATGACAAGACTATACAAATCAAAATCAAAATGTATGATAAAATAAAGTATTCTAGTACACAATGTTTTGGCTTCACATAGACCACAGCACTTTCTTGGGAGAGGGGCAGATTATCTAGTTATCTAATTATTGTGGCAGGTCAGAAATGGTAAAAATTAAAAGGAATATATTTTAAGTACTATGAAAAGACTAATAATCAACAATAGTGGAAAAGAGGTTCGTTTGTGCAAGAATCAACCCAAAAACAATGCAGACTTCCACTCAGGATTTGAGAACGGGCAATATCCAGTATCTACTCTCCCCAGATGTTCTAGGAGAGAAGACACCAGTATGCTGGCCAGTAAATTAATTATAATAAAAATTTTTGTTTTGTTTATTATAAAAAGTGCATATTATTATAGTGTTTTTATATATTAATGTGAAAACTCAATAATACTAAAGGCATACTATATGTAATTTTCTTTACATTATTTCATTATAAGTAAAGAATTTTATCTACTAGTAAGTGTTTGGAAATTTTTGTATAATAGTTACCATTGCTCTATAATAAATATATAAAAATCATTATTATTAATGCATCTTTTTCATTCTTTCAAACAATACAACCCAACTTTTAATATTACAAGAAAGTTAGTAAATTATCCATGCTTTTGGATTAATCATGGCTCTCATCTCTCTTCACTACCCTGGATAATCAGCAGGGTTTGAGTGTATCAAGTTTACAGTATGAATCAGGCTGCTCACAGACAGTCAACACCACAATCTGTATACAGTTCGTCCACCTGTCTTGTGTTTTTTAAAGTATTTTGTGGACAAAGACATTATAGTTTTCTCACACAGCTATGGGCACTACTGGAAGCATAGAACAATACTACATCCACATTAATCTCAGCAACATATGTACAACAGGTTTGATGAAAATTCACCTACGAGGGTCAGTTGAAAAGTTTGTGGAGTGATAGCTTAGCGGTAGAACTGAAATTTTTCGTGTGTTGTAAGATTTCATGTAGAACACCTGTTAATTCCTAAATCTGTCTGTCAGTTTCTTAACTGTTTACCAGCAGTTCAAAATTTATGTGTCACACATATTCTGAAAAATTGGCAAAATCAAATATCGTGCTGTGTTCGAAGTGTCTGCTGAAAAAGATCTAGCGCCAATTGAAATTCACAACGAAATGGTAAATGGTCATAAGATGTTACGCTTACACAAACAATAATTTGTAAGTGGGCACTCAAGTTTAAACGTGGTCGTGCAAGCACTGAAGATGGATTTCCTAAGTGGATGCCAAAAAAGTGCAACAACTCCTGATATCGATACAAAAATTTCATACACGGTGTTAGAAGACCAGCCATGGTGAGTGGATTACATTTCTGAGATCAGAGGTACCTCTTATAATTTGTCCGATAAGGAAGTAGTCCTACCATATCCATCTGTTGTTTTCCAACTACAAGTTTTTGTTCAAAATTGAACCTCGTTTTCATGCAATAAGAATTCGTGGATTTTGTTAGTTGTGTAGTAATGAATACTGAACTGTATAAATTTTTCACTTACGTATTCTGGGTACAAAGTACAATATGTAGTATATTTCTTCCACTCTTTCTTCATTTACTAGTGTAGAAATGTAGTTCACGAACTGGGTAATGCAAAGATCTTTTTTTTTTCATTTGAAAACATACTAAGATCCAGGCACATATCCAACACCGTACAGAAATAACACACAACTGCAGGACATCAACTGACATTCATTAACTTTCTCAGAAGCTTTCACAGAATGTCTACTGATGTCCATCTGCCTAAAAGTGATTAATAAAAAAAATTACACATAAATTTTCACTTACTATCAAAATAGCTTGTGTCTTCCTCATGATCTAACTGTGGCATGAATTCTGCCTTTTGTCTTAGTAAAGAATTCCAGTCAACACCGTGGAAATACGGATGCTCTTTTACTTCATGAGGGCCTCCTGTTCCCAATCTGTCACGAGTGTTCTGTTGCAACAATACTGTTATAATGTCCTTTGCTTCTGGCTGTACTGGCCAGTCATCTTCAGATGGCCACTCAATATCATCTATAATCACACACAAGCAAGTTAATGTGTTTTAATTTTATACGTTCCACATATGATAATATACAACAATCAATTTTAAAACACTGGTTATTTGTATATAATAAAAAATATAATTAACTTAAATTACACGAGGATGGTTTCACTTTGCTATCCACATTTGAAATACACTAAAACTAATTATGTTAACAAAGTGTCATTACATCAAAACATTTTTCACTAGAGATAAATAGTTCCAAAACTTTACTTCCGCTTCAGCTTATTTACCTGACAAAAATTAAAACAACAAAAAACTGTATATAAGTAGCCCAATATAATACTGTAATTTAATACATGACAATAACACATGTGATTCAATGAGGAGGAGAAAAAGAAGTCTACAGAATACATGGAAATCAATAAGTCAGTCAGAAAAGCAATAAAGTAAGACAACAATATACAGGAGGCCAAACTGCCCAAAAGAAATGAAACATGTGTTTGTGACCAAATTTGATGGATCTGAAATTAATAAAATCAGGGTTCAAAATGGTACACAGGAAGAAGTATTAAAAATAGAATTACAAAAGTATCTAAAGATATTATACCAAACTTTAGCAACAAAGCATTAACCACTACAGCATAACCTACAGCAAGTACAAAAAAAAAGAAAGGAAAGAATACAAACTTGGAAATTCAACTAAAAATTAGAAAATCCTTTATTCTGAAATGCAATTACAAATAATACGGTGCCAGTTAATGATGGTATAATTTTATAAATGCTAACAGAGGAAAACAGGATTTATTGAAATAAATAAAAAAACCATTAATTATGCATAAAAATATGTGACAGGTAAGACTTAAAAATTATCACTCTATAACTGTCCCCAATTTATAAGCTCCTTAGAAAAATAATGACAAATAGATTAACAGTAAAATTTCATGGGTATCAGGCAAAAAAGCTAGAAAGCAATTAACCCCTTAATGGTTCATTTAGTCGACCACAGTGTGGACCTAAAACAGTTTGTCAGATTTTTTTTTTACAATGTGACCACAATTTTTTTCCTTTAAAATGTACATATTTTGTCTTATTATAAAAGTAATACAGAAATAATATAATTACTGTATATACCAAAGAAAAACTCACATTTTCCATTAATTTTGTGACGTTGAATTTTTGACATAGTTTCCAGTCAATGTGAAAAACAATTGACACCTGAGTTTCTCTCTACAACTACATTCTAATCGCTATTGTGGACAATTCTTAATGTATGTTTTGAGCACACAACACACCTAATAGGGCATGTTGTGGAAAATGCCACAGATGAAGTTGTAGTGGATCAGTTTCAAGAGGGTCTTCCTCTTTTTGCCTATCGTTCTTTAATGTAGTGTTCTGCTATGACATTTTCATCCAAAGCCTCTCTGAATTCAACTGATGTTATTTTTCTACCACGTTCTACATGAATAGTGTGAGATTTTTACATTCATACAAATATTTAATAGGTGAGACAATTCTTTTTTTGTACCACATTTTTTGGCTCTTTTGTTCAAACGGGTGGGCAAATTACCATGTAAAACAAACAAGACTTGAAACAAACATTCATTTCAAGTGGGAATGAATAACATGAAATACAGTTCAACATAGTGGCAATATGTAGAACTACTATTATACACAACCATGTCGAAATAGTCGAAATAGTTTGTTAGAAAACAAAATAATGTTAGCGAAATCACAACATATTATCTCATCAGCAACACTTTTTGAACAAATTGACTAAAGTATTATCTCATCACGAACCACTAAGGGGCTAAATACAAACAAAAAATGCTGACAGAATGAGTCAATAAAGACCACATATGGTAGGGGCTATTTATTATGATCACTTTTCACCACTGTAGATTTGATAATAGTAACTGAAAGATAATAATGAGTGACCCTGTAATGAAGATGCAGTGCAATGCTATATTTATGGTACTTTTATGTACAAGGTTCCACACTATATGAGTGTATATACTCAACCACACTATAATTTACACTATATTAATGGTATCAGGTATATTTTATAATTCTAAATGAATTACAGTATACGCATTAGAATTAGGCCTAAAATTTTCTAAATAAAAAATAAGTATGAGTGAAAACTTAAGTGAACAGAAGTAAAAAACATGTGGTCCTTTTTAATTCATTACACACTTTTGTAGACACGCCTAGGTGATTTAAATAAATACATAACATGATACTTTATTGAAAAATGCACAAAAGATTTTTACAGAAATTAAAAATACAAAAAACTACATGCTATGTAGTGGTGTGTTCTCTTCTTCATGTCATTATACATAAATGTCTTGTGTTAATTAGGAAGAAGACGTTGACTATGAATAAATATATTATCTGTATATATTCATTTATGGATCACACACTTGTGATAATCATAACAGTTCATTTGATTTTATAAAAATCATTATCGTAATTGCAAAACTCTTTTTTTACAATGTTTGTGAAATAAAAGGTGTTTTTTTCTGTGTTACTAGTGCAAAATTGAAAATTACTCTCACTCATCTTGTGGATTTATTTATTTGATGCCCTATAATCAAAATATAATTATATCTGACTACTTCTGCTTACATAAACCAATAAAAAAATTTCAAAAATTATTAACAGTCCCTATATTTTACAACAAAATTGGTTTTTAATTTTTGGTAGAAATTTCCACTTCATTTAAATATAATTTTTAAATAAACTTTTTTTTAGATCATCTTTCTTTAAATCTTTCTGCAGTCTTTCTTTAAATCTTGTCAATAACGTGTTTATAATGTAATTTTTACAAATTCCATTGCTCTGGGTTAGAAAAATTATCCTAAAAGTTCTATAGCTTGGCATACTCCTGGACTTCACTGGTACTCATTCTTTTATTCATATTCTTAGTAACCTTCATCTCCTGGAGCTATTGCTTCTAATGTTGAAGCAACTGTCTCACAGATACCTTGTTCTGTGAGTTTACTGCAACAGAATAACAACAATGTTTTCATCATTGCCACTCAGCGCTCATCTCTACTTTTATCAAATCACTATATTATATATTTTCTTCTGGCAGTTCTTCTATTGCAGTTGTTTAATCACATTTACTCACCATGCATTATTATTTATAAAACAATACTTTCTCTTTCTTCCCTCACTTAAACCATCCAGAAGTAGCTACAAAATTGGTTTTTCCCACTTGTATTAGCAAGATCCTTGGCTTTCTTACCCATCACTGGACCACTGACACTACAATCTGTCGAAAAAGCATTGCTCTTATGGACTAAAGTTCTGACAAATGTAATGCCATTATTGTACTCTGGTCGAGTTACTGTGAACACCTCACAGACACTCCCTCTCTCTCTCTCTGTAACGGTACTAACCCACCCAGGGATAATTTTGTAATAATTGTAAATTTGATTTGGGATTATAAACGTCATGCATGTATTAATGTCAAGATCGTCAGCCGAGTGCAGGAGATAGCTATTTTTAGCTACATGAACTCTGAACTATGCCTGTTAGACAAAGCGCCATATGACGTCAGGGCCAAACCTTTGTTTACGTCACTTTGGAATGTCAAGCTAATTTAACAACGCTTTCAAATCTGGCTACATAACACGATTAAAACAATGCAATGTAACCATGTGACCCCACACCATCTCAGAAATCAACGTAGTTCAAATAGCCCCAGTGCAAATTACACTCTCGTGCTGTACAGCCGTAAAAAGTTCCAGAACAAAATTGCGGGCGCCTGTACATAAAAATGTGATTTTAAACAAAAAATAATAATTTGAGCCACGATGTAACTATATAGTGATTAATTTAAATTGAAATGGCAGTTTACGGCAATATAAAAACAGTGAAAGAAGAAATATGAAAAGTGATAGAAAATCCGCGAAGAGACTGGATTATTACGGGTCACCAAAAAATGAACAGCTAAGTAAACAATGGAGAGACTAAACCCAGAGTTTGGTTTTTTCTCTTTTCAGAATTAAAAAATGAAAGCATTCAAAATTAAAATCAATATGAGCTCAAAAGGGAAATATAAAATATGTACCGGGTGAGAGTGTGTGTGTGTCATAATAATAGTAAGGGGTGCTGGTTTGTGTATAATAAATAAGTCGATATATAGAATTTTGATGGATTTTAGTTATAATTTACAGTTATAAAATATAGTATTTTTCGTAAAAATGGGGAGTTAAATGCCTTGAAATGATTTGTAATAGAATAACTAAAGTAACTGACAGTGTTGAAAAAAAAAAGAATGAAATACATTAATTTGCTTCAATTTAATAAAAATGATTTTGTTGAGAAATAATTGAGTAAGTTATTTACAAAAAACAAAAATCAACCATTTCTGTTCTCCAAAATATGCTCAAACGAACTCTGGACCTAGTAAGTATTTGTTTATGAAGTTTGGTAACAATTAAAGACGGCGTCCGACAGCAGACATAGGACACAACAGTTTCATTTGTAAACAAAGTTAAAAATAAAATAAAGTGTAAGTCATAAAGATAGTTACAATGGCGTCGTGAACAGAGGATGTTTGCATAAATATTATTTATGCAAATGTGGGCCTGTTTTGGAGAACAAAATGGTTGTTTGAGGTAGGTAAAGAAAATATAAATGTTATGTATTAAGGTTATGATATAATGTGATATAATCTGTTTATGTGTATTGTAAGAATTAAATAGTCAAAATGAGTATTAGTGAAAATATTAACAATGAAGTCAGCTTCAATCACAGAAATATAGAAAGTCAATTAACTATTGAAGTAAGCGAAATCGAGTCGATAATAATGGAAGGTGTAGCGAATCAATCGACGCCTATCCCAGTTAAGAAAGATGATTATAATGATATAATGAGTATTTTACAAGCAATATCAAGGGATATTAATGAAGTAAAGAGTGATTCTGATTTTAAATTCGATCAAATAAATAGTCGTTTTATGTCAATGACACTAAAATGAATGAACAAAATAGTAAATTTGATGAACTAAGTAGAAATTTTGGTGAAGTAAATGGTAAATTTGATGTACAGAATAGTAGATTCAATGAAATAAAAAGTAATTTCAATGAGATTAGAGACGAAATAAAACAACAAAATGTCTATATTAATAAAAGTTTAGAAGAAGTTGATGAACATTTTAGTGCTATTGTAAAACAATTACAAGACAAAGTAAATGAAAGTAGGCAAAGAAAAAAGGGGGTAGAAAATGGTAAAGAGACCGATCAATTAAACGAGAATAAAGACGATCAGGTAACATATAATAAGGTAAGTAGGGGTGAGAATAATGGTGATATAATTAAAAATGTGGTGTTAGAGAGTAAGGTCGTGAATAACGATAGTGATGATGAAGTTTTAGTGGAAGTAGAAATTAATAATGGAGTGTTAGTGAGTGTTGATGAGTTAGAGAAAGAGTGGAAAGAGAGTTTACAGGTAGAGGGGTTGCAGAGGGTAAATTTTCCCCGGGTCTATTGTGAACAAAGGTGTTCATTGGTGTTTTTGAAGGGCAAGAGTCCCTTAGCGGAAGACAAAGTGTCTTCAAATTGTCCCTTCAACATTTTTTTAATGTTGCTGTCTAATAAAAAGTCAATAAATAATAAAGATACAGTGCCATGGGCTAGTAACTTTTATAAAACAAAAAATACAGAACAGACAAATTTAGTAATAAAAGTTATTGCAGTTTAATTGAAATTTATTAATTTGTAATTATCATAAAAGTTATTAATTTTGTATTTTTTTTTTAAATAAGTAGTAATGTCTAATCACTTTACTCAAATTGTGTTTGAGTTAAATATAACCAATAAATCATAAATCTACATAAATAACAAAAAAAATTCTTACCTTCAATGAAATCCCTGTCACTTGGAGAGCATTCTTCACTGGAAGATATTTTGTGTACTTAAATAATGTACTAAATTTCTAAACTACTGAAACTTTTCTTTATGAATAAATCTACAATAACAGATAAAAGACAACATTCGAACACACTGGAACAAAATATCAATAATCCCATCATGGACTTGATCTTCTGCTCTGAACATAACCAACAAATTTTAATTGCACTACTGTTATCTAGTGACTTATTTTAAAACTATGGCATGGTTCATTATTGGTATAAAACGTATACCATTTTTAATGTATTATTCCAATCAAATTTAAAAAAATTTGGCCTTGGTCAACTTCTGTTCTAAACCATCCATATAAAAATATGTTTTTTCATGTTTTACACCACAACTTACAGAAAGTGATACTAACCCAACGGTAACATTAACCTTAGTCACAATAAGTGGCCTGTTCTGCACTACTCTTTGTTCAGCATGGTTTTCAAGAGCACCCTTTCAACAGTGTTAAAAATGGGAAATTATTATCACTGTAAAAATCCCTTATACAACAACAAATGATATTATAGTAGATTGTCTTACAAGTTCCTTATAGATACACTATTTATTATCAAATATCTACAGCAGAGTAGAACAAATACTATATAGATTAACCCACCATTCACAGTGTGTGCAAAGAGCTCCTCTGGAGTTTCTCCAAAGAAAGGTACACAACCAACTAAAAACTCATACAGGATAATTCCCATTGACCACCAATCCACAGGCTTCCCATAACCTTGCCTATAAACAAAAAGTCATTTAGGAATTAATAAAACAAATATACTAACAAATAACAGAATGTTACTTACTCACAAGCCTTTAGTATGAATGTAAATCAAGAGACAAGACCAATTATGTGTTTTAATATTCATGTTTAATATGGTAACCAAATCACTTGTACGAATTAATAAATTATTTACCTTAAATTATCCGCCGTGTGATTTCTTGTGCTTCGTCTATGACGCGTTTCAGAGCATATGCTCCATCATCAGATATTAAAAAGGTAAAACTATCACTCTTGCGAGATCGTTAAGAAGTTAAAATATCAAAATTTGCATGTGAACCGTACGCGGATTTGGGTGCGCACCCGTTCAAGTTCATTCTGTCACTGAGCGGTTGCTACCTTATCGTAACCCCAGCGAGCAGACTCAAGGCGGTATCGTACAATCGGTTGGATACAAAGTTCAGGTGGTCATTTAACACGATATCGCGACTCCTTGGGTTTGCATATGCACTGTAAATTTCAAATTCCTCCAAGGCATTCATGAAACGGCCCTCCTTACACACATGTAATGGTATTAAATTGGAACTAAAATCTGTGTAATTATGATTGTGTGAAGTCAGGTGTCGGGAGTAATTTGATTTGATGTTGTCAATGTTTCTTATTTTCTTAGGTAAATGTTCTCGAAATCGTTTAAGGAAACCTCTCCCAGTCTGTCCAATGTAGAAGCACTCGCAATCATTGCATGTTAGCTTATATATGCCAGTTTTTTCTTCTGGAGGCGTGTGTTTTTTCGGTTTGAGAATATCCAGTAACTTATTATTAGTCCTGAATGAAATAGTGAAACTATTATTATTCAATATAGAAGACAAAACCTTAGGCATAAAGCTAGTGTAATTAGTAGATATAAAAATTGTTTGCGTGTTGTTGTTTATTCGGGGTTTAAGCATTCTTTTTTCATGTTTTCTCAACAGTTTGTCAATGGTTAAACTATTGTAACCATTGGCAACCGCGATATATTTTATGACATTTAGCTCATCACGAAAGTCATTATCATCCAAAGGAATTGTCAATAATCTATGAATGAAACTATTGTACGCTGCCATTTTATGTGAAAGAGGATGATGAGAGTCTGCGTGTATTGTGGTGTCGGTGGTAGTCGGTTTCCTATAAATGTTGAACTTTAGTTTATTCATCTGTCGAGTGATGGTTAAATCTAGAAAGTTTATCTTGTTATCAACCTCTGTTTCAAGAGTAAACTGGATGTTTCTATTTATTTTATTTAAACAGTTTTTAAATAATTCGATTTGTCTTATAGTACCATCAAAAATTTAAAATGTATCATCTACATACCGTGCATAAAATATTATTTTATTTGTATATATATTATTGTTCAACAAGTGAGTATTCTCATAATAGTTCAAATAAATATCGGCCAGTAGGCCGGAGAGGGGTGAGCCCATAGCTAGGCCATCATCTTGAATGTAAAACGAGCCATTAAAAGTGAAATAGTTTTGTTTCAAAACAACCTCGAGTAAATTAATTAACTCATTTATCGTCTGTGTGTTCATGCAACTATTGTCAGATAAATTGTTTCTCAAAATCTGTAATGTATCTATGACTGGGATGTTCGTGTACAAATTAGTTATGTCGAACGACGCCAATTTGTGGTTAGGTTGTAGTTCAACAGATTTAATATCATTAATAAAATTATTGTTGTTCTTAATACTATAATTATTACGTAATTGTAAATTATCTTTTATCAAACGAACTAGTGCTTTTGCAGTTTTGAAGCCAGGAGCAGTGGTAAAGTTCACGAGCGGTCTGATAGGTACGTTATGTTTATGAATTTTAGGCAGTCCTGTGAATATCGGGGCTTTAGCGTTGATGGGCTTTAAGTAATGTCGTGTGCTTTCATTAAATGAATTGTAACATTTATTAATACAATTAAAATAATACATTTCTAACAACAACAATAAAAAATTAAACTCTGACCCCACTGAATTGTACGTCAGGGAACTTAACAATTGTATTCATAGATTATTGACAATCCTTTGGATGATAATGACTTTCGTGATGAGCTAAATGTCATAAAATATACCGCGGTTGCCAATGGTTACAATAGTTTAACCATTGACAAACTGTTGAGAAAACATGAAAAAAGAATGCTTAAACCCCGAATAAACAACAACACGCAAACAATTTTTATATCTACTAATTACACTAGCTTTATGCCTAAGGTTTTGTCTTCTATATTGAATAATAATAGTTTCACTATTTCATTCAGGACTAATAATAAGTTACTGGATATTCTCAAACCGAAAAAACACACGCCTCCAGATGAAAAAACTGGCATATATAAGTTAACATGCAATGATTGCGAGTGCTTCTACATTGGACAGACTGGGAGAGGTTTCCTTAAACGATTTCGAGAACATTTACCTAAGAAAATAAGAAACATTGACAACATCAAATCAAATTACGCCCGACACCTGACTTCACAAAATCATAATTACACAGATTTTAGTTCCAATTTAATACCGTTACATGTGTGTAAGAAGGGCAGTTTCATGAATGCCTTGGAGGAATTTGAAATTTACAGTGCATATGCAAACCCAAGGAGTCGCGATATCGTGTTAAATGACCACCTGAACTTTGTATCCAACCGATTGTACGATACCGCCTTGAGTCTGCTCGCTGGGGCTACGATAAGGTAGCAACCGCTCAGTGGCAGAATGAACTTGAACGGGTGCGCACCCAAATCCGCGTACGGTTCACATGCAAATTTTGATATTTTAACTTCTTAACGATCTCGCAAGAGTGATAGTTTTACCTTTTTAATATCTGATGATGGAACATATGCTCTGAAACGCGTCATAGACGAAGCACAAGAAATCACACGGCGGATAATTTAAGGTAAATAATTTATCAATTATGTGTTCTTGAGTTGTGTAATAAACCAGTATCAGTTTGTATAGGTTTGTAGGATATGTACAAAACCCCTCTACACATTTGACACATGTTGTAGTAAATATGTACCATTGTTAATAATATTCAATAGCACAAAATCATGTTGTTTCATTTAGCATAAAATAGAAATTGTTCTATTGTAAAATAAATATATGGTCACATAGTGCACAGTATATTTTATGTCAATGCAACCTTGTACCAAGGTTATGACATACAAACTGAAAGCACAAATGTGTCATTAAAAAACTGAAACCAATCTGGGCATCTTAAGACACCATAGACAGAGATAACATCACAGATAAATTTGTCAGTACATTTTGGCACACAGCAGCCTGAAGTTAGTTGTGTTGGCATCCACAACCACTAATGTAATTCACAACCACATTTCAGGTTTCTAAGTGGACAGAGGATAAAATGAAAATAACTGTTTGAATTATGTATATTTACTTACCATACATTTATGTGATCCTTCATTTATGTAACTGGAAATTGTCTTAAAGTTTGAACCCTCAAGTTAATAAGACTGTTGTTCATGCTGTGGCACATTTATGTAACTACAATATCATATAAGGCTTAAATCATAATAGATTAAAAATAATAAAGAAAAATGTTATAATTTTAAATGACTATTATGATACACTATTGTGAAAAACTTGCCACACGCATCTTTCACAACTTATAGATAAAAGACAGTCAATTTGTTAACAATTTTATAATGTTTATTTAGGATATTTTGGTTTGTCTAAAGAAACTAATATTTGCTACACACATGAATGTGCACACACACGAGAAAATGTGCAGCCATGTTATGAATCATATTATACTTTTCAGTTTGATTAGTTATATAAAATCAAGATGTAACCAAGTGAAACTCATCTTTTAGAATAGAATAACAACTAACATTATAAAGTTACACCTGAAATTCTTTGTACATTTCAGTTGGACTATGTGAACATAACAATGTACACAATAATTGAATGAAAATAAGAGAAGGCAGAAAATATTACTATAACGTTCCTGTCAAACTACTTCAATTACAAAAATGTTTGTCTTTGACAATCTGACCGCAATAATCTGTGATCATCCTCAAAAACTGAAACTAGCAGTGTAAGGACCTTGTTAAAAAGACTTATTAATAAGATCCTTCAACAAAGGTTAAAAAAAAGGGGGGGACAAAGTTGGTCGCATCCGCAGCATACTTTAAGCTGTACGTATCCCCTGGGTAGTGCTAAATGACCAGCAGTGTTGGCTAATAAGCTTCCCAAAGATAGAAAGCCAAACACAAAATGAAGCAAAGAAATTAACAATGAAAAAACAAAATTGTTCTTTTCAGGTCAAACACTGACAATCTTCAAAATCAAAAAGCAAAAAGAGCTAATTAAGAACCTAACATTTAATACTTTACATTGGAACGCAGGTGGATTATCCCAAGCAAAGAAAAATAACATATCATTACAACTCACCAAACATGACACTGACGTCTTCTTTATAACAGAGGCAAATATCACTGAAGAAAATAAGAACTACTTTGCATTTAAAAATTACAAAATGAACTACCTGTTTAAATCAAGACAGATAGCAAGTGGAATCCTGATAGGAGTGAAGGACAGTCTGGTCTCTGAATTTAAGGAAATGTCGAACCATGATCTGGCGGAGGCGGCAAGGGTTACAGTAAGTGATAGTACCACATATTTAGGAGTGGTGCTCGATAATAAACTCACCTTGAAACAGCATGCTGACAAAATCTGCGCAAAGGTCTCCCCAAAAACAAGTGTTCTGAAAAGACTAGCTGGAGTCAAATGGCGAGGAACTTTAGACTTGCTGAATGAAACATACAAAATCTACATAAAACCTAATATCATGTATGGTGGGGAAGCTCTTGCAACAGCACACTCCAGTGTGATTAATAGGCTTGAGAGAATTCAGAATAACTGTCTGAAGCTAGTAACTGGAGCAGTAAAAACAACACCAATAAATAGCTGCAATATATGAATTTACAAATACCAAACCTCTAGGGACAGAATACAGGTGAATGGCACAATTATTGTATGAAAAACTTATACATAGAAAGGACGACAACAAGTGGGTAACTGAAGTCCCAGCTGAACAAACACTGAAGACACAGAAGAGCTTCAAACGCCTAGTAATGGAAGAAATGAATATAAGCGAAAAACTGGAACCACCAACAAAGCCAATGAATCCACTAGACTATGTCGAATTTGACATAAATCTAGAGCTGATACAACCTATCAACAAATTTAAAGATCTCCCTTCTATAGTCAACCGGATAGCAATTAAAACTGTAAATACGTTATACGAGGGCTATCCAGAAAGTAACTTACGTTTTAGAATAAGTAATAAAAAAAAAAATGAAAGAAAAATTTTTTATTTACACACTTGAAAACTACATTCTTAGACTATTTTTCCACAGTCTCCATTCAAGTTCAAACACTTATCGTAACGATTTACGAGTTTTTGAAAGCCCTCATCGTAAAAATCTGCCGCCTGCGATTTCAGCCATTCATTAACGCCTGCCTTCAGCTCTTCGTCGTCTTCAAAGTGCTGCATTGCCAGCCACTTTTTCATATGCATGAACAGGTGATAATTGCTCGGTGCCAGATCAGGGCTGTATGGGGGATGATTGAAAATCTCCCATCCAAATTTTCCCAGAAGTTCTTGCGTTCGTGCTGCTGTATGCAGTCGGGCGTTGTCGTGGAAGAACAATACCCCGGAGCTCAACTTACCGCGTCGCTTATTTTGGATTGCTCTCCACAGCTTTTTTAAGGTTTCACAGTAAACCTCGGAGTTGATTGTGGTACTCCGTTCCATAAACTCTACCAGGAGAACCCCTTTTCTGTCCCAAAAAACTGTCACCATAATTTTCCTTGCTGACAAGGTCTGCAAACACTTCCTCGGTTTTTTGGGTGAGCAAGTATGGCCCCATTCCATGGATTGATTTTTTGTTTCACAATTAACGTACCTAACCCAGGTTTCATCCCCCGTTACAATACGGTCCAGTAGAGAATCACCATCCTTGTCATAGGCATCAAGAAATGACAATGCTGACGCCATCCGCTGGTTTTTGTGCATTTCTGTAAGCATTTTCGGGACCCATCGCGCACAAAATGTATGGTAACCAAGCTTTATCGTGACAACTTTATGAAGCAAACTACGTGAAATTTGAGGAAACTCATGTGATAGCTCAGTAATCATAAAGCAGTGATTTTCACGGATTTTTTTTATTGATTTTCTCCACCAGTTTGTCAGTAAGAACACTCGGCCGGCCACTTCGCACATCATCATGCACATTGGTGCGGCCATTTTCATGTCCATGGCCATTGGTGCAGCGATGAATGTCCACCGGTCTGCAGTTTTCTGCTTGCAGAAATCATATTACTGAGCGCACTTCACAGCTCACGGGATTTTCAATTGCAGCACTCATTTTAAAAATTATTAGTAAAGCACAGAAATACAAGACAAAACTATACCGGCCCCAGCTGGATGCGTACTGAGTCACGCCACCCAGTGTCACCAAGATGGCGGCGCTAGCCCCACCCCATCGCTGCCCACACTGAAACGTAAGTTACTTTCTGGACTGCCCTCGTATCCTAATGACAGATGGACCAGAATATACAGACGGATCAAACCTAAATGAAGAGACAGGAGCAGGCATATATATATAGTGCATTTTTTCCCACTATTTTGCACTAAATTCGGATGCTACAGTGTTTGAGGCCGAGTTGTTTGCAATTGATGAAGCCTTGAGACAACTGTTGATGAGACCTTGGCTGAGAAAGGATTCTGTAATTCTGGTAGACTCAAAATCAGCTATACAGGCTACTGGAAATAATGACTCATCCGAGAGCATCATAATACAGTCCATCAGAGATAAGAACAAGATAGTTAAAAATAATATTTTCAGAGTAGTAATACAGTGGGTGCCATCACACAGAGGACTGAAGGGAAACGAAGCAGCAGACGAGTTGGCTAAAACGGATACCTCTATAAAACAGAAACCTTCGAGACTTAGTACAATAGACAGAAGGATTAAACAACTTAAAAAAGCATTGCCAGACTTCCTTCCATCACAGAACCAAAGAAGACTTGAAAGGCAAACTATATGAAAATATATCTAGCCTCTACCCTAAGAAAAAGAACTTCCAAGAATATTATCGGTTGCCAATTTCCGTATGGCCACAGGACGCGACTGCTTAGCAGGACACCTCAACAGGATCAACATCCTCCCTTCTGGGATGTGCGCTCTTTGTGAATGCCCTGGAAGTAAAATGGACAAGGACCACCTCCTGGTCTGTGAAAAACTGGATGAAGAAAGACAAAAGAGAAAAGACTTACCTGGTCTTTATTGGGAAGCTAAATTGAGCCATTGGAAACAATAGGTTTAATTACACACACACATATATAAAAACACTTGGTACGTTTCACAGATTTTATTTAACTCTGACAGCTGTTTCGACTTCCTAAGCCATTGTCAAAGAGATGATAAGACTGTTGTTCATGCTTTCATCTCTTTGACAATGGCTTAGGAAGTCGAAACAGCTGTCAGAGTTAAATAAAATCTGTGAAATGTACCAAGTGTTTATATATTTTTTAAAAAACCTTTGTATTAAAATGTTTCACCAAGTGCCCAACGAGTCATCAATTAAGATCCTTCAACTACCATTCTTGTTTCTCAGGCCAACCACAGAATTCTGTGGGCTAAAACATCAAAGAAAATAGATGTCAATGAAAGTAGTATGGCAGGAGACATTTTAAGATGTTAGGAGTTTTAAAGTACATTTCAGCCACTGTAAGTTTAATACTTCACATTAACTTTCCTTTCCTCCTTGTTTTTTAATAATTTTCTTTTTTGATATGAAACTGTTTTGGAGAACAGGACAAAAATGAGAAAACATTGCACTTGGCCAAAAGACCATGAGTTTAAAAATACTCCTACATGATATCTAAATTGTGCGTGTTTTTAATTTTAATTTTTAAAAACTGATAAACCATTTTACATATTTTTATTTATCCAACAACAACAAAATCATCAAATTTATGAATGATAGTGTTGAGCTATTTGAGTCGTGTTATTTGCAACAAAATATGTTACCTCAAAATAACTTCAGGAGCAATGTATTCTGGTGTTCCAAACACTTGCTTATCAGAAAACTGACGAGTGTCTCTATCAATGTACACCTCATATAAATTTGTAGCCACTGCACAAGAAAACAGACCACATTATAAAAAAAAATCTAAAACAACAAAATGTTTTGGTAAACATTATTTAGAAAGCATACTTACATGACATCAAACCCATTTTACTCAATCCAAAATCTGTAAGTTTGATATGCCCAAGTGCTGTTATCAGTAAGCTGAAACAAATATTTTATTTAGTAAAATTAATTTTTACTGAAAAATCTATTTTGCTACTACTACTACACACAAAGTTACCTACAATTGTGTTACAGAGACACACAAACATGCTAAAAGGGAAAAACGACTCCCTTTGCTGGAAACATTTACATAGTAAAACCCCAATTCCACGAGTTTCACACATACATCAACAGAAGATACTATCAAACTTTTGATACTCTATTCAAATAGTCACTTAATGTGTGGTGAATATTTAAATAATTAAAACATTTCTTTCAGTCTTTGTTACATATACTTGAAGTTTCCCATATCATCATGATGTGCATCATAAAGATGATGGTACATATTTATCTTTGTATACAACATATATTATAATTATTTAGCAGAGCACATACAGTTTTCACCATTAATTTAAGAATAATTTACAGAATACTGAATTCCTTTAAGGAGTGAAATTTTATATTATAAGCAAATAAAAAACATTACTAAAATGAAATGATATATATCTGTGTCCCAGAGGCATAAGACACCCCTCCATTTTTTTATAAATAGAGCTTTTTATATAGTGTTAATGTACAGACTGTCCTCTTTCTTGTAGTATATTGCACTATCTCCTAGTTATTTTTATGCAGCCAATACGCATATTTAAAATAACACTACCTCAAATTGCTTCTTGAAACAAACAAATGTTTTTTAGCTGTCCTGTAAAGTACTGTGTATGTGACATGGTGTCTTATGCCTCTGGTGAACAGATATGTATAATCAACATAATAAAATTAATGGAATATGAACAGAATGCTGACTTCACATTTCAAATATCTCTACTTTAAACTAAACCAGTAAGCTAGGGAACAGAAAGATTTTAATGAACACTTCCAAACAGTATATGCAAATTCTACATGTTCCATACACCTGATTATATAATTGAATACCTCCATACATATTTTAAAACTCAACATAGTTAAATGTTGTTTTCTTTCTTTCTTTCTTTCTTTCTTAAATTCCAGAACCATGTTTTAGAAACCTGACCACAATTGGTCCATCAGTGAAGAACTAAATCCAGAGTCACCACCAACTTTAACATGTGATAAATACTTTCCCATTGACAAAAAAAAACCTGTTCAGTTAAAATAACTCCTATAATCTCCCAGTAATAAACAATTTTAATAATAGTACAAATTTATTAATTTTTAATAATTATAAAATGTAATAATAAATTGTAAAGTAGATTAAGGATATTCAGTAGTTCCGTTACAGGAGAGTCTTCAAGTTGCAGAGACCCTGTTGCTTAAATTTCTTTTATTATCATAATAACAGGTCTATCCACTTTTGATATTTAGTGGATGACACAAAGCACGTGAATTTAGATGGACTGTCTAAGAATTTGTAATTTTCCAACTTTCATGACAGACAACATTTTGACCTTACCAGTATCTTGGCATCACACACAGTTACCCGACATTCATACTTGCAAAATTATTTACAAAGTTAGAAAACTATTGTGTCAACTGTGTAACAGTACATATAATTACCAAAATACAAACATCAACAAGTAACAGTAATAATCGATCAAAGGCCATCAGAACAACCAACCTTGAACTTTAAGGGAGGAAGAAGACTAAAAATAATAAGCTAACTGAGAAGAATAAAGAGGAGATTAGCATTAATAAATAATTGACTATGAAAGAAATGAAGACAACAGACTAGAGACAAGACCAACGTTGACCCATTATACCCAACAGATCAGACAGTGAGAAGAAGAAAGAACATCCACAAAAGGATATTAATTAAATACGATTAATGAAATAAGTTAAATAAGGAAAAATCGAATTAACCCAACCAAGAGAAGAAATATATAAAGAAAAGAAATTAACACATAAAGAGAATAGAAAATAATGCTCATGACTGAGAAAAAAGAATTAGTATAAAACAATATGCAAACCCTATGCAATGACTTAACAATGGCATCAAACCATTAACAAACTATTCTAGGCGACTTGACTGTGACCATAACTCGAATTTAATAATATAAGGAAAAATGATCAGGAGAGTGAGATTAAAACTTGTACTAGTATGAGTTAATGATGTACAAAAGATAACAACAAGAGTGTATCTTATATAACATTTGTGTAAATGATATAGACACAGGGATATCAGAAAAACTGATAATCACCAATGATGTTGTAAATATAATATAATGAAACTGGAAAAGAAATACAAAACAATAAATTGTAAATAATAGTATTAGTACATTTAAATAATTAAATAAAATGTAGAGAAACCAACTATCAAATGGGCCCATTGTTGTAAAAAAGAATAGGGACACACATAACCTAGCTCAACAAGCATTATGCACTTAAAATGACAAGAATTAATAACAAAAATGTTATTAAACCATATTATATTATACTGTAATTAAAACAGATGTTATAAGGATCATATCAGCACCAAGACTGATTACCAAGGAGAGATTTGTATTTGTGATTAGTGTAAATTAACATACTGAAATGGACAGAATAGGATTTACCTAAAACCTTTAAAAATATTAATAAAAGAGAAAGAGGTGATATCAATAGAATCAATGAGATATAATACAACTAATATGATGTAAACTAATAATTATTATCATGAAATTGAATCATAATAATGAAAATTAAAGATAC